>CAMZMU010000108.1:11890883-12400095 GCA_947311845.1 Poa pratensis
GGGGGGGCATGGAGTAAAAAACTTCATTGCGTATGGGAGAAGCAGATGCACCGGGGGTGAGACTCGTCGGCCCATTCCTTCTTTGCGTTTGGCCCGTTAACTGGCCCGACGCGGCGATGCTGGGGAAGCCCGCTGGCGCAAAGGCTGTTAGTGTAGGGGAGGGGGGTAGCGCTAGGGTAGCGTACGATCCTGACGTAGACCTATACGGTAGCGGCCACTTTAGGATGTGAATCACAGCTGCTATCGATGGTTAGCGGAGGCACGGTACGGGATGACAAAGGAGCCAGTTGTCAAGGGGTACGATCGGACGGCGGGCCAAGGGAATCCGACGGCCCGAACCACGTGCGCACCTACCACCATGAAACTCATATTCTCCTCTCTATTATCTTTTGTGAAGATGCTTCTAATATTGTTTCGCATCCTGGTAGATCTAGGAAAACAAGTGTTCCTGTGCTTTCAGTTAAAATAGGAGAACATTGCTACTATGGTTTATGTGATATTGACGCAAGCTCAAGTGCCATTCCCTATGATCTTTATAAAGAAATCATGCATGAAATTAGTCCTTGTGAACTTGAGGATATTGATGTGGTTATTCAGCTTGCTAATAGAGAAACTATCTCTCCCATTGGTTTTAAGAGATGTGAGGTTTTATGCGGTAAGACTAAATATCCTGCTGATTTTCTAGTACTTGGGTTCTGCTGCTAGTGAAACTTGTCCTTTTATTTTCGGTAGACCTTTCTTAAATACGTGTGGTGCTATTATAGACTGTAAGAAAGAGAAAATTTATACTAAATTTGATGGAGAATCTTATGAGTTTAATTTTTCTAAGTTTGCTAAAAATCTTTATGAAACCGAATTACCTAATGAGGATTCAAAAATTGAACAACTTGCTGCTATTGCTATTGCTCCTAACAGTGCTTTGCAGCAATACATGGAGGACACGAATGTGAGGTCTTTATGGAAGAAAGGATGAGATTGACGATATCTTTCTTCGTCAACCACCAATACTTAAACATAATTTGTCGATGGAGGATTTGGGTGCCTCTGCACCTCCTAAAGAAGATCTTGTTTTCGATTTAAAACCTTTGTCTGATAACACATTGATGAAAAGAAAACATATCATGTTATTATTAGTTCTAAATTTCAGGCAATGAAGAAGCAAGTTTGATAGAAGTATTGAAGAAACATCGAGGAGCTATAGGATATACTCTAGATATTTAAAGGGGATTTCTCCTACTATATGTCAACACGCCATCAACATGGAAGATGGTGCAAAACCAGTTGTTGAGCATCAGCATCGTTTAATCCCTAAAATGAAGGAAGTGGTAAGAATGAGGTATTAAAACTCCTTGATGCTGTAATTTATCCTATTGCTGATAGTAGATGGGTTAAGCCTATGCATTGTGTTCTACGAAAGGAGGAGTTACTGTTGTGCCAAATGAAAATAATGAACTTATTCCTCAAAGAGTAGTATGGATATAGGATGTGCATTGATTTTCGAAGGGTTAATAAAGTTACTAAGAAAGATCACTACCCTTTACCTTTTATTGATCAAATGTTAGAAATGTTGTCTGCCTTGGGTCGATGTAAAAACTCTCTTGGAAAACCTCTGGTTTCTCCATCCTTATATATAAAATTTACACCGTAGGGGTTTTCCCCTACGGTAACATGTAAAAAAAACTTTTTTGCTTTCTTGATGGTTATTCCGGATTTTCACAAATCGCTGTTAGAAAGAAAGATCAGAGAAAACCTTTTACTTGTCCTTATGGAACCTATGCTTATAGACGTATGCCTTTTGGTTTGTGTAATGCTCCTGCTACGTTTCAAAGATGTATGTCTGCTATTTTTCATGGTTTTTATGAAGAAATTGTGGAAGTATTCATGGACATTTTTCCGTCTATGGAACTTCTTTGATAACTGCTTGCACAATCTTGATAAAGTTTTGCAGAGATGTGAAGAAACCAATCTTGTTCTTAATTGGGAGAAATGCCATTTTATGGTTAATGAAGGAATTGTCCTTGGACATAAAATTTTGAAAGAGGTATTGAAGTGGACAGAGCTAAAGTTGAAGCAATTCAGAAAATGCCCTGCCTAGGGATGTTAAAGGTATTCGTAGTATTCTTGGTCATGACGTTTCTATAGGAGATTTATTAAGATTTCTCTAAAATTTCAAAACCTCACTAATCTTCTTCAAAAGATGTTACCTTTTGTTTTTGATGATGATTGTAAAGAAGCATTCAAAATTCTAAAAAAGGCTTTAATCATCGCTCCTGTTGTTCAAGCCGCCTGATTGGACTTTACCTTTTGAAATAATGTGTGATGCTAGTGATTTTGCTGTAGGAGCTATTCTTGGACAGCGAGTAGACAAGAAATTAAATGTATTCATTATGCTAGTAAGACTCTTGATGTTGCTCAAAAGAATTATGCTACTACTGAAAAGGAATTTTTAGCAGTTGTTTTTCGCTTGTGATAAATTTAGACCTTATATCGTTGATTCAAAAGTTACTATCCATACTGATCATGCTGCTATTAATACCTTATGGAAAGAAAGATGCTAAGCCTATGCTCATAAGATGGGTACTTTTACTACAAGAGTTTGATTTACATATTGTAGATAGGAAGGTGCTGAAAATCCTGTTGCTGATAATTTGTCTAGATTGAAAAATATTTCATATGATCCTATACCTGTTAATGATAGTTTTACAAATGAACAATTGGCTTCGATAAAGGTAACTCACGCGAAGTCCTTGGTATGCTGACTATGCTAACTTTATTGTTGCCAAGTATTTGCCTCAAACTTTTACAGCTCAGCAAAGAAGAAAGTTCTTTTATGACTTGAGGCATTATTTTTGGGATGACCCACATTTATATAAAGAAGGAGTAGATGGTATAATGCGAAGATGTGTTCCTGAGTATGAACAAAAGAAATATTGAGCAAATGCCACAGTAGTGCTTATGGAGGACATCATGCTGGGGATAGAACTGCACAAAAGGTTCTACAATCAGGTTTTTATTGGCCTACTCTCTTTAAAGATGCAAGAAAATTTATTTTATCATGTGATGAATGTCAAAGGGTTGGTAATATAAGTAGACGTACTGAAATGCCTATGAATTATTCTCTAGTTATTGAACCTTTTGACTGTTGGGGATTTGACTTTATGGGTCTTTTCCTCCTTCAGATGGTTATACTCATATACTTGTTGCTGTTGATTATGTTACAAATGGGTAGAAGCTATACCAACATCTAGTGCTGATGGTGAGACATCATTAAAAATGCTTAAAGATATGATTTTTCCAAGGTTTGGTGTGCCTAGATATCTCATGACTGATGGTGGTTCTCATTTTATCCATGGTGCTTTAGAAAGACTTTGCTAAGTATGACGTTAATCATAGAATTTCTTCACCTTATCATCCCCAAACAAGTGGTCAGTAGAATTATCAAATAGGGAGATTAAATCTTTTGCAAAAGACTGTTAATAAATCTAGGAAAAATTGGGCTAGAAAGCTTAACGATGCTTTGTGGGCTTATAGAACTGCTTATAAAAATCCTATGGGTATGTCTCCTTACAAAATGGTTTATGGAAAAGCTTGTCATTTGCCTCTAGAATTAGAACATAAAGCTTATTGGGCAGTTAAAGAACTTAATAGAGATTTTAAACTTGCTGGTAAAAAGAGGTTACTTGACTTGATTCTCTAGATGAATGGAGAGAAGCATGCTTATGAAAATGCTAGGTTGTTTAAAGAGAAAGTTAAGCAATGTCATGATAGGAGGATTTTAAAGAGATAATTTAATGTAGGTGAAAAAGTTTTATTGTATAGGTCTCGTCTCAGATTTTTTGCAGAAAATTACTTTCAAAATGGGAAGGACCTTATGTTATTGAAGAAGTCTATCGCTCAGGTGCAATAAAAATTAATTCGCTTGATTGGTGATAAACCACAAGTTGTTAATGGGCAAAGACTCAAGCATTATATTTCTGGAGATTCTTATAACGAAGATGTTGATATTATTCAAGTGGTAACTCCGGAAGATTTTATAAAAAGCCAAATTAAGGTAACTGCAGAGGCTAATTTGGAATAGGTACTAGTTTCGGTAAGAAAAATTCGCGTTTGACTTTCCAACTTTAATTTTTGCTGTTTTTACAAAATATAGAAAATTATGAGTCGAAAAGGGGTAGGAAACAGTGCCCGAGGGCACCACACAACCCATGGGCGTGGGCCTCACCCTGGCCGCGCCGAGGCCTTGTGTGGGTGCCTCGGAGCCCGTCTCCGACTCCGTTTCGACCTGTACCTTCCTTTTGTTGTTAACTTTTTGCTATATAATCACCCGGATCTCCCGAGGTCCGTATATCGTGTTTCCGTCGAGTTTTGTTTTCAAGCTGTTCTAGCAGGAGTTTCTAGTCTCTACATGGCATCCAAAAGAGCGTATGGTGAGAAGTATGCCCAAGGCGCCGACGTGAACTTGAGCGCGATGTGGAAGACGAAACCCTCATCGGTTGGGCGACGGAAGAAGAGATCGCCACTAGGAGGGCCGACATGGATCGAAGCGTCATGGAGGAAGTGAAGGGGATCTCGTCTAGCCAACAAGGGGAACAAGCCGCAGGAGGGACAAAGGCGAAAGATCCTGTCTTCGTGGGACCAATTAACTCTCAACGTGATTTTTCTCATAATGTGCAGGGAGTTACTCCACCAATCCAAGACCTGCGATCTTTCCCTGCAGTCGCCGAAGTTCTCAGGACCACGGACGAATTTTGTGACCAATATTGTGTTTTGAGAGCTGAAGTGGAAATACTTCAAGATGAGAATAATAGGCTCCGCCGGATGCTCGAACATTTCTTAACTCCGCTCATCGTCATACCTCCTTCGCCATCAAGGGATCAAGTTTAAATCGTCAAGGGGTAATGGCACTCCCTTGGCTTGTTCCAAGCTTGGGGAGTGCCCAGTATCATCTTTATCTTTTTGTTTTTATAAGTTCGTGGTCATATCATGAGTAGAGAAGTTATCGTATAAGATGGTTTGCAATGTGGAGTGTCACTCCTTTAGTTGGTTATCTATGTATCCGTTGGTGTGAGTGTGTCTTTGTTTAGAATATTAATGAGAAGTTTCACCTTTACTTTCGGTACACTTTATTTTAGCCTACAAATCCTCTTTATGTGCTGATCTTGTCATTAGTATTGACATCACTTTGGGGTACATCAAGTAAATTAGATTGGTTATGGCAAACTTAGGATTGGTCAATAGCAACAATACTTTGAAAACTTAAGTAGAAGGAGGGAATTACATGCAAAAATATTATCCCATGATCTTTCTTTCTTGTTGGCCAATGAGATTATTATTCTTGAGTTAAAATTATTTGTGCTTACAAGGAAGATTGCATGATTGCTTTATTATATGTATAGTTGTTTGTCTCCCTCAACTCTTATGCTTGCCACCCAACCTTGCTAGCCTAAACCCTGTACTGAGAGGAAATACTTCTCGTGCATCCAAAACCTTGAGCCAATACCTCCAAAGTGTCCATATAACTTCCTATGCGTGGTATTTAACCGCCACTCCAAGTAAATTTGTCATGTGCTACCTTTAAACTATTCAAAATTGTTACTACTCCTTTTTGTGTCAATGTTTACCAAACTCATGAGGACGGGGTGGATGTCTTTATGTCACTGTCAAACAGACTTTACCACCAGACTAGCGGCATATACATCCGCTTATCTATTAATTTTGCAGAAAGAGCTGGCAACGGGGTGCCCAGTTCCAATTAATTACAACTTTAACCGCTAAATTCTCTTCACATTTTTGCCCTGATTTATCAGATAAGCAATAATACCGGTGAAATATATGCATGTGTAAACAAAAGAGAAGAGGGATGATCTGCCTTGCTGGTAGAAATAACGTCCTTCATGGGAGCCGCTCTTAAAGTCTGGTTGGCAGAGGTCATATTGTACTTTCCATTTTCTGATTCGTTGACAATTAACAAACACCTCTCAAAATTTAATTTTTGCTCTCTATATGATTTCAAAAACTAAAAAGCTCTAGCACATGACTTAATCTCTGCTTCCCTCTGCGAAGGGCCTTTCTTTTACTTTTATGTTGAGTCAGTATACCTATTTCCTTCCTCCTTGAGCAAGCATTTGAGTTGTTGTGATTCAACCATCTATAGCATTAATATTGTCAATCATGTTCTTTATTTTCCTTTGTCTGAGCACAAAGATCTTTGCCTTTAAGAATATAACTTTGAAAGTTATCAATGACTGTAAGGGGATTGTGATGATTGAGTATGAAAGTTCTGCAATATAAGCTCTAATATAAGACTCCTTTCGAAAGATAAGTTTTGAATTGCTGATTGTTCTATGACTAAGAATGAAGTGTGCCATCACTAGTTTATAATTTTCTTCATGCACCTTTATTGTGGTTGTTTCATTACTTGTGTTCAAGTTAAGTTATATGAAGAGTAGTTGCTGTTTAAAATGATTTGTGTTGTTAGTAAATAATGATGCTTCTTATCTGTATTCTTTATTATCGACGCTTCACTCCATAAACCTGTGGTCTTGTTTACTGAGCTCAGCTTTCGCTTGGGGACAAGCGAGGTCTAAGCTTGGGGGGAGTTGATACGTCCATTTTGCATCACTATTTTATATCATAATTTACTGTTATTCATTGATATATTTCATATTAAGATGTGTTACTTATGTTATTTTATCTTATTTTGCATGTTTGATGATTATTGGAGAATTAACTGCCGGAGTCAGATTTCAGCTGGAAAAAGCACCGTCAAGACGCTATATTTCTGGAGTTCTACAAATCACGGAAAATATACAAAAGCTCCTATTTTATCAGAAGACTGAGGCAGCCAAAAGGGGAGGTCGAGATGGGCCACGAGTGGCCCACACGCACCCTCAGCATGGGGCCCATGCCTGCGTGCTGAGCTCTTATGTGGTGCCCCTGGCCCACCTCTGGCGCTCACCCTTCGTGTACTTCTACCCCCAGAAACCCTAAGCGTCGGGGGCCATCGAGGAAATATTCCGCCGCCTCCATTGGACGGAAACCACAGAGAGAGAAAAAGCTCTATGGCAGGGAGAAATCTGCCGGGGAAATTCCCTCCCGGAGGGGGGAAATCATCGCCATCACCATCGTCATCATGCTGGACTTCATCGGGATCGTCATCATCATCATCTCCACTGCCGACACCATCATCTCAACCGCTCCACTTCGTTCCACTGTAACATCGAGGGTTATACTTTGTCTAGTTCATAGGGGGAACTCTCCCGTGTTAATTACTCCTTGTGGTTGATGCTATTGAGTTTTATCGATGAATTAAAGTTTATGTCCAGATTGTTATTCATCATTATATCACCTCTGATCATGATCCATATGATGTCTTGTGATTAGTTCGTTTAGTTCTTGAGGACATGGGAAAGTCTTGTCGTTAGTAGTGGAATTATGTTGAGTAATATTTAATGGTTTGATATTTAAGTTGTGATGTTATTCTTTTAGCGATGTCATGTGAACGTCGACTACATGACACTTCACCTTTATGGGCCTTGGGGAATGCATTGTGTAGTTGGCTACTAATTGTGGGGTTGCCGGAGTGACAGAAATCTAAACTCCCGTTAGTAAACCGGTGCACGAGGGAGCGTAGGATCTCAGAGTTTAAGGCTGTGGTTAGATTTATCTTAATTATTTTCTTATAGTTGCGGAGGCTTACAATGGGTATAATCACAAGTATGTATTAGTCCTAGTAAGGGCGATGCATTAGCATAAGTTCACCCACACAACACTTATCAAAACAATAAAGATTAATCAACTGTATGAAGCGAAAGCACTTAACTAAATTCCCGTGTGTCCTCAAGAATATTTTGCCATCATAAGTAAACCAACCGGCTTGTCCTTTGCTCTAAAAAGGATTGGGCCACTTGCTGCAATTATTATTACCGTCTTTTATTTACTTTTTACTTGTATTTTATTTATCTGCTATATCAAAACCCCTAAAAACTTGTCTGCTAGTGTTTACAGTGAAACCTTGACCGAAACTACTTGTCAACACCTTCTACTCCTCGTTGGGTTCGACACTCTTATTTATCGAAAGTATTACGATACACCCCCTATACTTGTGGGTCATCAGGCGGACACGTATTTCTCTCTAAAGACGAAGACTTTGAAGTGGGCGAACACTCGGCCTAAGGGTGAACATGCCGGCTCCGGCTCCGCGCACCTGCTGACACCTTTCGAAGCACTTTTACGTGTGAACCGAAGTCATCTTGCTGAACTCATTCCTTGCTCATTTCAGTCCTCTCCAATCTGAGGCGCAACGTTGATTTGTGGTAGCAAACCTACCATGCAAGTGATGATCGCCAAGTGTTCATCAACCACGGCGTTGGAGGCGGCTTGGGCGGTGAGCAATGCGCTGTCCAGCCCGAGTTCGTCGTCGCTATCCATCCATATTATTACAAGGTTTAGCAAAAAAAGAAGTCCCGAATTTAGGAGAAAAAAAGAGTTGAGCAATGCGGCGAACACCTTGCTTGCGCGGAGGTTCTCGGAGGCAGAGACGGTGTAGCGCCGGACAACAAGCGTGACTCAACGGAGAAGAGCCTATAGACACTGCGATGGGAGATATAGTATGTCGTTCCTAGCGCGAAGGTAGACGGGTGTCCAGCCGGCGGAGGGTGGGTGGCGGTGCAAGGGACGCTGGGGGAGAAAAAATGGTCTGTGCGGCTGACGCGTCGTCCCCACCCATCAGGATTGGACGAGGCGCGCGTTGCCGCGGTTGCCGACACGCCCGCTTGCGTCCCTAGAATCTGGCCGCGAAGCGGGGTTGCCGATCGCTGTATTGGGGCGTGCCAGCAACTTTTCGTCTATTGGGCACGCCGTTGGGGGACGGTTTGGTGTCGGCGCATCCAAAAAGTCTATTGGGAGCAGAGTTTGGCGCACCGGTGGAGATGCTCTAACATCTCATAGCATTTGCTTAATTACATAAGTTAATATTGGTTGCTCAATTATACTGTGAATTTGTCTGCTGCTATTAAAAGTTGTTTACGGACGTTATGAAATTATTTATTGATGTTTTGAAGTTGCCTCTGAATTCCTCGGGAGGGCTTCGACATGACGTCCACCCCTCGAATAGCTCGCGTAGTGTGGTGGTACGGAGCTAAGGCTATTCACAATAGGGAGTAACTTATACTAGTAATATGCATATATTACTACTCTAAGTTACTAACTCCACAATGGAGAGGAACATGTGTGTAGTGTCATGTACAAGTTTATTTATTAGGCTGTACACAAATCTTGCTTTGAAAAGTGTGATGTTACGGTAACATATCATGTTACCATTACCATCTCGCTCCTTATTAATTACCCGCCACATTAGATTTTTTATTTACGTTGTGACTAACACATCCACTTTTGATTACTCGTGGTATTCTATGCACACAAGTCTGTCATTCCCGGGATCCAAAGCGTTCGTCCGAGCCTTATTCTCTCGGCTACAGTAGTTAGAGGCGGAGAGAAAGGCGACTCGTTGCATCCAGCTTCTCGCCGGCGAGTCCAGCGCTCCCCTCTGCCTCCGGCCGCCGTTCCGGCGCCGTGAGGTGGGGGGGAGCTCGGGTACTTGCTCGTGCGTGTAGATAGGTGGTAGTTAGGTCTCTAGGTGTGTGTTCCTCGGCGGCAGCGAGACGGCGGCGTTGGCGTCGGCGAGTGAGGTGTGGTCCATCCCTCCGCTCCCGTTCCGGCCTTGGTGCCGGGGAGGTCGTGATGGCTCTCAGTCGGGTGCTCTCTGCCGTCTTCTCTTCTCCGGCCGACCGTGGTGGTGAGGGGAGATGGAGGTGGCTGCGGGTGTTCCGTTTTTGGTGGTGGTGTTGCAGGTGGTTTTCTCCTTCGTTGGTTCTGCTCGGCGGCCGTGGTGGCGAGGGAAGCGGCGCTTGGAGGTGCTTGGGTGATGTTGGTAGTGGTCCTCGACGACGGCGAGCTGGCTGGTTGTTGGGCGGAAGCTGGGAGAGGAAGCTGTGGCCGTGCGCGTTCATCGGCTCTCAGTCCCGTCGCGTGGCGGCGGGCGGCTCCTGCGGCTGTCTACAAGGTGTGGTGGCTGCCTCTTCCCGCCGGCGTGCGGTACGGCAGCTCCGGCGTCGTCTAGGGTTCTGGGGTGCGGCTGTGGATCTGATTGCGCTTCTTTCTGGTGGCTGAGGGTGCTCTGTGCACTTTTCTGGGCCTTTTTGTATTTTCGTTGTTTCTTCTGGGCCTGGTTGTAAAAGTGGTGAGCCTCCTTTTTATATGTATCAGATCCTTCCTAAAAAAAAAAGTTTGTCATTCCCGTTCGTCTCACCGAGCCATCAGATGTGCTCTCCGTTGTTGTTGACGAGGCCTAGTGCTGACACATTCCAGCTGATGCACCTCGCGCCCTAGTGGTTGCGCCAGTTGCCACACAGACAACCGGCCATGCTTCGAAGGAGCACGCTGTTCCTGGCTGCGGACGGCTTCAGCCTTCAACCCGAGGCAACGGTGGTCTGCGTGCTTCACACCCGACGCGGTTGCGCATGTGCCATGTTCCATCTTCCGGGTTTGCTTTCGTTATTAAAGTAACAGACAAAAGCATTAAGTTGAAGGACGTCACTGTTCCCAAAGGATCACTTCCGGCTATTGTACTCACCTCTATCTTGATCAATCTTCTGGGTCTTGGATACCTAACAAGTTATATGAGCGAGGTTTTGACAAGATATATGTGTATATATATTTGCATCACATATAATTTTTAAAACTATTATCCAATTGGGGGGTGGGTGTGCCTCCATTCGGGCACAACTATTATCCAATTGGTTAGATTGCACATAGCTATTAGGTTAGGATTTAGCCCCTAACCCAAGTGAAGTACTCACACATCATGGTCATATGAGCAATAGAAAATATTGTAGAAAATATTGGCAATTAGTGCAAAACATGTTGTTCACTATCATGTACATAGCATGCACCCTTTGTCGACTTATTACTGAACCCACTATAACTTGCAAGATACATTTGACCTCCACAAAAATAGTACATAATTGTGTCAAAGGTGATATTTAAACTTTAGTAGTTTCACTAATTAATATGGTTAACTATAACTTGCCAGGCATATTCGACTTGGACAAAAATAGTACATAAATATGGTTACTAGTCGTATACTAGAAACCACTTTTAGAAATTTTCTTTGGTCGTACGCATTAGATATATTTAACACATACATGTATAGACTATATAATCTATGCCATTGTTAGAAGAAGAAAATTCTACTGTAAAATACTATTCAAATTTAGCGAAAATTTATTTGCATAGGTAAATTATAATTGTATAATATAATAACACAACTAACATTTATGGATATTCTGTGTTGTTAACCCTACCAAAAAATAGCACAATGGTATATAGTAGTAAAAAACAAGAATTTTATACTTGTTAACACTATATATAGCATGGAAAAATATTTTCTAAGAAGCATTAAAGTTTAGTACAAATTACAATTGTTTTGGCTATTTGGGTCGTGGCCGTTGTGTGGATGGCATTGCGGTAATTAGCTCCGTAGAGGTAGGAGTTCAAATTGTAGTACTATAGGTATTTTTGCCAAATTATTGATAGCTTTATTGATCAAACTATGGGCATTCTTGTCTGAACCTGTCAATTTTAGTGTGAGTTATTTCAGGTTTGTTTCATTAGTGTCGTCTCGATGAAATAACAACAAATTAAATTTGAAGGTCCATGAAACACTTAACCTTTGTTTAATTAATCCTTCTATTTCGTGGATTTGATGGACCATGTCTACCTCTTAGCTGAAATGAACATAATGTGTATAATTAGTAGAAGCTCAACTTAGTTCCGTAGTGCAAGACTACATGTCAATGAACTCAAACCTGTAACAAATGCATTTGCATCTTTGCTGAAGGCCCAAAACTCAACCATCCTTGAGCATTATACCTCTAGTGTCCTCCCACCTCTTCGCCACCATTAACATTTACAATAACAAATCACTATCGTTAGATGCGTCATAAAATATATTTCATAACGTGTTTATATAATATCATAGTTGTTGGTCGTTTTTTCTAAATCATTGGTCAAACTTTACATTGCCTCACTTTTCATAAAAAAATACACCTTTCTTTCAGTAACAGAGGGACTATATCGGGCCTCCATTTCCACGGACCAACTTAAATGCTGACTAGTTAACTGCCCGTGCGTTGCAACGGGGTATGAATATTTTAATGGTTCCATAATATACTTGTGTCAAGCATGTAATTTTAAAATTCTTGTGAAATCAAGCATCTTTGTCAATTTTAGCGAAGTCATAATACTATTTCATAACGTGTTTTTACTGAAGGAATGCTCACGATTGTTTGCTACATCATAAAAAACACGATCGTATATCTACGTTCTATTGTCCATCTGAATATTCCCCTTCGGTCCTTCCCTCCCTTTGTTTCATGAGCTTGTTCTAATTTTGATGATTCTCTGATCAATGAACACAGTGGAAACAAGTTTAACCCTTATTTAGCAATAGCCAAAAAATGGAGAGCAGACAAGCGGACAACATACGGAAATAGTCATGTGAGTTGCAACGGGTATCTATTGAATGTCTTTTCAGCCATGGAGAATTTCACTCTGGAAACAATAGGTCGAGACACAAGCCATGATCGACTACACTCTTTGCAAAACTATCTTGAATCAGCATTGTAGATATTACAGGGACACACGACATTGCTAATAATGAAAAATAAAATATATTGGTTTTCATGTTCTGAACGGTTTTGGTACTCCTAGCAACCAGCTCCTTCCTTATTTTGCAGGTAAAGGGACACAAAACTTCTTAGGCAACAAGTAGTCAACAACCCATTCTCCGTCAGCGTACCCCCAAGATTGATAGAGCCATCGACGGGCTAGCAACGTCGTTGCCAAGCTCATGGGGTTGGAAGAAATTCCTGGTGTCTACAAACCTGCAAGATTGCCAAGAATAGTCCATGAAGCACAAAATGACCGTCAGCCACTGTATCCCAACTGAAGAAGCATTCTCCAGTACTGAAAACCAAGCCTTGTTCAGGAGCTCTCCCTGAAGCAATTAGCTGAAAGCAAGCCCAGATCCCACGGTCACCAATATTCCCCTGAGGGAAATTTCTGCAAACAAACCATTGCGATGCTCAAAATTGCAGGGCTATTGTAAATCATTTCCTCTAATATTAGTTTTTTTTGCAATGAGGACGGGGGCGCTGTACAGAGTCGAGGTTTCCAAACTTAATGTGTACTTTGTAAAGGTTCAGAATGGAAAAATACAATTACAACAGCACAATAGGCTAACTAAAATGTGTAGACCAGAGACTATGAAGTATGAACCATGCAGCGCAAATGGGGGGAGTATCAAGTGTGTCATTATCTGTTATATACCACCAGGAGAGCAGATATTTAAAATCTCCAACCAGCAGAAAGTGTGATAAAAACTCCTAAAACAGACTTAAGTATTGGAATGATCGCCTCCCACCTTGTCATTTTGAGCACAATCGCTTCAGTATCCTACCTATCTTGCAATGAGGACATCCCTATAAGCATTTAAATCCTACAGGATGGAAATTTGTGCTTCCAAGTTCCAGTAGCCTACTCCTACAGCTAATGCACATACTAATGGTTTTTATGCACACGCAAAAACAACTCCAGGCATGGCAATCCTGCACAAAAATGTCACCATTAAGAGTAGAGGGCTGTCCTAAAATTACCAGAAATTCAGTACTGTCGAGCCCAGCCATGCGAGGAAGAAGTAGGGAAACATGGGGTGCCGGTGCCCCATATTCCTTGCCACATTTCTTCGGCAGTCGCTCTATCTTACATGTGTCCATATGGAAGGAGTAGCGTCCAAATCCCCAGGTTTTAATGAACGGCTTCCCTGCGAGAAGGAAAAAAAGAGCCAGAAGTTTAGGCAGGACTACCTTAAAATAAGAACATGGTTATTATTTCCTTGAAATACTTATCTCATAAATTCAGCAGAAACTCGAGTCAAAGTAGTGCATCATTCTATTTGATTTTCTGAGATAAACATACTAAGAATGATCCACTATTTTGTCAATATAGATTATAGAAAGTCAAGAGGAAATGCTCTCTAAGTGCCAGGTACAAATAAATGGTGCTTCATGACAGAAATCTACACTAATGCACACGCTGCGAATTCTTTATATCTGATTCTACATCTACGGGGAATTTCAGCATGGCATTTTGTCAATGGAATTAGTGAAGCTTTTCATGCAAATTGAGATCCAAGAAATTTATTCATCGGTTATTCCTCAACTGTAAGAGAACCACATAAACAATACAACTGGATCTGAGTAGGATGTCTAAAACATCATTGGCATATTCATGTGTACATCAATCAATGACCATGCATAATTGAAGTAAGAGCTAGCAAAGCATTCGGGTTAGTGGTACCTGGTGAGGTCGCTAGCGTCGATGTCATGCTCTTACCTAGGAAAGATTGCCCGGGGATGGAGATGGTGCAGCAGTTCGAACAACTGTCCAGTCATCCTGATTCTGCCACCGCTAGAGATCACCGCCTGCTAGCCTCCCGGGTGTCCCTGTAAGGCATGAAAGAACTCAGAAAAAGAAACCTTGTAAAATATTTCAAATATGTGATCATGAAAAGAACAGAGAAAAGAACTTACAAAACCAGAATTTATCTTAATGATTGGTTCATGTGGACAGATACAATGTAGATATAATAATTAGGGGAAAGAAAAATATGCAATATCAAACATAAGCACTAAATCAGCACAAACCAAAAATCATACCCTATATTTAGCATATTTATGTACCAAACAGATGTTTGGTGATGATCTAAACAACAACCTTTGGTATATTATATCGAACCAACTTAACTTTCAGAATGAAATGATGATCTGAGTTGCAGCCTTTGGTATGATATCTATGTACATAATGACATAAGAATTGAAAACATAATAACCCTTTCATGTAGAACCACCTAAAAGAGGATTGGTAAGTGCTAAGCTGAATGCAAAGCGGACAATTTCGACCTTGTGAGAGCTAAAGAGTGAATACTACGTGGGCTTTTTGTTTAAATGTCAAAGGAATAATATTCATGTAAGATGCGGCGAGTTCATTCTCAGGTGACAAATGGCTGTCAGCAAATTCAGAGAGAGGAATCAATTCAGACCAGCGCAGCAAGTCGGGGTAGTCCCCGCGGCATCCAAAAATTATACTGTAGAATATATTACTAATTTCTGAATCAAGTTTTCCAAGCCACACACATATTTGTTGGTTACAGAACTATATCAAAGACTTAAAACAATTCTACAAAATTTAAAGTAATATTGAATAAGAAGTTACTGAAGTTCTTCCAGTTTTTTTTTAATATGATACCTAATAAGGATAGAAATAAAAATTCACAATTCCTTGGCCATAAATCGACCAAATTACAGAAGTAAACACAGAGTCATGTTGTGGACGAAATCTAACTTGATAGGTGAATGTATCAAGAATTCATGAGCACATTTTTTATGACCATAATCAGATGGGAATCCTGCTTAGTCTGTACTTGGAAGTTTGAGCAGCAGTAGCAGCTTAGTGCAGCAGTAGCTGACGACTGGTCCTTGCCCGCCCGTCCGAGGGCAGCCACCCTTGGAGCTCTGGTGCGGTTTCAAAAGCCTAGCCTAACTGCCTAAGGAACGGGAAGGTAGGACAATTCGGATTTACGGATTGGGGCTGCGGCATTCATGCATCAGGGGTGGTTGTGCCATACCTTAGTAAGAGGATCCGATGAAATATGTATACTGGACGTGTGCAGGGAAGGAACGGAGACGCCGGACCTCGACATCGACCCCTACAGTGCGAGCGGACTCGCGGCTCCTCGTACTCGATTCCTACCGCATGAAGGGGGCGCTGCTCCTTGTCCTGCCCGCCGGACTCATGCGCGCCGCCCTGCTAATCTGGTGCGGTGAGTTTGGGGAAGAGGGGCCGCGCCCGGCGCGAGGTGGAGGAGGCCAAGGGCGCCGCCGTTCGTGGAGGCCGGCGGGGGCGGCGACGCTCGTGTGGTTGAGCCCGGAGGGCGGCCGCCAGGGTGAGGGAGAGTAAGGGGTGGAAGAGGTGACGTCCATGTGACCCACTTTATATAAGTTACGCATGTGAAAAGTCAACAATGGCCGACCCCTCCCCGCCACCCACCCACAACGCGTCCACTATATATCGTTCTTAGCGAGTCGGTATTCCGTCTCGCTCACAACGATCGGCCTTTATGGGCCGGCCCATCCTCAGTTTTGTTTTCTTTATTTTTCATTTTATTCTTTTTCTCAGTGCTCTTTTTCTTTATTTCCTTTTTCATATATCTTGCTTTTTCTGTTTTCGGAAATACATGACTTTTTACAGTGAAGAATTTATTATTACTCCTATATGCGAACACTTTTACTCTAGGATTTGCTACGTAGCGACCGTGCCCCAAAACTCCTCTTCCGTACGGTGCCCGATTACCCGCCAACCAGCCAGCGAACGTCACGCGTGCCAACGAAGCAAACAACCCACGCACGTGCCAGCGAAGCAGGCGGCCCAAAAAAATGCCCAGATTTCCACAAAAACTGGTCCAGCACCAGCTACTACCTGGACCCAACTACCACGCACCAAAATTAAAATCATAAAGCACCCGATCCAACTACCAAAAACCCCTAGGGATCGGGTCGCTTCTTACTCCTCACGACATGGACGGCGATGAACATGTTCAAGATCCCGACACCCTGAAGCAAGATCAACAGAAAAACCAGCACCAGGTACGGGTGAAAAATTACCAGATCTTTAACCTTGCGTTACCACACCTCAAATCACCACCCCCTACCCCACCCCTGTGCAGAAAACTTGCCACAACTCTGCTAGAGTGCTACAAACTTGCTCAATTTAGTAGTTTCGAAAACTTGTTCAAAACTCTATACCTCCAAAACCATGCTACAACTCTGTACCAGTTTCTCGAATGTAGGAAATATCCAAAATAAAAAATTAGGCAGAAAAAATGTGGTGGACAAGACCACCAGATGCATAGTGACAAGTCAAAGAAATTCAGAGAGATATAGGTCTAAAAAGACTAGCATATTATCCATAGATAGAGTAGACAAAAAAGTAGTAATAAAAAGGTAGTAGGTTCATAAACACATCTGTCTGTGAGTGTATGAAAATCTTGATAAATTTGCTGCCCGAAAAATACAATTACAAATGTGGCAACTATGAATTGGGACATGGCAATCTGCGTACTTGGAAAATCTGATGACCAAGTGTTTGAAATCTGGAAACTAGAATGTATATAAATTTGTGCGTGGAAACTAACTAACTACAGATGTGGCAACTATGACCTGGTGAAAGGACATGTGCCTCCTAATCTATATTTTGGGTGTTTGTTAACAACATAAGTGATGATCTTACCGTATGCTAAAGTACTACATGTACAACTGATGAAATGCACATGGCAATAGTTGTCCCCTCAAAAGGTGAAAAAGGTTGAAGCCGGTGTCCCGAAGATTAATTTATTGACTCGTAGGGAAGCCGTACTATCAAGAGGGGTTACTCTTTTGAAAGCTTGGGGAAATCGTTTTGCTTTATCACAAACCATATTTGCACCCCACAGCCTTCCTACAACCTTGGTGGAAAAAGATAGGAAATAGATTTGCTGAAAAACAAGCCAAACTGGACGAATTCCGAATGGTTCGGATTTGGTCCGGAATCCCGAACCACTCGGAATTTTCCGGATGGATTCCGAACTGGTTCCAGACGCTCTCTGTTGTCATCCGGATTTCAGTTGCTAGACATCCGGATTATTCTGAGCCACCCGGAATTCCGAGCCAATTCCGGATCTATTACGGACTGCACGAATTCTGTCAAAACAACTAGTTTTTCAGTGGACTGATAATCCCCAAGAGCAAGGAATCACTGTAGCACAATTCGATAAGTATTTGAGTGTCGAACCCACGAGGAGCTGAAGGTAAACTATCTATTCTCTAAAGCCCTATAACCCTCTTATATGGCCGTTTGTGCAAAGCAATAAATATGAAAAGAACTAACTAATGAAAGCAAGTGTTTTGGATTGGGTTTATCTAGTAACAAGTTTCTCAATCAAGTTTCAAACGCAAGTTTCTTAGAGCAAGTTTCTCTCAGCAGTTTTCTCAAGCAAGTTTCTCAAAGCAGTTTTCTCAAGGTAGCAAGTATCAAATATCTCAAGTAGCAAATACCTCAAGGGAGCAAATGTTCTAGCAATTTCTATTTCATTCGTGTGGTTGTCACAATTAGTGAAGCATATGTTTCAGTCTTAGTTGTTTCTTTTAGGTAGGAGCCATAAATAGGTGTAGCCAAGTAAATAAACTAAAACCCTTATGATGGATCTCATGGCCAAGTAAATGACTGCACAAGAGTTATTAAGACATAAAAGTCCCACCATAGCCTTAAGTTCTAAGGTCCCCTAGATATATCCCCCAATAAAGTAACTTCATGACTCGGTCTCAGGTTTACATGTCCTCCCAAGTCTCCTCACTCCATTACATTACCGGTGATCACCTTACATGCATTCCCCAACATATGCGTGCACTCATATATTGTACATAAAGAAAATCATAAAAGATAACAACACTTGTATGCAACCAATCAACGAACTATTTCACTATTGCCATGAACAAATCACTTCTCAAACATAGATGGGGAGACACAATAGATCAAGGGAATAGTATATTGCATCATACATCATATTTGCCAAGAGTTTACAGTGGGGAGATGGAGATGATCTTGCTGTAGATGTTGATGATGAACACGCCGGAGGGGGGTGGAGCCCTCCGGAGGTGATTCCGGCGGCGTTTCCCCCCTCCGATCTTCTCCGGCGGCAGCCTTCTGACTCCCTGTTTCATGGTTTTCGTTTCTCCGCCGCCTCTCCGCGAAACTCCTCGGGGGGCTATTTTTTATAGTCGGTTTTAGGTCAAGACGAAGCCATGGAGATGAAAATGGACGGCATCGGAGCCACGAGGGGGAAAAGGGGGTGCCTCACGCGGCCTAGGGTTTTGGCCGCATGGGGCCCTCTCATTCCTAGCCTGTGGGGCTTCTGGTCTTCAGTTTAAGCCCATCGCGTTCGTCTCGCAAATTCTGAACCATGCTCTCTGACCTTGCCCTTTTTGGAGTCCCGAAGCTCCCGGAAAGTCTGAAACACTAAAAACGACGTTTTCTGGAAAACAGAGTTAATTCCAAATAAATGGGGAAACTGTGAATTATCCCCAAAATCATTATAAAACATGAATATAACCATATATGATGCAAATATGATTGGAATATAAGCAATTAAAGTGCAAAGTTCATGTATGCATTTTACATGCATCAACATCCCCAAGCTTAATCCATGCTCGTCCTCGAGTATGAAGATGATAAAACTAACATGGACTTTGCAATTTAATACTTAACAATGAATATCAAAGATGATTACTATTGCTACATATAGTCAAATGATTCATTCTTCAAAGGAGTAGCAATATGCAAATAGTTTATGAAGTGATATCAAGTATTCAAGACAAGGATGTTCATTGATAGTTCACAAAGTGTAACATGGTAGCAAGTAATATGGAACACATGTATGCATAATGATAAGTAGAACATCCTACAATGGTCATAGAGTGTAGATGAAAATCTGAATATGATAGGTGTACACTTTGGAAACATGTATATGTGAGTAGAGGTAAAGCATGTATAAGTTTCATCTAACCTCCAAACTCTCCTACTTAAGTTAATGATTGCAATGTGGTAATACTTGGTGTCAAGCTCTCATTCCCTATCATAGCATCTTGAATGATTATAGTTTAATGTGAGAGCAAATATGAGTAGTGCGCTTGACAAAGTAAAGGTTGGATGTCTCATGCCCCTTGAATACAAGTACCTAGATCATGATTACTCAACTTAGGAAACAAAGCAAGTTCAAGTTATATATCATTGTAAGTAATAATAGTATCATCAAGAGGGTCAACTGGGGTACCTCTTGTCCAAGGATATGGAACAAGCCCATATCAAAATGACAAGACAAACAAACAAGATGAAAAACCTCAACACCCTTTTTATTTACCATTGGAATAGTTTTTTATTGTAAGGTGTATCATAGATAATTCACCATAGCATGTAAGTAAATTTCCACCATGAATAATACATGGCTCAGATTAGCGGCCCAGGCGTCTCTCTAACCATTTATACAAACTCATTTAAACTTCTTCATTTCCACCTCATTTCACCATGATAGGCATCCATAAACAAAAGTACATGATATCAACTAAATGAGATGAAGGAGCATGTTGAAAGCTTTGCATGTGACAGCACATATGGGCTAACTCCCAACCTCAAAAATTTATCAAGCCACTAGCATCATAATCTTAATCACAATAGGTCATGTTTTATTTATTGCAATGATAGTAAAATGTGCATCAAGTTCGTGAGAGCTATATAACCAACTTTTCCCATGGCAATCAATAACATAATCATTTTCATTCAGAGGTATAGATAACACAAATATCATGATGAACATACTCGGAATAGCATATAGCTAGTAGGTAGATATGGTGGACTCGCTGGAATAACTTTGGTTGAAGGTGTTGGAAACAAGTTTTGACTTGTTGGAATGTTTGGGCTAGCAAAAGGGAGAAAGTTGACCATCTAGATGCATGCATGAGTGTCCATAGAACTAACTAATTCATGTTAAACCAAGTAAAATAACAATCAGCACCAAAACATGAATAAGTGATCTCTTCAAAAAGGATTTGCAAACTATTACTCATAAACAAGCTCATGAATCATGCAACTATATGTATCATTAAAAATCAACTCAAACATCCCTTTTCCCAATCTTATAAAAGCATCCACATATTTCAACCCATATTTCCAGTAGCTCTCTCATATATAAATGATAGTGTGGTGGTCTCTCAAGACTCAAACAAAAACGAAACAAAAGACGATCCTAGTTTATGCGATAAATGTTTCGATCGAAAAACAGAGTTGGACGTGCGCAAACCGAGAGTGTGTAGGTCCAGCGGGGTTGTCTTCACATCCCCAAGCTTATGGTCTTCACCATCCTTGGATAGCTCTTGGTGCATCTCCTCCAATCCCTGTGAAAAAACTTCAAAACACCGTTTCTCCCATCTTTTTTCTGTGGGGTGCATTAATAGTGATAAACAAATAGGTTCCTTGCTGCATATAATCCTTGAACAAAAATTCATATGACATGTCCAGAAAGTGTATAATGTTGTATGCCTACTCATAAACTCAATTGGATCAAAAAGATTCAACTTAAAAGTTCAAAGCATGCATCAAACAAAATGGGACAAATCTGTCCGGAAAAACAGCAGCAGCAAAACGTATTTTTCTACCCTACCAAACTTTCTCGAAAAATTCCGAAACAATTCATGCATACATAGGACGAAAAGTTGCAACTACAGTTCAAATATGAGCTCATTCGGAGTTACAGAATAAGAATTAAAAATCATACTGTGCACTGACTTGTGCAGGAATAAAATCTCCGAACGCTATAAGCAACTTTTTCAAACAAAAAAAGGTAAAACTTGGCACTTTATTGAAAATTGCAGAACCTAAACTATAAACAAAGTCTCTTGGTACATCCAGAGGACACAAAGAAAATCACACATAAAAATAACCGGGTTGCCTCCCGCAAAGCGCTTTCTTTATAGCCATATAGCTAGGCTTCTTACTTGTTGTCAAGATGGTTGGAGTGAGGTGGCTTGGCATCCCCAAGCTAAAATTCTTGTATGTAGGGTGAGCTTAGGGGTAACATCCCCAAGCTTGAGTGTTTGTCCCTCTTGATCTTTGTTCATCACCCTCAACTCTTCCACTTGAAAGTTCTCTTCACACAAAACTCATCTAAAACTTGATTAGAGGGGTTAGTGTCTCCATAAATAAAATCCTCAAAGGTACAGCAAAGACATATCATGAGTTGATTCTAAACATTAACTATTGTTACTATGGTTGCGTATTGTTCATTGATCAAAAGAACCACACAAAACACAAGTAATGAAGCTAATGCAAAATAAAGACAGAATCTGTCAAGAACTGAACAACCCGCAAAGAGTGAATTTTCAGAGGCACTTACGTTGCTCAAATCAGAAAACTTTGAACTAATGAAATGTGTGATAATAACTAATGATTGCTGTCGTAAATTGTCAGGTCAAAATTCCTTTTCTGTGATTTTTAACATTTTTCGCAATGAAGCTCAGGAATCTGTTTTCTGGACAGCAAATCACTATTGTTAAATCCTACCTCTCAAAAGAGGTTATTCTCTCCATAAAAAATGAAAAATAAGATACAAAGGTGATGTTACAGTAGTAAACAAGCACCTTGACTCAAAAACCGAAAACCAAACTGAAGAAATCAAAAAGAAGCAAAACCAAGAAAGGTTCAAGAGAAACAAAAAAGAAGAAAGAAAATATTTTTGTTGTTTTTGATTTAGCAAAAAGGCAAAAGAAGAAGCAAATATATACAACTTAAACACTCTTTTTATTTGGTTTTATCTTTGGGAAAAGTTTTAATAATAGAGACTTTGCAATGGTTCCATTGGCATGAACAACACATGTTCAAGGTCGACCCCAACTTCTCCATTACTCATCCTTCTCATTTACTTTCCCAAAAAAAATTATATAAAAAAAAGAAAATCCTAAACTAATTGTCACAAATCAGTAGGTAGAGATATTTTACATGTTGTAAGAATATAAAGGTGTGCTCAAACCGAATAGGAAGTTAAAGCATAAGGAACACACCACAGAATATCAAACCATCAACTTTTAAGTCTAACTCTTTTCCTATGCATTGGCATTTTATATATGAATAAATAGCAGCAATTTTGTGATAACCAATGCATGTAGTGATCAGTAGCTTGCATTTTAAATAACATAGAAACATAACGAGGATTCTTATCTCTTCCTCTCTCATAATAGTTGCAAGCATTAAAGTTAAACATACCCATATAGTTTTGAATAGAATCACCACATAAAGACTTATCATCTAATGAGCATAATGGATCATCAAACTCAATTAAATCACTTTCATCCTCAACGGCTTCCCCAAGCTTAAACTTTTCCAGAGCATTAGCAATAAAGGTGTTCAAAGAGTTAGTACCACAAACATGAGTGTTATGCAAATAAAATTTAATTTTCTCCTCAAACACTTCATGTCCTAACTCAAGATAGATATTATACAACTCTAATTTTTTTTGTTCTTTTCCATTTTCTAATTTTTTTGTGTTTTAGATTTATATGTTAGTATGCAATGCAAACGAGAATAAAAGTTTAGCACAACGCTCCCCGGCAACGGCGCCAGAAAAGTACTTGATAATCCCCAAGAGCAAGGAATCATTGTAGCACAATTCAATAAGTATTTGAGTGTCGAACCCACGAGGAGCTGAAGGTAAACTATCTATTCTCTAAAGCCCTATAGCCCTCTTATATGGCCGTTTGTGCAAAGCAATAAATATGAAAAGAACTAACTAATGAAAGCAAGTGTTTTGGATTGGGTTTATCTAGTAACAAGTTTCTCAATCAAGTTTCAAACGCAAGTTTCTTAGAGCAAGTTTCTCTCAGCAGTTTTCTCAAGCAAGTTTCTCAAAGCAGTTTTCTCAAGGTAGCAAGTATCAAATATCTCAAGTAGCAAATACTCAAGGGAGCAAATGTTCTAGCAATTGTTATTTCATTCGTGTGGTTGTCACAATTAGTGAAGCATATGTTTCAGTCTTAGTTGTTTCTTTTAGGTAGGAGCCATAAATAGGTGTAGCCAAGTAAATAAACTAAAACCCCGTATGATGGATCTCATGGCCAAGTAAATGACTGCACAAGAGTTATTAAGACATAAAAGTCCCACCATAGCCTTAAGTTCTATGGTCCCATAAATATATCCCCCAATAAAGTAACTTCATGACTCGGTCTCAGGTTTACATGTCCTCCCAAGTCTCCCTCACTCCATTACATTACCGGTGATCACCTTACATGCATTCCCCAACATATTAGTGCACTCATATATTGTACATAAAGACAATCATAAAAGATAACAACACTTGTATGCAACCAATCAATGAACTATTTCACTATTGCCATGAACAAATCACTTCTCAAACATAGATGGGGAGACACAATAGATCAAGGGAATAGTATATTGCATCATACATCATGTTTGCCAAGAGTTTACAGTGGGGAGATGGAGATGATCTTGCTGTAGATGTTGATGATGAACACGCCGGAGGGGGGTGGAGCCCTCCGGAGGTGATTCCGGCAGCGCTTCCCCCCTCCGATCTTCTCCGGCGGCAGCCTTCTGACTCTTTGTTTCGTGGTTTTCTGTTTCTCCGCCACCTCTCCGCGAAACTCCTCGGGGGGCTATTTTCATAGTCGGTTTTAGGTCAAGACGAAGCCACGGAGACGAAAACGGACGGCATTGGAGCCACGAGGGGGAAAAGGGGTTGCCTCACGCGGCCTAGGGTTTTGGCCGCATGGGGCCCTCTCATTCCCAGCCTGTGGGGCTTCTGGTCTTCAGTTTAAGCCCATCGCGTTCGTCTCGAAAATTCTGAACCGTGCTCTCTGACCTTGCCCTTTTTGGAGTCCCGAAGCTCCCGGAAAGTCTGAAACACTAAAAAAGACGTTTTCTGGAAAACAAAGTTAATTCCAAATAAATGGGGAAACTGTGAATTATCCCCAAAATCATTATAAAACATGAATATAACCCATATATGATGCAAATATGATTGGAATATAAGAAATTAAAGTGCAAAGTTCATGTATGCATTTTACATGCATCATGGACCTATTTAAGTCGCCTCTTCTTCTCCAAGAGAGGCACCCGACCAGAATATCTTTCCCCACCATTGTTGCAAGCTTACACTTCCAAGATCTCTCTCCTACCCACTCAAACACCTTGTCCTTCTAGGACTTGGGAGTGTTGACCTTGATCTACACTTCCACCAAAGCGATTTAATTTCCCTATCCATTCCTTTGAGGAACTTGTTACTCTTGGGTTCGTTGGAACCCTAGACGGTCGTGGTCATTCTTGTGGCTTTGGAAGCCGCGGGGACTAGCCGGGAGCCTCCAATTGAGTTGTGGAGATGTGCCCCGGCCTTGTAATTCTTGTGGCTTTGGGAGCCGCAGGAATTTGGTGAGAGCCTCCAATTTGGTTGTGGAGTGTGCCTCATCCTTGTAAAGGTTTGTTGTCGACCTCAAAGGAATCATATAGTGACTCGTGAAGCTCCTCATTGGAGGACGACACGAGGGAGATACGGTGTGCCATATCCAGGCTATTTGGGGATCACTTGTGACCCCGCACCGCTCCAACGAATACGTAGCTTCCATTGGTAAGTGAACTTCGGGAATCATCTCCGCGTCACCGTGTGGTTATCTCTTAACCTTCCTTTACTTGTATTGGTAGCTTAACTTGTTTAGTTTATATTGCTAGCTTGTTTAGTGCTCATCATATAGGCTTGTTGATACGTCTCAAACTTATCTATAATTTTTGATGTTCCATACTGTTATTATATCAATTGCTACATGTTTTGTTTACACTTCATAGCATTTTTATGCATTTTCTGGGACTAACCTATTAACAAGATGCCGAAGTGCCAGTTCCTATTTTCTGCTGTTTTTCTCTTTCAGAAAAGCTAGTCGCAAAATATTCTCAGAATTGGACGAAACAAAAAGGGACGCTCATATTTTCACCGACACGATCACGAAGTCCAAAGGGGAGACGGAGACGAGCCACGAGGCCGCCTCACCACTCTAGGGCGCGACCAAGGGTGGGCCCGCGCCGGGCCCTGGCGAGGCTGCCTCGTGAACCTTCCGACGCCACCCTTTTCCCTATATATTCTCGATTTTCCGTGTACCCTAAAAACACCGATCATATTCCACAAAAAGTTCCTCTGCCGCCGTCGTCGCCAACCCTAGATCGGGAGGGTTCTGAAGCTCTTCCCGGCACCCTGCCGGAGGGGAGATCATCATCGGAGGGCTCTACATCGCTATGCCTGCCTCCGGAGTGATGCGTGAGTAGTTCATCCTTGGACTACGGGTCCATAGTAGTAGCTAGATGGTTGTCTCTCCACCTTGTACCTCCATGTTTAGATCTTGTGAGCTGTCTAACATGATCAAGATCATCTTATTGTAATGCTACATTTGTGTTTGCTGGGATCCGATGAATATTGATACTATGAGCAAGTTGTTTATCAATCTATATGTTTATGTTCTTTATGATCATGCATGCTCTCCGTTGCTAGTAGATGCTTTGACCAAGTAGATGCTTGTAACTCCAAGAGGGAGTATTTATGCTAGATAGTGGGTTCATGCCTCTAGAAATCTGGGCTCGAGTTGACAGAAACGACTAAGGTTGTGGATGTGCTATTGCCACTAGGGATAAAACAATGATGCATTGTCTACGTGTCATTTGCATTGTTTACATTACACACTTTACTTCATGCAATAATCTGTTGTTTGCAACTTAATACTAGAAGTGATGCGGATGCTGACCTGAAGGTGGATTATTTAGGCATAGATGAGTTGGATAGCAAGTCTATGTACTTTGTTGTAATGCCCAATTAAATCTGATAATGAACATCTTGTCATATATGGCATTGTCATGCACTCTCTATTTGTCAATTGCCCAGCTGTAATTTGTTCACCCAGCATGTTAGTTATCTTTTATGGAGAGACACCACTAGTGAACTGTGGACCCCGGTCCATTTTCCCTCATACTGATAAAACCACCTACTGCAATCATCTGTTCCTTGTTACTTTCTGCAATCACTACTGTTTTCCACACTGTGCATTTAATCCTTTGTTTTCAGCAAGCCAGAGAGATTGACAACCTCTCCGTTTCGTTGGGGCAAAGTAGTTTGGTTATGTTGTGTGCAGGTTCCACGTTGGTGATCGAGTAACGGCGCCCATCAACAACCTTCTGAAGAACCTCCGTGTCCTCCTGGTTCGATAAACCTTGGTCATATTTCAAGGGAAAACTGCTGCTGCACTACATCATACCTTCCTCTTGGGGTTTCCCAATGAACATGTGAAATACACGCCATCAAGCACTTTTCTGGCGCCGTTGCCGGGGATACTGGAATCTCCAGATAGGGGAGTCTCACACTTCCAACCTCTTTACTTTGTTTTTGTCTTGCTTGTTTTATTTTATTTTATCTTGTTTGCTGTTAAAAATCAAAAACACAAAAAAAAATTCCTGCATTTAGTTTATATTTCGAGTTGTAGTTTTTCTTGTCCATTTTAATTTTGCTAAAATGAGTAATCCGAAAACACTAAGTTGTGTGACTTCACTAGCACAAACAACAATGATTTCATATGTACACCCATTGCTCCTCCTGCTTCTACAGCAGAGTTCTATGAAATTAAACCTGCACTGTTAAATCTGGTTATGAAAGAGCAATTTTCTGGTGTTAGTATTGATGATGCTGCTGCTCACTTAATAATTTTGTTAGCTTTGTGATATGCAAAAGTATAATGAAGTAGAAGGTGATATTATTAAACTGAAATTGTTTCCTTTCTCCTTGAGAGGAAGAGCTAAAGAATGGTTGCTATCTTTGCCAGGAATAGTATTGATTCCTGGACTAAGTGTAAAGATGCTTTCATTGGAAAATATTATCCTCCTGCTAAAATCATATCTTTGAGAAGTGGCATTATGAACTTTAAGCAATTTGATAATGAACATGTTGCCCAAGCTTGGGAAAGAATGAAATCATTGGTTAAAAATTGTCCCACTCATGGACTGACTACTTGGATGATCATCCAAACCTTTTATGCAGGATTAAATTTTTCTTCAAGGAACCTATTGGATTAGCTGCTGGAGGGACCTTCATGTCCATCACCGTAGGTGCTACTACAAAACTTCTTGATGATATGATGATAAATTACTCTGAATGGCACACTGAAAGGGCTCCAACAGGTAAGAAGGTAAACTCTGTTGAAGAAATCTCCTCTTGAGTGATAAGGTTGATGCCATTATGTCTATGCTTTCGAATGGTCATGCTCCTATTGATCCAAATAATATTCCTTAGCTTCATTGGTTGCTCATGAAGAGAATGTTGATGTGAACTTCATAAAAATAATAACTTCAACAACAATGCCTATAGGAATAATTTTGGTAATAACAATTATAGGCCATATCCTTCTAATGGTAGCAACTCTTATGGTAATTCTTATGGCAATTCCTACAACAACAATAGAAGTGTGTCCTCTGATCTTGAAGTTATGCTTAAGGATTTTATTAGCACACAAACTGCTTTTAATAAAACTGTTGAGGAAAAGCTAGGGAAACTAGATATTCTTGCTGCTAAGGTTGATAGTCTTGCTCATGATGTTGATTTTTAAAAATAAAAGTTAGGCCTCATGATGTTAAAGAGAGCAAAACTCTCAATGCTATACAAGTTAGAATTGATAACAACATTAGGATGCTAGCTGAGTTACATGAAAGATGGGAAAGAGAGGAAAAAGAAGCTGAAATTGCTAAACAAAGTAGTGTTGTTAAAGTTTGCACTATTTTTACTACTAAAACTGATACCTCAAGTGCTAGTAAGCCTCCTACTGTTAATGGTAAGATTATTGGTGTTGGAAATGTCTCCACTTCTGCTGCAAAAAGCTTTAAACTGCCTGATAGCACTAACATTGTTCCTGATAAAAGTGCTGAAATTTTTAGGAGTGTAGGAGATAATGGTTCCATTACCTTTGATGATAATGATTTTGATTTTGATGGTTGTAACATAACTGAAGTCATTATGTTCTTGCAAAAGCTAGCTAAGAGTCCTAAGGCTAGTGAAATAAATATGGCTTTTACTAAACATATCATCAATGCTCTCATGCATGCTAGGGAAGAGAAATTAAAACGTGAAGCTTCTATCCCTAGGAAGTTAGATGATGGTTGGGAGCCCATCATTAAAATGAAAGTGAATGATTTTGATTGCAATGCTTTGTGTGATCTTGGTGCTAGTATTTCTGTTATGCCTAAAAAGTTTATGATATCCTTGATCTTGCATTTGGAAAAATGTTATTTGGATGTTCACTTTGCTGATTCTTCTATGAAGAAACCTTTGGGGAGAGTTGATTGTTCTTATTATGGTTAACAATAACCTTGTCCCTGTTGATTTTGTGGTTTTGGATATTGAATGCAATCCTTCTTGTCCTATTTGTTGGGAAGACTTTTTCTTAAACTGTTGGTGCTGTTATTGATATGAAAGAGGGAATATAAAATTTCAATTCCCACTCAAGAAAGGTATGGAACACTTTCCTAGGAAGAGGATGAAACACCCTTTTGATACTATTGTTAGGACAAATTATAGTGTTGATGTTTCTGGTCTTGACAATACTTGATGCATGTTTCATGCCTAGCTAAAAGGCATTAAAGAGAAGCGCTTATGGGAGGCAACCCATTGTTTTTACTTTTGTTATTTTATTTTTTTTTTTGAGTCAAGGAGCTTGTTTACTTCTGTAGCAACTCCTTTGTATCTTTTATTTGCTTTTTGTTGTGCCAAGAAAAGTCTCTTATGACAAGATGGTACTTATTTTTGGATTACTGCACAGGAACAGATTTCTGGACGTCACCGTTTAATTCGGTAGAAAATTAGAAAAATCTTATTGATCTGAAATTTTTTGTGCTGTTTCTGAGATGTGTACGCAACTTTCGTACAACTAGAGTTTTTCGATTTATGCGATAAGTGTCCCGAAAAAAATCATCTTTACGGACTGTTCTGGTTTTGACAGATTCTGTCTTTGTTTTGCATTCTCTCTTTTACAAGTGTTGAGTGAGTTTCTTTTATGGTGGAAGAGCTTCACTTAAGCCTAGTATCAGTAGCTAATGTTTGAAAATATTTGCTTATGAATTGTGTCCCTACAGAACTATGTGAGATTATTTGTTTTGATGCACTAACCTGCTAATGAGAAAAATGTTGAGTTTTGATGTGAAGGAAGTTTTCAAGTGTTAAGAGAGGAGGATGATATTACAAGATCAAGAAGAGTGAAGAGCTTAAGCTTGGGGAGGCTCCCATGGATCTCCCAGCATATTTCAAGAAGACTCAAGCATCTAAGCTTGGGATGCCCAAGGCCCCCTTCTTCATCAACAAACTATCAGGTCATCTCTAGTGAGACTATATTTTTATTCCTTTACATTATATGTACTTTTCTTGGAGCGTCAGTGTGCTTTTGTTTTCAGTTTGTTTTTGTTTTGTTTGCTGCTCTATACTTGTTGGATCCTAGCACTCTTGTTTGGGAGAGAGACACGCTCCACTTTTTCATTAGAATACTCTTGTGCTTCACTTATACTTGTTGAGTATTCTTGTCTAGCTACTGCTAAGCTTCTAGCTCTCTGTTTTCATGTATCTCTTGTTCAGAGCTATTAGTTTCTTTTGAAGAAAGTACTCTCTTGCTTCACTTATATTTGTTTGGAGAGTTGTTTAAATAAGTTGATTGGTGTTTGGTTGGAACAGAAAATGCTATGCATGTGGTAGTGGTATAAAATGCTTACATAAGTCTTGTAGATCACTGTCTTGAGTAATTTGATACTTGTCAATTGTTTTGAGTTACCAAGTAAGTAATGTTTAAACTTGTGCATCGTGTAAGTAATGGCTATTAGTGAAGAACTACTGTAAAGCTTGTTGATATTTGATCTTTGTATCATTGGTAGTTCTAAAAGTCTAGATATTTTCTAGTGAAAGGTTTTGGTTAACAAGGAAGACAATGTGGAGTCTTATAATTTTTCAGCATGTTTTTTATATAAGTTCTTGCTGTACCGGTTGACAGTTTGTGTTTGCTTAAATAACCTTGCTAGCCTAAACTCTGTACTAAGCGGGAATGCTGCTTGTGCATCCAAAACCCTTGAGCCAAAATCCATGCCATTGTGTCCACCATACCTATTATGTGGTATTTTCCTGCCACTCCAAGTAAATTTTTCATGTGCTACCTTTAAACTATTCAAAACTGTACAACTCCTTTTTGTGTCACTGTTTACTAGCTCATGAGGAGGTGTAGTTTTACTTTATTTCACTTGTTGATCAGACTTTACACACCTGGACTAGTGGCATACACATCCGCTTATCCAATAATTTTGCAAAAAGAGCTGGCAACGGGGTGCCCAGTCCCAATTAATTACAACTTTAACCAATAATTCTCTTCACATCTTTTTGCCCTGAGAAATCAGTCAAGCAATGTTCATAAGTGTGTAAACAAAAGAGAACGAGGGATGATCTACCCGCTGGTAGAAATAACGTCCTTCATGGGAGCCGCTCTTGTAAGTCTGATTAACTTGGGTTGTACTGTATTGTCTATTACTGATTCGTTGAAATTAGCATACACCTCTCAAAATATATTTTTATACTCTCTATATGCTTTCAAAAACTTAAAAAGCTCTAGCACATGATTTAATCCTGCTTCCCTCTGCGAAGGGCCTTTCTTTTACTTTATTGTTGAGTCAGTTTTCCTATTTCTTTCTGTCTCCACAAGCAAACACTAGTGTCAACTTTGGTACAACAGTTTTTATATGAATTATGTGTTGACTTATTATATTCTTTGCCTTGACAATATCCATGAGATAAATATGTTGAAGTTGAAGCCAGTGCTGAAACTAAATCTTCCTTTGTGTTAAGTCAAACACTTTCATTTAGAATTTATTGCTTTGTGAGCTAACTCTTATACAAACTCTTATAGCTCCATTGTCTCCAAGGTATTATTCATGAAAGTTTGCACTTGTATGATTCATTTTGTTTACTCTTTGTTTACTTGTTAGCAAACTATAGACCATTGACTTGGATCACTTCATTCAGTTCATGTGCATTACATTACTATTTGATCAAGATTATGTTGGTAGCATGTCACTTCAAAAATTATGTTGTTTTTATCGTTTACCTACTCGAGGACGAGCAGGAACTAAGCTTGGGGATGCTTGATACGTCTCAAACGTATCTATAATTTTTGATGTTCCATGCTGTTATTATATCAATTGCTACATGTTTTATTTACACTTCATAGCATTTTTATGCATTTTCTAGGACTAACCTATTAACAAGATGCCGAAGTGCCAGTTCCTGTTTTCTGCTGTTTTTCTCTTTCAGAAAAGCTAGTCGCAAAATATTCTCGGAATTGGACGAAACAAAAAGGGACGCTCATATTTTCACCGACACGATCACGATGTCCAAAAGGGGAGACAGAGACGAGCCACGAGGCCTCCTCGCCACCCTAGGGCGCGGCCAAGGGTGGGCCCACGTCGGGCCCTGGCGAGGCGCCTCGTGAACCTTCCGACGCCGCCCTTTCGCCTATATATTCCCGATATTCCGCGTACCCTAAAAACACCTATCATATTCCACGAAAAGTTCCTCTGCCGTCGTCGTCGCCAACCCTAGATCGGGAGGGTTCTGAAGCTCTTCCCGGCCGGAGGGGAGATCATCACCGGAGGGCTCTACATCGCCATGCCTGCCTCCGGAGTGATGCGTGAGTAGTTCATCCTTGGACTACGGGTCCATAGCAGTAGCTAGATGGTTGTCTCTCCACCTTGTACCTCCATGTTTAGATCTTGTGAGCTGCCTAACATGATCAAGATCATCTTATTGTAATGCTACATGTTGTGTTTGCTAGGATCCGATGAATATTGATACTATGAGCAAGTTGTTTATCAATCTATATGTTTATATTGTTTATGATCTTGCATGCCCTCCGTTGCTAGTAGATGCTTTGGCCAAGTAGATGCTTGTAACTCCAAGATGGAGTATTTATGCTAGATAGTGGGTTCATGCCTCCAGAAATCTGGGCTCGAGTTGACAAAACGACTAAGGTTGTGGATGTGCTGTTGCCACTAGGGATAAAACAATGATGCACTGTCTACGTGTCATTTGCATTGTTTACATTACATACTTTACTTCATGCAATAATCTGTTTTTTGCAACTTAATACTGGAAGTGATGCGGATGCTGACCTGAAGGTGGATTATTTAGGCATAGATGAGTTGGATAGCAAGTCTATGTACTTTGTTGTAATGCCCAATTAAATCTCATAATGAACATCCTGTCATATATTGCATTGTCATGCACTCTCTATTTGTCAATTGCCCAGCTGTAATTTGTTCATCCAGCATGTTAGTTATCTTTTATGGAGAGACATCACTAGTGAACTGTGGACCCGGTCCATTTCCCTCATATTGATAAAACCACCTACTGCAATCATCTGTTCCTTGTTACTTTCTGCAATCACTACTATTTTCCACACTGTGCATTTAATCCTTTGTTTTCAGCAAGCTAGAGAGATTGACAACCTCTCTGTTTCGTTGGGGCAAAGTAGTTTGGTTGTGTTGTGTGCAGGTTCCACGTTGGTGATCGAGTAACGGCACCCATCAACAACCTTCTGAAGAACCTCCATGTCCTCCTGGTTCGATAAACCTTGGCCATATTTCAAGGGAAAACTGCTGCTGCACTACATCATACCTTCCTCTTGGGGTTTCCCAGCGAACGTGTGAAATACATGCCATCACTTGTTCACCTAGTTGCATATAGAACTAAGTGAAGTGGGGATAACCCCTCCTGATGCGGACACCCCAATCACCATGAAAGCCATGATAGACCTCTTTGGTTTCATGAGAGGCAAAATGGTGGATGATGTGTATACTCGGGTCATTAATCAAAATGCCTCCTCATCAACCGATACGTCTCTCGTTGAGTCCGCGGTCGTTAAGGATAACAAGGATAATAAAATTAATGAGAAGACCCCTCATAACTTTGCCCCACCCACTTCATATCTCACTCAAGTTTCACCCACTCAACCTCATATAACCAACCTAAGTAGACCTCCTCCTAAGCTTGACAATACTCGTTATTTCACTTGAAAGAAATCTATGGAGTCTTATTTTCGCAACTCATCCGTGCATCTTTGGAGGGTGGTACTACAAGGTTTCAACCCGGTTGATCCCAACAACTTGACAAAGCAAGAAGAGATTGATGAACAACTTGATGCAAGCGCCAAGTACATTCTTGAGAGTGCCATGACCGCCAATGATGAAGATCAAGTGTGCAATCTCAAAACCACCAATGAGCTTGGGTTTATCTTGAAACGGTATATGAAGGAAATGAGGGCATTCAACGCTCCAACATGGCCATCTATCAACATCAAGTGGACAACTTCATAATGCTAGAGGAAGAGACTCCAACGATCTTTTCCGAAGACTCACCAAGCTTGTTGTGATCATGAGGGAAAATGGAAAGAAGGATATGGATGATGAATGGGTCAAGGCCAAGTTTCTCAAACCATTATTCCATATAATGAACTATGGTGATGAACCTTCATGCAAGAGCGGATTACACAACAATGTCTCCCAATGACATCTTGGCATAATTCGTCACCTATGATACCTTGAAGGCCACATCCAAGCTCCATCAACCAAATCCGTGGCACGAAGAATCTTGCCTTGAAGGCCCATGTCGAAGAACATCCAAGATATGAAGAAGGCACGGTTGTTGATCGTGAAGAAGATTTGGTGGGTGAGCTCAATGAGGTTCTTGCTCTTGCCGCCACCAAGTTTTGGAACAAGAAGAATTTCAAGAGCAACACCTCCCCACCAATGAAAAGAATGTGCTTCAATTGTGAAAGGACAATCATCTTGTGAAGGATTGCCCTTATGAGAGAAGAGAGGATCATGGTGGTCAACTCATTCTAAAGAAGAACAAGTACCACCCCAAGCCTACCTTATCAAGAGATCACCTCAAAAGGCTCTTGTGGCATCACTCAAGAGGAGTACGAGTCCGGAGGCGAGGAGGATAAAGACACAAGTGAAGAAGTAGGAATGGCGGCTCTTGCAATGGGCAATCTTCCTCCTTCATTGGCAACCTCTTCTCATCTCCGAACGACGACAAGATCTCCAAGCCTATGTGCCTTATGGCCAAGGAAACAAAGGTGAATTCCCCACCAAAAATTGCTATCTCCTCTAACCCATCTCTATTGGATTGTGTTGAGGATGTAGGGAAAAATGAAGAGAGGACAAGTCACTCTCTTTATTAACAAGCTCCAAGGTCCAACCAAGAAAATGGTTGAGGCTCATGTATCAATATGGAGAAGCCAAGAACCTCCTTAAGGAAAGGAGGTTAGGATTTGTGAGCTCGAAGGGCATGCATGTGATCATGCCGATAAAATTGGTGAGCTAGAAGATCAACTTGTTGAGGAACAATTGTTCCGGAGCAACTTGAGGAGACACAAGCCAAGGATCTATCCAAGGCAAAAGAAACTCGTGAAACCTCTATTCAAGTTGCTATTGATCTAAAAAGTAAAAATGAGGAGCTTGTAGAGAGTCATAACAAACTCTTTGAGGGTTTTGAGCAACTTAGGGAAACCCACAAGGTGACCTCAAGTGAGCTCACTAACTCAAGGAGTCATATGCTAAATTACAAGCTCAATACATCTATGCTAGCTTCACCACACTCATAATGATAAAGATGCAAATGCTTGTACCTCTAACCCTTTATGTGTAAGGCATCTCTTATTGAGGGAACACTAGGTTGAAGGCCCAACTTGAGAAGGGCCTAGCCACTTGTATCCAAGGGGAGAAGAACCTCAATGATCTTTTGAGCAATCAAAAGGGAGTGGTTGGCAAGGAAGGATTGGGTTTACACCTAAGTCCAAGAAGGTCAACAACAAGAAGAAGAAGCCTACTTCCCCTTCCAAAGATATTTTTTTGTGAAGGAGGGGGAGTTGGCCAAGACAAATGCAACCCATTGAGTGGTGATGCCACTAGGGGCAATGCCACTCACAATGACTTTGCGGGAAAATACAACCCTTCATATGTTCTTATGAAATCTAGAAATGGTTGTGTTTTTGCTAAATATGTTGGCACTTCATATGGAGATGATTATCACTATGCTATTTGGGTTCCAAAGACCCTTGTGACTAACAAAAGAGGACCCATTCCAAAATGGGTACCTAAATCAAAGACTTGATTTTTGTAGGGTTTTCTTCCGGTGGATCTTCATGGCTCATTGATAGTGGGTGTTCATCTCACATGACCGGAAGCAAAGAATAGTAAAGGGCTTATTGAAACAATTACTCATTCTCTCATGTCACCGTTGGGAACAATGCAAGACTTAAGGTATTGGGATTGGTAAGGTGGTGATCACTCCGGAGTTATCCATTGAGAAGGTCCTCCTTGTTGAATCCCTTTCATATAATTTACTTTCCGTTGGTCAATTATGCAATGCCGGTTACACCGTTATCTTTAATAAATACCACGTGACCATCCTTTTCACACAATCTCTTAAAGTAGCCTTTGTTGGATTTCGTGAGAACGGTTTGTATGTGGTCGATTTCTCGAAAGAGACCACTCAAATTGCACTGTCTAATGGCTAAATCGACAAGGGTTGGCTTTGGCATCGCCGGCTAGGCCATGTCGGTATGAGAAATTTACAAACTCTTGTAAAGGGTGGACACGTGGTAGGACTAACCGATGTTAATTTTTCCAAAGATCGTCCTTGTAGTGCTTGCATAGCCGGAAAGATGCATGAAAAGAATCACCCCAAGAAGACCATTATCTCCACTAAGAGGCCTTTGGAGCTCCTTCATATGGATCTCTTTGGGCCTCCCACATATGATAGTCTTGGTGGCAAGAAATATTGTTTGGTGATTGTGGATGATTATTCAAGATATTGTTGGACTTTCTACATCAAGAGAAGAGTGAAACTCAAAAGATATTCATTGACTTTGCAACCCTAGTTCAACGCCAATATGACTCCAAGATTTTGGCAATAAGAAGTGACAATGGTACGGAGTTCAAGAATTACACTATGGATGATTTCCTAAGTGGGGAGGGCATTCAACACCAATATTCCGCTGCATATACTCCCCAACAAAATGGTGTCGCCGAAAGGAAGAACCGCACTCTTATTGATATGGCAAGAACTATGATGGCCGAATTTCATTCCCCATACAACTTTTGGGCCGAAGCCATCAACACCGCTTGCCACTACTCAAACCGGCTCTTCTTTCGTCCTCTCATGGAAAAGACACCATATGAACTCCTCATCGGTAAAAAGCCAAATGTCTCTTACTTTCGAGTCTTTGGTTGCAAATGCCATGTTTACATTAAAGGTTGCAAAATTGCTAAATTTGAATCTAGATCTTTTGATGGTATTCTTGTTGGATATGCCGCAAACTCTCATACTTATAGGGTCTACAACATATCCACCGGGTGTGTTGAAGAGTCTATGAATGTGGAGTTTGACGAGGATAATGGCTCCCAAGCGGGCATATTGATCATGATGATGTAGGTGATGAAGCTCCATCTCAAGCCATAAGAACTATGGGCATAGGAGAACTTATTCCTATTGAAGAACCTATTGTGATACTCAAGAAGAAGGAACAAGTTCTACTCAAGTTGAGCCATCCACCTCAACAATTGATCAAGAAGCTATCCATGAACAAGAACAAGATATTCATCAATGATCAAGAAATGGTCAAGACCCACCCAACTCTAGTGGTGAACAAGAACATGAACCCACAACTCCAAGAACTCCACTTAGGGTTGACCATGAACAAGATGAAGGCAATGATGAAGATATTTGTGTTGGTGAAACAATTGGTCAAGCCATGGAACGCCGGTCATCCGGCGTGCATCAAAATTGGATTATCAACAACACTTCAAAGAGAATATCCTTGGGAGTATCCGTAGGGGTGTGTCCACATGCAATCAATTATCTAACTTTTGTGGTCATGTCTCTTGTTTGTCTAGCTTAGAACCTCTCAAGGTATATGATGCTCTTGAAGACATGGATTGGGTTGCGGCTATGCATGAAGAGTTGAACAACTTCGAGCGCAACAAAGTGTGGTCATTAGTTGAAAGACCCAAAGACACCTCCCATAATGTCATTGGAACCAAGTGGATATTCAAGAACAAGCAAGACTCACATGGTCAAGTCATCCGCAACAAAGCAAGATTGGTTGCACAAGGCTACACCCAAATCGAAGGAGTCGACTACGGTGAAACCTATGCCCCCGTTGCTAGACTTGAATCCATTCGCTTACTAATTGCTATGCATCTACTCATAAAATTACTTATATCAAATGGATGTTAAAAGTGCTTTTCTAAATGGTCCACTAAATGAATAGTATATGTGAAACAACCTCCGGGTTTTGAAGACCCTAAATTTCCTAACCATGTCTACTTACTACATAAGGCTCTTTATGGGCTCAAGCAAGCTCCACGTGCTTGGTATGATCATCTCAAGGAGTTCTTAGTAGACCGTGGCTTTGCAATTGGGGTAATAGATCCCACCCTTTTCACAAAAAGGATAAATGGAGAGTTTTTCGTATGCCAAATATATGTTGATGATATTATCTTTGGTTCACTAACCATGAATTTAGTGATCAATTCTCTAAGCTAATGACCAAGGAATTTGAGATGTCCATGATGGGAAAATTGAATTATTTTCTTGGCTTTGAAATCCACCAATTTCGAGAAGGAACATTCTTATGTCAAGCCAAGTATATTAAGGACATGCTCAAGAAATTTGATATGAACAATGCCAAGCCATATAAGTTTCCCATGGACTCCAAGGCGGATCTTCACTTAGATCCGGATGGTAAGGAAGTTGATCAAAAGCTTTATCGTTCTATGATTGGATCTTTGCTTTACCTTTGTGCATCTAGACCGGATATTATGTTTAGTGTGGGTATGTGTGCAAGATTCCAATCAAGTCCTAGGGAAAGTCATGAAACCGCGGTTAAAAGGATTCTAAGATACTTGATGGATACTCCTAACTATGGTCTTTGGTATCCCCATGGACAAGCTTTGATCTTTTAGGTTATTCGGATGCGGATTGGGCGGGTTGCAAAATGGATAGAAAATCAACTTCGGGTACTTGCCAATTCCTTGGTAGGTCTCTTGTGAGTTGGTCTTCCAAGAAGCAAAATTGTGTGGCCTCGTCCTCCACCGAAGCCGAATACATTGCCGCCGGAAGTTGTTGTGCACAATTATTATGGATGAGGCAAACTTTAAAGGATTATGGTGTCATTTGTGACAAAGTGCCTCTTTTATGTGACAATGAAAGTGCCATCAAAATTGCTCACAATCCGGTTCTTCATGGGAAGACCAAGCATATTGAGATCCGGTATCATTTTATTCGAGATCATGTTGAGAAGGGTGATATTGCAATCAAGTATGTCAACACCAAGCATCAACTCGCCGATATGTTCACAAAGCCTCTTGGTGAAGCAAGATTCAAGGAATTGCGAGGAGAACTCAATGTGGTGGACATAAGCAATTGGACTTAGTGGACTTCTTGCATACCTACCCATATTAGACGATTTATTTGGTTTGGATGTAGGCATGGACATAGGGGGAGTGTAGCTCAACTCATGAGTCAACACTTCCCCCATAATGCGCAAATAGACAAATCTCGCATAATCGTCACTTTTGTGACTAAAATGTGCTTCAAATATGAGGTGTGATTTTGAGCCCAAGATATATCTTCGCGGCGTCATGTCATCTATACTCAAACATGGTGGCTAAGGCCACTGCCCTTCTCTTTTGAGGAGTTGGATCTTTCATTCACTTAAATTTGTTCTTCATCTAATTCGAAACATGCCTATTGTAGTTCTTGTTTGATTTGATTCTTAACCCAATTGGCATGTGTAGAACACTTTTTTTTCTCATCTTGTGTCTCTGCTGATATACCTAGTCTTTCTTTTCATCTATTGACATATGCCAAAATTTTCAGAAAATTTCGTTGTCAAAAAGACTTTTTCTCGCTGTTCGAAATCAGTTCGGATTTCATCCGGAATCCCGAGTGGTCGGATTTTTCTGGCTATCTACTTACCTCATTCCTACCGGGTCTAGTACCATTTCGGAATGAGTTCAGAATTGACTCGGAATTTTCCGGGTGGCTCAGAATTCCGGACGGATTCCAGATCTATTCCGAACGGTAATTTTTTTTACTTACATGTTCATGCGGGTGGGCAGTTGACTTTCGTTCCTCACTTTTCCCCACCCCATTTCCTCCTTATTTTGCCCCCCCCCCGCCGCCGTGCTCGTCGTCGCCGCCCCGGGGAGGTTTCCGGCCGTGCAGCCCCCCGGCCCTCCTCCGGCCTTGCTCTACATCGAGTTTGGGAGGGCCTCACCGACCGTTTTCGTGTTTCATCATGTCTTCGGGTACCTCTCGCGTTCCTTGTTTGTTTCTTCCTAAAAACTTGATTAGATGTCGTTATTGCTTCGGGGTAGTCATTCCATATGTCAACCTTGCTTAGATGCACCTTTTTTTTCCATTCCAATTTTTCGAATTTTTTAGCCAAATCGTGTTTACCCGTGTTCATCCGGAATAGATCCGGAATGGGTCGGAATTTTCCGGTCCACCCGGAAATTTCCGGACCCATTCCGAGTTCATTCCGGACGACCACTGTGTTTAATTTCTTGTGGGGTTTGCAATTTTTTGTGTTTCAAAAACTTTGGCATATGTTTTTCTTACCCTTGCTGCGTACCCTTGCTCTACTCTCACAGGTGATAGTGTTGAACGGAATGCTCACCGTGATTCCTCGAGGAAGAAACCGCGCACCCGGGTTGTTCGTGAAACTGCTCCGGCACCTCGTGGTCGATCTAACCATCGTCCGGGTCGAGGCAAAAGAGGAAAACAACCAGAGGTTGACGCTGTTGAGATGGAGGGAGAACAAGTTCCTATTGAAAATTTTGAGAAAATGTCTCGCCAGCATTGGAGGGAGTTGCACGAGCTCAATCCATACCGGTTTAAAGAACCAACATGTGATGGTGATGAGAGGTTCTGGACTTGCACTCAGTTCAAGATGTGGAATGAGTTCTATATGACACTCAAGGACAAAGTGGTGAAGTCCAAGCAACTTGATGAAGAATATGTCAATGAACACAAAGAAGGCTATCTTGCTCACATCTATGACACACTCAAGAAGATGGATATCTTGAAGTTAGCCTTGGTCAATCAATCTTATTGCCCCGAACTTATTAGTCAATTCTATTGCACCGTCTACTTCAAGAATGACAGCATGCGCACCATGACTTGGATGTCCAGCACAACCAAATACACAAGCAACTTGTCTATCTTTGCTACTGCTCTAGGTTATACTTGGGAAAACGCCTCTGAGAACTATGGTTACAAGATCCACTCAGCCCCAGAGTTTACCAAGGACATGCTTGCTGATTTCTACCTCCAGAGTATGAAGAAATCAATCCTCCTTTCATTTATATGATGTATCCTTTCTACAACATGCTTGCCAAGATCTTCCGTGAAACCATTATGAGCAAGGCTGGCGATGTGTCTGCTGTTCGTGGTTACATGACCAACCTCATGTACTACACCAAGCCTAACCGTCAGAGGAAGATTGATGTTATGGACTTCGTCTACAATGAGATTGTGATGGGAGTCACGGGTAAGCGGACTCTAGCATATGAACCTCTTCTTCAGAAATTCATTAACCGTATGGCTGGTAACAACATTATGCTTTACCGTGAGTTATTTGAGCCCGAAATGTTTGTTCCTGTCTTCACCAAGGGCCCTGAAATTCCAGAGTATGCCAAGGACAAAGGACCTCAGGTTCCAGCTCATGCCTCCACTTCACATGCCTCCACTTCAGCCTCTCAGAAGAAGGGTAGCAGCGCAATCTCTCAGTTCTTCAAGACCATGTTTTCTGCTTGCCGTGATGCCCGTGCTTACAGCCACGATGCTAGAGAGTTGGCCAAGGAGGCCTGTCGCATTCAAAATGCCGATAGTAGGACTGCCGGCTTGCCTCAGGGTCCCGATGATGCTTCTTTGGCTCCCACTGCATTCAAGGATATCACTATGCCACCCATTACAGATGATGATTTCTTCTTTGGGAGCTACGATGAGTATGATGATGAGGGTGATGAGGATGATGATGAGGAGGAAGAAGAAGAGTAGATTTAGATGGGTTGGTCGTTAGCGATGTTCCTTTTTCCCTTTTTGCGTCTTGATGCCAAAGGGGAGAAATGAGTTCTACTAGTTTGTCCCCGGGGATTTGCATGGGTTGAGTACAAGCTTCCTGCCATTTTATTTGATCTTATAAGCTTGTACTCTTTAACTTTATTTTTATGTGTTGAACCTAGTGTGTGAACTATTTCTAGCATGTGGTAAGACATGCAATGCCCGGTATTAGTTGTGTAATGTTAAAAGACTATGTTGTTTATCTCTATATCATGTGTGTGGTCTTTTACATTCATATTATCATGTCTTACCTCATATTTTTTGTGCAACCTCATATTGATTATACTTTATTGTTGGTTGTTGCACATATTATTGGTTTATAAAATATTGGGGGAGTATTGATCCTTGTTGTGTGTACTCTATGTATTCAAATGCAACTCCTATTAGTGCACACATCAAGGGGGAGCTTTCCTATATTTTGTAAAGTTATTGCATTGATCATATCATATATATCTCTATGCAAATCCTTATGTTGTCATCAAACACCAAAAAGGGGGAGATTGAAAGGACATGTGGCTCCTAATCTATATTTTGGGTGTTTGTTCACAACATAAGTGATGATCTTACCGTGTGCTAAAGTAGTACATGTACAATTGATGAAATGCACATGGCAATAGTTGTCCCCTCAAAAAGGTGAAAAAGGTTGAAGCCGGTGTCCCGAAGATTTAATTTATTGAGTCGTAGGGAAGCCGTACTATCAAGAGGGGTTACTCTTTGGAAAGCTTGGGGAAATCGTTTTGCTTTATCACAAACCATATTTGCACCCCACAGCCTTCCTACAACCTTGGTGGAAAAAGATAGGAAATAGATTTGCTGAAAAACAAGCCAAACTGGACGAATTCTGAATGGTTCGGATTTGGTCCGTAATTCCGAACCACTCAGAATTTTCTGGATGGATTCCGAACTGGTTCCGGACGCTCTCTGTTGTCGTCCGGATTTCAGTTGGTAGACATCCGGATTATTCCGAGCCACCCTGAATTCCGAGTCAATTCCGGATCTATTCCGGACTGCACGAATTCTGTCAAAACGACTAGTTTTTCAGTGGACCTATTTAAGTCGCCTTTTCTTCTCCAAGAAAGGCACCCGACCAGAATATCTTTCCCCACCATTGTTGCAAGCTTACACTTCCTAGATCTCTCTCCCTACCCACTCAAACACCTTGTCCTTCTAGGACTTGGGATGACCTAGATCTACACTTCCACCAAAGCGATTTGATTTCCCCATCCATTCCTTTGAGGAACTTGTTTCTCTTGGGTTCGTTGGAACCCTAGACGGTCGTGGTCGTTCTTGTGGCTTTGGAAGCCGCGTGGACTAGCCGGGAGCCTCCAATTGAGTTGTGGAGACGTGCCCCGGCCTTGTGATACTTGTGGCTTTGGGAGCCGCGGGAATTTGGTGAGAGCCTCCAATTTGGTTGTGGAGTGTGCCTCATCCTTGTAAAGGTTTGTTGCTGACCTCAAGGGCATCATATAGTGACTCGTGAAGCTCCTCATTGGAGGACGATACGAGGGAGATACGGTGTGCCATATCAAGGCTATTCGGGGATCACTTGTGACCCCGCACCGCTCCAACGAAGACGTAGCTTCCATTGGGAAGTGAACTTCGGGAATCATCTCCGCGTCACCGTGTGGTTATCTCTTAACCTTCCTTTACTTGTATTGCTAGCTTAACTTGTTTAGTTTATATTGCTAGCTTGTTTATTGCTCATCATATAGGCTTGTTCACCTAGTTGCATATCTAGAGAACTTATATTTGAGCAATTCCCTAATTTGATTAAAAGAAAAAGAAAATTTGTAGTTGCCTATTCACCCCCTCTAGTCAACCTACTCGATCCTTTCACCTGGGAACCTGGCAAACTCTATACTTGAAAAATCTGATGATCAAGTGCTTGAAATCTGGCAACTAGCATCTATGAACTTGGCAAAAAATTGCATTACAGGAATGGTCTTCTGCACAACCGCCATCATACATACACGTGTTCTCTTTTGTACTTGATCTCCATCTTGTGAACCTCATCTGAAACAAAAAAAGACAAGTACTTGTTAAGTGGCTAACTTTGTGAAAAACATTGCAGGTTCAAGATAATATCTCTATGCCAGATGCAAATGTGTTTGAATGTGGAACGGCAAAAGATGGAAACAACAATGGTAGTATTTTGAAGCAACAAGGTAAAGTCATCTTCAGTTTTATGCATAGCTGTTTCAGAATAAGTTTCATGATTCCTTTGATGAAAACCTGACTAGTTTCCAATTTTGAATGGAACAAAATCGAAAATAGTGGCTGCTGAAAAAACAAGTGGAAATAAAAATGCATCCATCATTATCTCGGATGACAACATGCAGCAACAATGGGTGGATGCAGTTGCAAAAGCAATAAACAAGGTGACACAAAAAATCTGAGAAAAATAAATATACATGTAAGTTTACTGCGTGCATGTTACGCCACCTTATGTCTTTTGTTAACCAAAAACACAATAACAGAAAACCAGGATGGCTGCAATTACTTCAGGAGTAATTGTTGAACTGGGCAAAAAACCATTAGCATAAATTTCACTTTCGCCGCTCCCAACCACAGGTTTGCATATTCTTTTAGAATGTTTGCCAGGATACTTGTATTAATTTTCCATACCATATTGTACTAAGTTGCCAGATTACTAAAAAAGTTCAAACAAATTTGTTGGGAATTTCAGATAATGACCTTGCTGCCTCCTCTGCCCAAGGTGCTAATACAATTGGTCAGAATCACTGATTCGGAGCGCGGATGCTCAGTGTTGCAACAAGTGTCTGTTGGGGCTTTAAGCTAGAATGCCATCGAAGCAAATGCAGAGGTGATTTCGCCTGCTCAGCAACCATTCCCGATGATGAGGTTTGATACACTAGAAGAAGATGAAATGCATTACAGAATGTATGGAAAACAGAAGGGCTTTGACATAAGGTATAACTAATACGTTTCAAACGTATCTATAATTTTTGATATTCAATACTTGTATTATAACAAATATTACATGTTATATTAACATTATATATCATTTTTATGCATTTTTCGGTAATGGAACAAGACGCTACAGACTCCATCGGTTCCGTTCGCCTCCATCTTGTCCCGTAGAGCATTGAAGCCATCGTAGTCATTTAATAGCTGGGCAGCAGTGTGACAGGCCCCTTCTTTTAGACTACCCATAGTGGGAGTAACATAGCTAGTAACTTCAATGCCACGTAAACAAAAAAGGTGATGTGGCAAGTAATTAATAAGGAGAGAGTAGGTTAGAGTAACATAGCTAGTTACCGGAACATCACATATTTCAATGCAATGTGTTTTTATGGAGAGACACCACTAGTGAATGTGGACCCCGGTCCATTCTTTTACACTGATAAAACCACCAACTGCAATCATTGTTCTCTTTCATTTTCTGCAATTCAATACTGTTTTCCACACCATACGTTTAATCCTTTGTTTTCAGCAAGCCTGGGAGATTGACAACCTTCCTGTTTCGTTGGGACAAAGTATTTTGATTGTGTTGTGTGTAGGTTCCACGTCAACTGTCCAGAATTCCCTGCAATAGCATATTGTCTGGCACCGTTGGCAACCTTCTGAGGTGCTTCTGCTCCTCCTGGATTCGATAACCTTGGTTTCATACTGAGGGAAAACTTGCTGCTGCACTACTTTATACCTTCCTCTTGGGGTCTCCCAACGAACGTGTGTTTCACGTCATCAAGCATATTTTCTGGCGCCGTTGCCGGGGAGTAAGAAGACTTCTACAAGGGGAGTCTCACGCTTACAATCTCTTTACTTTGTTTCTGTCTTGCTTAGTTTATTTTATTTTATCTTGTTTGCTTTTATCTATCAAAAACACACACAAAAATTAGTTCCTTAATTCGACTTGTTATTTTGCTGTCCTGTTTTAATTTTGCTAAAATGAGTACCCCTGAGAATACTAAGTTGTGTGATTTCACTAGCACAAATAACAATGATTTCATTTGTACACCTATTGCTCCACCTGCCTCTAAGGCAGATTTCTATGAAATTAAACCTGCACTCTTAAATCTTTTTATGAAAAAGCAATTTTCTGGTGTTAGTACGGATGATGCTGCTGCTCACCTTAATAATTTTGCTGAACTTTGTGAGATGCAAAAGTATAAGGAAGTAGATGGTGATATTATTAAACTGAAACTTTTTCCTTTCTCTTTGAAAGTACGTGCTAAAGAATGGTTGCTATCTTTGCCTAGAAATAGTATTGATTCATGGACTAAATGCAAAGATGGTTTCATTGAAAAATATTATCCTCCTGCTAAGATTATATCTTTGAGAAGTAGTATTATGAATTTCAAACAATTTGATAATGAGCATGTTGCTCAAGCTTGGGAGAGAATGAAATCATTGGTTAAGAATTGTCCCACACATGGACTGACTGCTTGGATGATCATCCAAACCTTTTATGCAGAACTAAATTTTTCTTCAACGAATTTATTGGATTCGGCCTCTGGAGGTACCTTTATGTCCATCACTTTGGGTGTTGCAACAAAGCTTCTTGATGATATGATGATAAATTATTCTGAGTGGCACACTGAGAGGGCTCCACAAGGTAAGAAGGTAAATTCTGTTGAAGAAACGTCTTCCTTGAGTGATAAGATTGATACTATTATGTCTATGCTTGCAAATGGCCAATCTCATGTTGATCCAAATAATTTCCTTTAGCTTCTTTGATTACTCAAGAAGAGCGTGTTGATGTGAACTTCATTAAAAATAATAATTTCAACAACAATGCTTATAGGAATAATTTTGATAATGGTAATTATAAGCCCTATCCTTCTAATAGTGGCAATGGTTATGTTAATTCTTATGGTAATTCCTACAACAATAATAAGAGTGTGTCCTCTGATCTTGAAGTCATGCTTAAAGAGTTTATTAGTACACAAACTGCTTTCAATAAATCTGTTGAGGAAAAACTTGGTAAAATTGATGTTCTTGCTTCTAAAGTTGACAGTCTTGCCCTTGATGTTGAATTTCTGAAGATAAAGAATATGGCTCATGATGTTAAAGAGAGTAAAACTCTCAATGCCATTCAAATTAAAATTGACAACAATGTTAGGATGCTAACTGAGTTGCATGCTAGGTGGGAAAGAGAGAATGAAATTGCTAGAAAGAATAGTATAGCTAGAGTTTGTACTATTACTATCAGTTACTACCCACTATAGAGGTAGTAACATAAGTTAGTAACATGTGCATGTTTCTTCTTCATGTTACTCCCCACTATGAGTAGTCTTACCGCAGTAAGAATTGCCAATAGGCAACGTGTGCACAGATCTCTCAATGAGAACAGAGGTATTCCCTCCATTTTTTAATATAAGATGTTTTAGGTGGTACACATATTGTCTATATGCACACTAAAATGAGTGAATGTCTACATACATTTGTGTACATGTGCATGTGGACAAAACCTAAAACATCTTATACTCCCTCCGATCCATATTAGTGGGCATAGCTTTGTCTAAATTCATATGTATCTAGTTAAGTATTTGGACTAGATACATGTGTATCTAGACAAAGTTGTGCCCACTAATATGGATCGGAGGTAGTATTAAAAAACGGAAGGAGTACATGATAGTGGGTGGCTCGGGTGCTATAGTGGATTTTCGGCTATTAATTCATTTTTGGGTACCCGACGACAAGGAGCTCCCTAAAAATTCTGCCACATCTGAAAATGAGTTTTTACGAGTTAAGAAATTCCGATGAATCTCCTAGTCCTAGAGGGAATGCCTTATTTTTTGTGAAAAACCGTCAATGGCTGATTGGTGTGAGACGGCGACCACTATTCCCTTGAGCCCACCGAACCCTAGCTCAAATTATCGAAAAATCCCAAATCAGAGGAAGAAAATAAAGGGGAGAGAAGGCGGTTCACACTTCCTTCCTCTTCCTCTTCTCCCCCGTCAATTCTTCCGCAGAGGATGCGGCGGCTGTGGCGATGGTACCAGCAGTCCCTGTCTTCCTACCCGGTGCGAACCCAGGTGGTGAGCTCCGGCATCCTCTGGGCCCTCGGCCACATCGGCGCTCAAGCCGTCACCCACAAATCCGTCAGCTCCCACCGCCACGCCGAGAACCCTGAGGTAGCCAGTCAACCGCACCTACTGCCACTTATTCCGGTTCGAGCTAGGGATCCCTGGATTCCGCGGTCCTTGGATTCCGTCGCGCAAAGATTTTTATCGGCTAATCCTCTCGCAGTGTTGCTAGGGAGTTAGGACTTTCCTGGGATATGTATACCTTGGCTCTCTAGCAAATGGGGTAATTTTAACAAGGTCGATACCTAATGACCAGATTCGTGGTTCTTTTATTTACTGAGTTTCCGGCAAATAATAGTGTGTCCGATGTAGAATTTGCGTGAGTCAATGGTTGTTAAATCATAAAAGAATTTGATGTTTGTGGTAAGATTTGACGTCCATGTTGATATTTTCTTTTATGGAACGACTGAACCTACTTTTGCGCAAATTTGGTCCTGTAGTTGTCTCCTCGTCTTCTTGTTATTGTGATGAGATTTGACAATCCTTTTTGGGTATTCCTAATACTGGGCTAGGATATTTGATTGGTTAATCACGTAACTGAATTACTTGGGTTCCTATGGTCCTTCACTCCTTTTGGGGTAATTATGTATTGTTAGTGGTTGATTTTAGAGTTTTTTGTTTGTTTGGCCCAGATAGCCTACTCATATAGTCATATTAGACCTATAATGTAACATAATAAGAGGTTGATTTCGGTGTTTTCCATTGAAATGGATGTTTAGTTTGTGGTAGGTCGCTTTATGAATAATTTTCTGAGCATTTGAACTACCTGTTGACCTTGGCATGGGTTGTTTTGTCTGCTGTTTCTTGTAAACAAAAGAAAAAGCGGGTGAAACATTCTTGATTTTCTTCTGCAATTTTGATGTTTTAAGCATTCTTCAAAACCTACTTTCGGTTTTCATTGCAAATGTCAAGGGATACCAGATTATCCCTTTGTTAGCTTTTGATATATTTACTTCAGATTTTGTACCGACCAGGTTGGAGGGCTATTTGACTTCTATTTCGTCAAAAAATTGGAGCCTATGTGGTTAATCATTTCACTACTTTTCGGCATTCTTTGTTTCTAATCAAGTAATCAATAAACAAATCTTTAAATTCGAAATGTGAGGAATTCAGATCAAAATTTCTGAACTTTAGGTTTATGAGTGTTCCATAGATTGTTTAATTATTTTTGCATGTCTGCTGAAAAGTTTCCCCATTCTGCAATTTCATTGTTACCCACTTAACAGAGGTCGTTAACTTTTCGGGATAAAGATAAAGAGTTCAAATTTGATTGGAAGAGGGTTGGCATCACAAGCTCATTTGGATTTGCTTTTGTTGGACCAGTTGGGCATTACTGGTTAGTTATCGCACAATTTCATATTGCACATGAGTCATGAGAAGAGGATGTTATATTCAATTTTTATTGCGGTTTTCTACTTTCTAGCAAGATTAACAACTTAAAATGTGACAGCATGCTCCATCCTCCCAAACACACACAGACAGTCACCACATGGATGATTAGAAATGCATAAACATATATGCCAAAAAGATGAGTATAATGAAGATAATGGGAGAAAGACATACTTAGATCTCTATTATGCACTTATTTTATCCATTAGGCAATCTAAATTAGGTGATGACATATTGATACGGATGGCAATATACTAGATTAATAGGTAATGAACTGCTTATGGAAAACTGAACACATTTACATAGCATATGTTTTGATGTAGTCATCATTTTTTCAGTTCACTAACTCCTTGCAATTTTGAATACTTCTGGCTATTTATTACTTGTTTAATTGTAATTGGAGAATGATGAATTTAACATTTGTTTCAGCACAACAAACATTAGAGTATTATCAATTATAGGCACTTACTTGCAAATCTGTTAATGGCTAGTGGCTTCTTTTCCTGAATATTGCCTAGCTGTTAATCTGTGCATCTAAGCATTACTTTGTTTTCACATCGACTATTGGAGTTAAAGTAGCTTGGACTGTGCTGTGCATCTGTACATCCTTCTGTATTTGTTTCTGTACTCAGTGGATACTTCAACATTGACTCAATTTCTACCATGCTACACAATTTTCTGTGTGTTTGTTCTTACCACTCCTTTGACACGTGTAGCAAAATACCTATTTTCTAGGAAGCAGTTAGTACTTGATCTAATCGGACTTGCGGTTAGTGTTCTAAATTTCTATCTAGCTACACGCACACGTTTTGAATTGGGAATAATTTTGGTGCGTGCCATCCCTTAACCCCCCCACCCACCCACCCACCCACCCACCCACACAGACAAACCTCTTTTGTCATGCCCACCTCACCTTGTTTGGTTATGACTGGTGATTCCGCAATTTTGTCTCACTTAATGTTCAAACACCTTACGTTGGTTAAGATGAGTAAAAATCATGTAGGTTCACTACTGTTTGAACAAAATTCTCCTGATTTATTTAAGCAAGCTGTTGTCGTATGACTTGTACTCATTTTTGTCACGCAGGTATGAATACTTGGATCGTTTGGTCCGAAGGAGATACCAGCCTAGTTCGTTCAAATTTGTTGCCTCAAAAGTTGCAGCGGATGGTCTTATCTTTGGACCACTGGATCTTGGGCTGTTCTTCTCTTATGTGGGTCTTGCTTCAGGAAGGAGTCTAGAGCAGGTGAAGGAGGACGTGAAAAGGGATATCATTCCTGCTCTGGTTTTAGGAGGAGCCATCTGGCCGGTTGTGCAGATTGCAAACTTCGGCTTTATTCCCGTGCGATACCAACTGCTTTACGTGAACTTGTTCTGCCTGTTAGACAGTTGTTTCTTATCGTGGATTGAGCAACAAGGAGATGCAGATTGGAAGCAATGGTTCCCATCATTCCAGAAGAAAATTGAAAATCAGAAGAGTAATGCTTGATTGGGGTCATGATTTTGTGTCGTCTTGCCCAGAGAAGTTAGCTTATGACATTGCTGACTGGACGTGCTTTAGTTGATCCAAGAAACGAGAACTATAAAAAAGTATTCACTTGCTACCAGCGGCTGTTTATGCAGAACTATAATGGCCAGCAAATCTGGGCATCATCACTGCCTTGTAGAGATGGTTTTTTTTATGTGTCTGTAATGGGAAGGAAAAAATTGCTGACGCTCTTGTTTAACTTCTTTTCGTGAATTGAGTGTTTGTTTATGCAGTTGTTTCAACGGCAGGGAAATTGCTTTTATGAAATGAGTTGCAGGTTCATACTGTTAATCCTGTTATATGCTTATAGTGAGAAACCACTTTTTTTTGTTAGAATAAAACACACTCCATGTTAACTGATGTGGTTAATAAAAAGCAATTATAAGACTTGTAACTAAAGATCAAATTAAACTTTAATCTCATGTAGCTATGGTTAAAGATCTTGTAACTGAAAATGTTGATGGGAGTGCTATATATTTTTGTGAAAATGTTCTAATATTGTTGGACGTGATAAATCTGCAACAAACTGTTCGCACTCTTGCTGTTTCTGGTAAGAGAGATGATCATAATTATTATGATTTATGTGATATGTGTGCTAGCACACGTGTATTCCATTTTCTCTTTATCAAGAAGTTATGTGTGAAATTCACTGTGAGATAGAATATATTGATGTTAGTGTCAAGTTGGCTACCCGTGGATATTGTAAGAAATGTCGAAGTTTTTTGTGGTAAGATAAAGTATCCTACTGATTTCTTAGTAGTTAGAACTACAAAAGACAAAATTTTCACTATTACATCTGATAGATCTTTCTTAAATATTTCTAGAGATGTTATTGATTGAAAAAAAGGTAATTGCTAAGTTTGAAGGAGAACCTTATGGGTTCATTTTTTCTAAAATTGCTAGATGCCGTCTAAAATTGCTAGATGAGGATGCTATTAGTGAAAGAATTGCTTCCATTACTGTGCCTCTAGATGATTCTTTCCAACATTAAAGAAACTTATGTACAGGAAACGGAGGAAATAGATACTAATATTTACCTGAAGCAACCACTTGCATGTAAATATGATGAGAGCGCCAAGACCTCCTAAGGGTGACTCAGTGTTTGAACTTAAATCTCTAACAAACTAAAATATTCTTATCTAGATGAAAAGAAGCTATATCTTGTTATTATTAATTCTAACCTTTTAGTGGAGTTTCTTTATTTTTGTCAGTTTGGTTGCATATTTTACACTTGAGCTAATAGAAGGCATGGAGCGGAAAGCTCACTTCACTTCCATCTCACATTCTCACTGTATATGTTGTTCTAGATAGAAAAGTAGTCGCCCTTGCCTTGAGCTTCTTCATCGATCTGTTCAAGCAGCTTAATCCTAAACACAACAGCAATGGCCATGACTCCACATGCGGCATAGCACGTACGCTAGATCTGTTGATCAAGAGTACAAGCCTATTCCGTCTAAAAAACGAGTACAAGACTATTTCTGGCAAGCTGAAATGATATCGATGGGCTGTGCGCTCTTACCGAGCCTAAAGACGAGCTCGGCCTCCCGTCTTACTCCGCCCTAGCGCACTCGCACGGACCATAAATTCCCATTCCCGGCCTCACCACTCCCGATCGAACACCTCTCCCTCTCCTTGTGATTTGATCAGATCGTTCGACAACCATGACTCGGTGCATGCCCGCCCTCGTGGCCGCCTCCCTGCTGCTGGTCCTCGCCGGCGTCGCTTCCGCCGACAAGGGCCCCGGCTTCGTCGTTACGGGACGCGTCTACTGCGACCCCTGCCGCGCCGGCTTCGAGACCAACGTCTCCCACAACGTCCAAGGTACGTATCTATCGACCAGAACATGCAGTGCTTGCCAGCCGTGGCATGGCGAACCACGCGCGTAACGATCAAGGTGTGTGATGCAGGGGCGACGGTGGCGGTGGACTGCCGGCCGTTCAACGGCGGCGAGAGCAAGCTCAAGGCGGAGGCGACGACAGACGGCCTGGGCTGGTACAAGATCGAGATCGACCAGGACCACCAGGAGGAGATCTGCGAGGTGGTGCTGGCCAAGAGCCCCGACCCGACGTGTTCCGAGATCGAGGAGTTCCGCGACCGCGCACGCGTCCCGCTCACCAGCAACAACGGCATCAAGCAGCAGGGCATCCGCTACGCCAACCCCATCGCCTTCTTCCGCAAGGAGCCGCTCAAGGAGTGCGGCGGAATCCTCCAGGCATACGACCTCAGGGACGCCCCCGAGACGCCATGAAACCCCACACCATGACCACGTACCGCCTATAGTTTACTTGCCGCCGGCCGAGACGATGTTACATCTGCGAGCCGCCGGAGAGGAGATCGATGGCCACCTTTTAATGGGCCTCACGTGGGCCTTATTAACCTTCACGTGTTGCTTAACTTTTATTCATGTTATTATTATCTTCCTGTCCTCTAGTTCTTTACGTGTTGACCTAAATGTGAGCTAATTCCATGGATCCATGTGTAATAACAAACACATATTTGGTATGTGCATGTTGCTGAAATATTGTTGAAATATTAGCATATAACAATTCCAGAAAAATCCCTAAAGGCCCATGTTATCATGCGGTCAACTGAAACATTTGCTTTAATGGAAAAGGAATATGAGTTGAAACGTCTGTATTAAGTACAATTAAGTACGGGAGTTTTCAGAATTCATTGCGAGCAGAAACGTCCGTCTTAATACTATTAAATACGGGAGTTTTCAGAATTCATTGCGCTTAATGGAATGAATTTGAGCTGAAACGTTTTGTCTTAAGTGTTCTTAAGTACGGCCGTTACCAGTCTTTAATTCTCCCCTTAATTGCGTGTGTTTCCGTTGGTCTTCGCCTGTGTGTGTATATAAGAGAGGTCGCTCCTCTCTCGGAAATACACAACAGACACCACATCGCATTTGCTCCTCGCATCGTCGTTCCTCCCGATGTTGCTGCCATCGCTGATCCCATCCCGTCCACCGCGTACACGGCTGACGGGAGAGTAGGCCTCCGAAACTCCGCCTCTCTAGATCCTGTACGGGAGAGGGGCGATTAGATTTTTGGGGAGCGTCTCCTACGCGACTGCTCGCTCTACTTCATCTGCTTCAACTACATCTGCATCAACTACGTCCGCGCCGCCTTCCTCTTCGTCATGGCCACCGACGCCGACATCGAGAAGGCTGCTGCCGACAAGAGGATCGCCGACGAGGCTAACGCCTCCGCTACTGCGGCCAACTGGCCTACTGGAGGGTACACGTTTATCCCTCTCCTGATTACTTGCATGTTTGCCGTACTAGCTATTTGTGTAGATGTATCTACTATTTGTCTAGTACATGATTTTATCATAGAATTTCAGTATGTCATTAGCACTGCTCACGTCATGTTCATGATTTATTATTGGATTAATTTAATCGAAAATTGCCTAAATTTCAGCAATCCAAAAACCTAATATGTGTAGGCAATTTTCGATCCAAGGTTTTGCTGCTGCACTGAAACCAGCCCGTTTACGGGGACATATTTTAAGCGTTGGCAAACCAAAACCACCTTATGGCTCACTGCGATGAACGTGTTCTGGGTCGCCGGTGTTACTCCCACTGGAACGATTGCTCCTGAACAGGAGAAGGCGTTTAGGGAAGGCCACCGTCGTCTTTGTTGGAGCCGTTCTGAGCGTGATCGGAGATAAGTTGGTTGATGCATATTTACATGTGCGGGTTGCCAAGGACTTGTGGGAGGCGCTCGAATCTAAATTCGGCGCAACCGATGCTGGAAGCGAGATGTACACTATAGAGCAGTTCCATGATTACAAGATGGTTGAAAACCGTTCTGTATTGGAACAAGCTCATGAGATACAGTGCATCGCTAAGGAGCTTGAGCTTCTAAGTGTGTGCTACCGGGCAAATTTGTCGCGGGATGCATAATCGCTAAGCTGCCTAATTCCTGGAGGAACTTTGCTACTACTCTGAAACACCAGAGGCGTGAATTCTCAGTTGAGGATGTCATCGGCCATCTGAGTGTCGAGCAGAACTCGAGAGCAAAGGACTCGCACGGAAAAGGGACCGAGGGAACTTCTGTCGCCAATTTTGTACAGAAGAATTCCAACTTCCACAAGCCCAAGGGGAAACATGGAGTCCAACAGAATACCGACTTCAAGAAGAAGGGCAAGAAGCCCTTCAACAAGGATAAGAAGAAAGGAGCTTGCTTCACATGTGGTTCAGAGGAACATTGGGCTCCCAAGTGCCCAAAGAAGTTCAAGAAACCAGGACAGGACTCCAAGTCTGTCAACATGATTGTGAGCAACAATGAGAATGGTGCATCTGGGTACGGTAATTTGTTTACTGTATTTTCTGTTTGTCAGTCTAATGATTGGTGGATTGACACAGGTGCAAATATTCATGTATGTTCTGACATCTCATTGTTTTCTTCTTATCAGGTCACAGGGAACGGATCCGTATTGATGGGGAATGGCGCAAGTGCTTCTGTTCTTGGTGTTGGCACGGTCGATCTGAAGTTTACTTCGGGAAGGATCGTGCAGCTCAAGAACGTGCAGCATGTCCCCGCCATCAAGAAGAATCTCGTTAGTGGCTCCCTTCTATGTAGAGAAGGGTTTAAGTTGGTATTTGAGTCTAATAAAGTAGTTGTTACGAAATATGGACTATTTGTTGGAAAAGGCTATGAATGCGGAGGCTTGTTCCGCTTTTCCCTCGCTGATTTTTGTAATAAAGTCGTGAACAATATTCATTCGAATGTTAATGAAGCAGAAGTTTGGCATTCACGTCTTTGTCACATTAGTTTCGGTTGTATGACGCGGCTAGTAAAATCGAATTTAATCCCAAGTTTCACTTTAGCCAAAGGTTCTAAGTGCCATTCGTGTGTGCAAGCAAAGCAACCTCGCAAGCCCCATAAGGCTGCGGAGGAAGACACTTGGCACCGTTAGAACTTTACATTCTGATCTTTGTGAGATGAATGGTGTGTTGACTAAAGGTGGAAAAGATATTTCATGACACTGATAGATGATTCCACTAGATATTGCTATGTATATTTGTTAAGCACCAAAGATGAGGCTCTACACTACTTTAAAATCTATAAGGCAGAAGTTGAGAATCAACTTGAAAAGAAAATTAAGCGTTCCGGTCAGATCGTGGTGGAGAGTACTTCTCTAATGAGTTTGATTCTTTCTGTGCGGAACATGGTATTATTCATGAGAGGACGCCTCCCTATTCGCCCCAGTCAAATGGGGTTGCCGAACGGAAAAACCGTACTCTAACAGATTTGGTTAACGCCATGTTAGATACATCGGGTTTATCCAAGGCATGGTGGGGGAGGCTATATTGACATCATGTCATGTCCTGAATAAAGTTCCGACAAAAGACAATGAGATTACTCCCTATGAGCAATGGGAGAAGAGAAGAACGACACTCTCATACTTACGTACTTGGGGCTGTTTGGCGAAAGTCAACGTGCCGATCCCCAAAAAGCGTAAGCTTGGACCAAAGACCGTGGACTGTGTTAATTTGGGCTACGCTAAGAATAGCGTCGGCTATAGATTTCTAGTAGTGAAATCTGAGGTACCTGACGTGAAGGTCGGTACAATTATGGAGTCTAAAGATGCTACATTCTTTGAGGATATTTTTCCTATGAGAGATATGCCAAGCACTTCTAGACAGGAATCTGATGAGACTCCTGAACCTGCCATTCCTATGGAATATTATGAACAAACACATGATGAAAATCCTGAGAAGGATGACGAGGAAACCCTTGGTAGGGGCAAGAGACAGAGGACTGCAAAGTCCTTTGGTGATGATTTCCTTGTGTACCTTGTGGATGATACTCCCACTTCTATTTCAGAGGCTTATGCGTCTCCGGATGCTGATTACTGGAAAGAAGCGGTCCGTAGCGAGATGGACTCCATCATGGCTAACGGAACATGGGAAATTACTGAACGTCCCTATGGTTGTAAACCATTGGGATGTAAGTGGGTGTTCAAAAGAAGCTTAGGCCCGATGGTACAATTGACAAGTACAAGGCTAGGCTTGTGGCCAAGGGTTATTCCCAGAAAGAAGAGGAAGATTTCTTCGATACTTATTCACCTGTAGCCAGACTGACCACCATACGAGTATTACTCTCTTTGGCGGCCTCGCATGGTCTTCTCGTCCACCAAATGGATGTTAAGACGGCTTTCCTGAACGGAGAGCTAGACGAGGAAATCTACATGCAACAGCCAGATGGCTTTGTATTAGATGGTCAGGAAGGAAAAGTGTGTAAGTTACTGAAATCTTTATATGGCCTGAAACAAGCACCTAAGCAATGGCATGAGAAGTTCAATACAACTTTAACCTCTGCTGGTTTTGTTGTTAATGAAGCTGACAAATGCGTATACTATCGCCATGGTGGGGGCGAAGGAGTTATACTGTGCTTGTATGTTGATGACATACTGATATTTGGGACCAACCTCAAAGTGATTGAGGAGGTTAAGTCATTTTTATCTCAGAACTTTGAGATGAAAGACCTTGGTGTGGCTGATGTTATTTTGAATATCAAGCTACTGAGAGATAATGAAGGTGGGATTACACTGTTGCAATCCCACTATGTTGAGAAGATTTTGAGTCGCTTTGGATATTCAGACTGCAAAATTTCTCCAACACCATATGATCCTAGTGTGCAGATTCGAAAGTTCACAGGCACAGCTAAGGATCAGCTGAGATACTCTCAAGTAATTGGTTCACTCATGTACCTAGCGAGCGCTACAAGGCCTGACATCATGTTCGCTGTGTGCAAACTGAGCCGGTTTGTTTCCAATCCGGGTGATGTACATTGGCGTGCTGTTGAAAGAATTATGCGCTATCTGAAAGGTACAGAGAACTATGGACTTCACTATACCGGAAGCCCATCAGTGCTTGAAGGTTATTGTGATGCGAATTGGATCTCTGATGCTGATGAGATGAAAGCCACAACGGGTTATGTGTTTACCCTTGGAGGTGGTGCTGTTTCCTGGAAGTCTTGCAAGCAAACGATCCTGACGAGATCGACAATGGAAGCAGAATTAACAGCATTGGACACATCTGGTGTCGAAGCAGGATGGCTTCGAGATCTGTTGATGGACTTGCCTGTGGTTGAAAAGCCAGTACCGGCTATCCTTATGAACTGTGACAATCAGACAGTGATTACCAAGGTCAAAAGTTCAAAGGACAACATGCAGTCCAACAAACATATAAGAATGAGATTAAAAGCTGTCAGACATTTGAGAAACTCCGGAGTGATAGCGCTGGATTATATCCAGTCGGCTAAGAATCTGGCAGATCCCTTTACTAAAGGGCTATCACGTGTTGTGATAGAAAATGCATCGAGGGAGATAGGGATGAAACCCACATGAGTTGCCATGGTAGTAACCCAACCTATGTGATCGGAGATCCCGTGAAGTAGGACTGGGAAAACAAGCTAGTGGTTAACTGAGGAGAGTACTTTTACTAACCCACTCCGTTGGAGATGCAATACTCTCGGTAACTGTATGGCAGGTTGACATTTGTCTTAATGTGTTCCAAGGCTTTGCATAAGCAAGATGCTATCCTACAGAGCGATCTTTGAGGAACACACCTATATGAGCCTGACTGCTGGTCACAGTCTATGAGATTGGGTTGATCTCTAGTAAGTTCATGAATAGGTCAGGAGTGTGACTAATATGCTCCACCCGAGGGGTCAGCCTTCGGCAGCCTAGTACTGGTAAGACGTTTGGTGAAACTACTTTACGCCAAATTGACAATTCAAGGCATAGTCCATTGTCAGTTGTGAAGGAGTGTAGCTATTCGTTCTAGGTGGAGCTCAACCTTAACAGGTCTCCACTGAAAATACTGGTATATCAAAACAGTGTTTGGAACAGAGAACAACATCATGGGTCTTTGGGATCTGGTGGGGGATTGCTGAAATATTGTTGAAATATTAGCATATAACAATTCCAGAAAAATCCCTAAAGGCCCATGCTGTCATGCGGTCAACTGAAACATTTGCCTTAATGGAAAATGAATATGAGTTGAAACGTCTGTATTAAGTACAATTAAGTACGGGAGTTTTCAGAATTCATTGCGAGCTGAAACGTCCGTCTTAAGTACTATTAAGTACGGGAGTTTTCAGAATTCATTGCGCTTAATGGAGAATGAATTTGAGCTGAAACGTTTTGTCTTAAGTGCTCTTAAGTACGGCCGTTACCAGTCTCTTAATTCTCCCCTTAATTGCGTGTGTTTCCGTTGGTCTTCGCCTGCGTGTGTATATAAGAGAGGTCGCTCCTCTCTCGGAAATACACAACAGACACTACATCGCATTTGCTCCTCGCATCGTCGTTCCTCCCGCTGTTGCTGCCATCGCTGATCCCATCCCGTCCACCGCGTACACGGCTGACGGGAGAGCAGGCCTCCGAAACTCCGCCTCTCTAGATCCTGTACGGGAGAGGGGCGATTAGATTTTTGGGGAGCGTCTCCTACGCGACTGCTCGCTCTACTTCATCTGCTCAACTACATCTGCATCAACTATGTCTGCGCCGCCTTCCTCTTCGTCATGGCCACCGACGCGGACATCGAGAAGGCTGCTGCCGACAAGAGGATCGCCGACGAGGCTAACGCCTCCGCTGCTGCGGCCAACTGGCCTACTGGAGGGTACACGTTTATCCCTCTCCTGATTACTTGCATGTTTGCCGTACTAGCTATTTGTGTAGATGTATCTACTATTTGTCTAGTACATGATTTTATCATAAAATTTCAGTATGTCATTAGCACTGCTCACGTCATGTTCATGATTTATTATTGGATTAATTTAATCGAAAATTGCCTAAATTCTCAGCACATGTCCTATGTATATCCTTCTTTTCGGGTAAGAATAGTCTGATGTATATCCTTTGTACTCGAATTAAGTGGGCAATGAATCGACTACTATTTGTTTTTACAAATAATCATGATTTATTGAATTATTAGTATTAAGATAAGTACACAAAATCACACAAAATGAAACAAAAAGTGCAAATCTCTCGCCCAAATAGGTGAGAACACAAGATCATTGACCGCATTATGGTTGTGGACCCACTCTCACAAGTCAACATTCCTAGCTGCTAATCGGTCACCGAACTTTTGGCGAACATGATCAGAAATACAAAAGATGGAAACAAGAGAACATGTCAATATTTTAAATATCCAGATATAGCTGCGGAATCCCAGTATAGCTGCCCGATGTTATCAAATACCATATGAGGTCCATAGCATAAAATGGAATTAAGATGGCAAAAGAATTAGGATGGCAATTATAAACTTTAGAAGAACTTTTAAGTTATTCAAATACCATATGAGGTCCATAGCATAAAATGGAATTTCCAACATTTAATTTGAGAAGGAAATGGCTTTATTGTGCTCTATTTTGAACATAATATATTTTAGATTTTTCTAGGATTAACATGCACTAACTAAACTAACATATAAGGTTTTTAAAGAATCGCCAAATCTCCCACACAAATAGGTCAGAAGGGAACGCATTGTGATTGCGGACCAACCCCTCACGAGTCAAGATGCCAAACCAATTTGTCATAGAATTGTTGGCGAAGAAGATCTGAAATACAAAAGATAGAAACAAGAGAACTTGACAACCCGTGACCAAAACACAACTGGATGGCTGACACTACCATAACTCTCCCGTATCAACCATTGTGTGCAGATCGAATGGTTCCTATCGTTGATTTAGAAATAGTTATTATCACCCACATGCAAAACATTAAAATTGAAGAACAAAGTATTTAAGTTTATGTGAAGCGGGCCAAACATGGAAGGATCAATCTATATAAATTAGTAAAATGGTAAATAAACCGGTACCGGTGAGAATCCAATGGAAAACTGAATGCTGAAAAGAATAAAGTTATACATATATGCAAGTATAAATTGGGATATTCTTCTCGTATGGGTTGTGAGGAGATTGACAACTAGAGATCTTTTAGGCAACCCAAATAGGTATAAGAGCCCACCATCCATTGGTTATGATCGAGGGGCATTTTTGGACTTGTCAGCGTTGCTGTCGTTGACTATGCCGTGGCCAGGGACTGCGAGGAAAAAAAAGGGCAGGGAGTGGAGCGGATGCAAAGATGAGTCGCTGCGAGCACATGGGGTGGAAGAAGAAGGCAGTCAAATCGAGAAATCCCGTGACGGGCGCGGATGGGAGGTGACACCTCTCTGTGGAGGGTGTGCTTCGGTCGGGGAGAAAAAGAAACGAAATAATCTGACCCCTATAGTCCACGGCGAACCCAACACCGGGGCACCCCCGCCGCCCCGCGCCGAACGGTATCAGCTCGAAGTCCTGACCCCTATAGTCCACGGCGGAGCTATCGAGAAACCTCTCCGTCAGGAACTCCTCCGCGCGATCCCACGTCGCGGGGTCCCGGCCGATGGCCCAGGCGTTGATCACCACCCGTGTGCGCGCCGGGACGTGGTGGCCGAGTATCTCGGCGTCGTTGGGTGGCTCTCGTGGCACGAGGAGAGGGATCGGAGGGTGCAGTCGTAACGTCTCCTTGACCACCGCCTTGAGATAGCGCAGCTTGTCAGAATGGTCGTCGGTGACGACATGCTCGGCGGCGACACCGACTACCGCCCCGATCTCGTCCTGGAGCTTCCGCATGCTGTTCGGGTGCGTCACGAGCTCCGCTATGGCCCACTCCATCACCGTGGTCGTGGTGTCCGTGCCCGCCGCGAACATGTCCTGCTCGCGTCCACGGCGCGTACAAGAAACAAATTAATGGAAACATATCAACTACTCGCACGGCACGTAATGAACGAGTAATGAAGAACATGTACCAGGATTATAGACTTGATCTCGGTCGTGTCGAGCCGAACCCCAGCTTCTTCGTCGGTCTCGTTCACGTCCAGCAACACGTCCACGAAATCCCTGTGATCGTCGCCGTCATCTCCCGTCTGCCGGCCGGCCTGTCGCCGGCGGCGGTGGTCGTCGATCACCTTCTCGAGCACACCATCGAGCGCCTTGAACGTCCGTCTGATCTTCGCCTCCGTGCCCCTCACGGCGTCCAACCACCCGAGCCACGGCACGAGGTCCCCCACGGGCTCCGTGCCCAGCAGCTCTTCGAAGTCCGCGAACACCCTCCTCAGCTCGCGTCCCTTCTCGCCGTCACCGTACAGCCCGCGCGCTCTCTCGTCTCCGAACGCGGCGCGCGAGACCACCGTGTTGGCGTAGAGCCGTAGACGATGAGAAGCTCGGACAGGTCCACGACGGCGCCGCCCGCCGCGGCGCGGACGCGCTCGATCAGCGCTGTGGACTCCTCTTCGCGGACGCGGCGGAACGAGAGGATGCGGAGCGGGCTGAGGAGGTGGACCACGCACACACGGCGCGCCTGACGCCAGTACTCGCCGTAGGGCGCGAACGCCACGTCGCGGCCGTAGAGGAGCCGCTCGGCCATGGCGCTCCGAGGCCGGCTCGCGAAGGCAAGGTCGCGGGTCCTCATCACCTCCTCCGCGGCGGCAGCCGAGGACACCAGCACGGCTGGCACGCGACCGAGCCGGAGCAGCACGACCGGGCCGTGCGCCGCGGCCAGGGCCCGGAGAGCACGATGAGGTAAGGAGTCAATGAGATGGAGCCATGGAGGTGACCGAGGAGAGGGAGGCCGCGCGGCGACGGCGGCAGCTGCGTCCCTCGTCCATCGCTGCCGCTGCGCGGCGGAATGGGCTTACGAAGGAGGTACAAGAGAGATACACTGAGGGCAAGGAGGAGGAGCACGAGTGCAAGAGGCGAGACGAAGGCCATGGTCGCCGGGACGAGCGTGCGTTCTGGCGCAATAACTATGACGCGCAGACGCGGGAGATTACGTGAACGGAGTAGCCACAAAAAATAATGTATGAGTTGCGGACTGTGGAATGGAGTGTGGTGCAGAGAAAAGACAGGCGGCGCCGTGATCAGGGCGGATGGTCCAAGACTCCAAGTGGATTGAGGACCATGGAATCAAGGCGTCCACGGAAATTTCACCAATATTGCTCAATAAAAGGCACCTTTCGTTTTGGGCAAAAAGGCACCTTTCGCGTAATATTTATAGAATTTTTATATCTAAAAATAATATTTAAAAAATGTTCCAAATATGATAGTGACGAGCCTTGCATGCTCCCATCCCATCAGTTGGCCGAGCTTCCACAGTGTTGTTGTCATAGCCAAATTGGTCAAGTAAGCACTATCTGGCATCAATGCCAAAGTTTTTACTTACTACTCACTTCACTCCGTATCAAAATATAAGACTTTCTAACTAGTTTTCACACACATGTATTTAGACATGTTTTAGTGCAAGATTTATGTGAATTTTACATTAAAATATGTCTAGATACATGTGTGTGTAGAAACTTGCTAAAAAGTCTTATATTTTGATACGGAGTGAGTATTACTTTACGTTATTGCTAGTTCCAAATAATTTTTGCCGAGACCACTACCTTTTGTTTGAGTTCTCTCTCCTTTTTTTTTTTTGACACATCCAAACTTCCGTATATTCATCTCAAATCCACGTACCCAGTACATAGAACAAGAACAGAAAAAGAGCAATACGAAGAGGATGAAGATCCAGAGCTAGAACCGAGATCGAAGATCCGCGGCACCGCCGGCTGCGAGGAAGACGAAGACCGGCACCACCACCTAGCCTGAGCCTGGGCAGATTTAAGCCCTTGAAAGACGTCGCCATGAACGTCCGCCGCGCCGTGGCGGAACCCAAGTTGAGTTCTCTCTCCTGAAAAGGTGTCAGGTGCAATGATGTAAGGCAATTTTTTAAAATATACCCCACGAATACTAATTTATTGCATGCCCTAATTTGGCATCAACTCATGTAGGTGAGCCGATTCCTTTTTGTTTGTATGTTTTGGAACCCCTTATTTGAAACCTCCACGGTGTAGCGAGCCGATGCCAAAAACCAAAATATCTATTTGGAATCACCATTTGGCATACACTGTGGCTGCCTACCATACGTGAACCATTTTACAGTTGTCTCAATCTATTGTCAGTTTCGTCAGAAGAAAAAAATAAGATGACAAGGCCCAATCAGAAATTACATAGTTCTAGCCTTAAACGCAACCCACTAGAAACAACGCATCTCGAGTGAAAGGAGACAGTACATTCCTAGCTATTGAGTGTAGCGAGCCAATGTCAATAACCAAAATAGCTATGTGGAAGAAAGCGGTGATTTGTCACCCGGGCTACATGTAGCCTGGTATTGTATTTACTTTTTTGTCGCTATTTTAGGTTTCCAAAAAATCCGGAAAAAATACTGGATATTGACAACGGCTTGGTCTATGTTTTTGAAAAGTTTCAACGCGAAATAGTTTATATTGCGCCATACACGAAAATGACAAAATTCTGACAATTTTGAGAGATTTTGAATCACCACCCAGATCTAGAAATTTGTCTTTTTTACACAAGATAAAATACTGAATGTTTCGCATTTCTTTTTTGCACACATGCAGGAATCATCATTATCTACGTTTAGGATTTTTTTCAGAATTTTTTACAACTTAAAATTGCAGATTTTTAAATTTCAAAAAACCGGGCTACATGTAGCCCGGGTGACAAAACGACTTTACATATGTGGAATCACTATTTGGTACACATTGTGGCTGCCTAGCATACGTGAAACATTGAACGATTGTCTCAATTTATAGTCAATATCATAAAAAATCTTTACTATTAAATGGGAGTTCGTAGGTTGGTACCTCGTCTGCTTTCTGCCAGATCGATCGTCTATGGCTCTCGCTCACATGGGCCGGCCCATTCTCTCGCGTCAAGCGTCGCCGCTGCCTCCTCCTGGCATGCGCAAGCTACCGCTATTTTTTTTAAATAATACACGAAAATTATTTAATTCTGAAAATATTACGCTAATTTTATTTTTTTCAAAAATATTAGCCAGTCGGCGTTGCTGAAGCCGACAGGCACTTGTCGTCTTTGACGAGGACGACTGGAGGCTTGTCGTCCATGGCCAAGACGACTAGCCAGTCGTCCCTGCAGGCATGCAGTACTCGGCTTTGGCGAGGATGACAAGCCCCTACTCGGCTTCGGCGGGGACGATTAGCCCACTTTTTTGTTTTGTCGAGTAAATTCTCCCGCCATATTTCTCTCGCCCTTCTTCTCCTCTCCCGCCATATTTCTCTCGCCCTTCTTCTCCCGCCTTTTTTTCTCCCGCCCTTCTTCTCCTCTCCCGCCATTTTCCTCCCGCTCTGTTTCTCCCGCCAAATTCTTTCCCGCCCTTTTTTCCCACAATCGTATCTCCCGCCTGTTTCTACCGCCAATTCTTCTCATCTCGGCCTATAAGAACCCCTTCTCACTGAGGTTGGTAAGCATTCTAGTCCACTCACTCGAACATGTCGAGCTTTCCTTCAGATGGTAGTTTCCCGGGAGGAATATCGGCACTACTTTTGAAGTTTACGGCCGAGTTCAAGATAGACAATAAGGAGATCCCGTTCGAAGATATTGTTAGTCATCCACCTCATCTCCGTGAGCTATCAGCGAAGCTAGCTAGGCATGGGTGGCCATGGAGGAATTACAAGGAAATAGAAAAAGAACTCGTGAGGCTGCATGCTAGGTGGCAGAAGAAGAAGCTAACATATAGGAGTGAAGCAGATATGTTGGATGCTCTTAGTAAACCGATTTCATGGGTCGAGGAGAGCGAGGACGAAGATGATATCTTCATACCCACTGAAGCGAGCAAGAGAGCTGCAGCAGCGGCGACGGCGTCGAAGGGCAAGGGTGCATCATCGTCGAAACGCAAGGCTGAAGCATCGTCGAAGGGGAAGAGGGTTGCGTCGTCGAAAGGCAAGAGTGATGCGGGAGGCTGCGTCGATGGTAGATGACTTTTCTTTTTCTAATTTGCAGAGTACCATGTATCTTCAATTTATTTTGTGTTTTCGCTACTACCGATATTTTGTTGTCTGTGTAATTTATGTTGTCAATGTAATTTGCTTGGTTTGTTTAATATCAATGCGAAAAGTAGTCACCCATCATCACCATTAATCGAAACAGAGTAGTAGCAACTAAGATATAAGTCTGGTACATAGATAGTTAGACAAGTCTCAACATAGATATAAATATGTCTGATAAATAAATAGATAATAATATGTCTCATACGAACATAAATATGAATATGTCTCACATACAAATAGAAATACGGATATGTCTCATACATCCTAAGTATGAATATGTTCCGAAGATATCACTGACCCCGGCGTCGCCGAGCATCACGAGGAGGGGGCTGGTCGGGCGTCGTCCACTGGTACCTGTGAGGTGCCCGGGTTTGACGAGGCACTGTATACCTGCATGCCTGTCATGAAGGATGCACACGTTCGGCTTATCCTTCACAACTGCTATTTTCAGTTGCCTGAAGAACCAAGTCCAACTGTCAATGTTCTCGCTCTCCACAAAAGCAAATGCGAGGGGCACAACCATATTGTTACGTCTTGACCAATTGCAGTCAGGATCTGTCCCCTATACTTGCCTGTGAGAAAGGTGCCATCTACACATATCACCGGACGACAATGTCTGAAAGCCTCGATGCATACGGAGAATGAGAAAAACACTCGATGCAGCACCCTCACAGTTGGGAACTCTGGCCTGAACAAATCTTGGATATCTACATAGGTGCCTGGATTCCGGTACTGCAGAGTATGCAGCAGCCGGATAACAGAGTCATATGCGTCCAAATATGAACCAAATCTGTTCTCAAGCGCCGTATGCTTAGCCCTCCAAGCCTTGCCATAAGATATTTCGTACTTAAATCTGACAGCCACTTTTGTCTGGAGGGCACTCACTTCCATCGCTGCGCAGGACACTATCTCGCTGTACAGCAACCGAGCTATAAGCGTGGAAGAAAGATTACGGTGCTCTTCAGGGATATTATCTATTCGACAGGAGTGAGGTACGAAGTCACTTACCCTCCAACTATAGCCATTCTTTGGGAGATGTCCATGCACCCTGCCGGGACAATCTATTGTCTCGCATTCCATTGTCAAATATTTTTTACTTGACACGGTAGTTTTCATAACCCTGTGGGTGGACAATGCCCATTTAACGACTGCATCCCTCAAAACTTGCTTGTCAGTATACAAAGCACTCTTCGCAATGTTGTTCTCATGATATTGCCATGCCGAATCATGACCATCGTTTACGGTCATCGCCGAAGAGTGGTCCTGATTCCGTGCTGCAGGATTAGGTACCTCATCTGCGTTCTCTTCCCCATCTGACTCATCGGAATCATCGCCTTAAGCACTATAGCCATCTACATCTTCATCTTCCATCTCGTTCTGCATGTGCCCGCCTACCTCGTCGCCATCCGCCTCCCCACTGTCTGTGTCCCCTCCTTGTACTTGACTGCTCTGTCCCGACTCGTAACCACCACCACCAAAATCAGACCCATAATTTGACATAGACATGTCCATCTCTTCACTTCCATGGTCAGGATCATAAGCACCCTCACCTTTATGGGCACTAAACTCGTCCTCAGGGGCAGTGACCTCGTTCAAGGCGGGAAGAATTAGGGCACAAGGAGAGCAATTCCTTTTTGCGCAGCCTTTTAACCATCGCACCCAATCAGAATCACACTCTAGTGGTCGCATAACGAAGTAAATATTTGTCCTTGAATAACTCCACCAAGCATGAACACTGACGGTCTGTGTCTGATTATCAAGCCCTAAACTTCCCGTCAACCAATCTTTAACCTGACTGAGAGACCATGTTTCAGGAGCTGGCAGGTCGACAACTATAGAATCAAACTCACTCAGATCAGCTCCCGTATCACACATTTGGACTCTACTAGGACCATAGAAAAACCTGATCTTCACTAAATCAGACATCTCCGCTGACATAAATAAATATTGACCATCGTTAATATTATTTCGCATACAACATATATTAGAATTAATCTATACATATAGCTAAATATACCTTAGAAGCGACTTAAAATATATAGCTACATACACCATGTTTTTAAAATTTATTACTACATATATTATAATTTATCTACATATATTACAATATTTACTACCGCCACAACCAATTTAGCAACATATACGTGACAAATCCTAAAAAATATAGCTACATTTTTTCGAATTAACCTACAAATATAGCTACAATATTTACTACCGTCATAAACTATTTTTTAACAACACATGTTCATACACGTAACAAATATAGCACTACAATTTTGATAAATCGAATCATACCCTAGAAGCGTGAGAGGCGACGGCGCCCGGCGGTCTCAAATCAACGGCGCACCAACACGAGCAGCACCACCACAATGCAGCCCTACAGCACCACCACCACGCAGCCCTCCAGCACCACCACCACCACCACCACCACCACCCGCCAACCATCACCACCACCACCACGAGCTATCCCATCAGGAGATCGGAGTTCCCCTAGCCTCCCTCAACCTTCTAGTACCGATTAATGGTGGCAAATGTGAAGATTGTTGGTCTAAATCGCTAGTTTAATTCAGTTTTCGTGGGGAGTGCAGAGAGGAAACGAAGAGCACGAACGAGGCAGCGCAAGGAAGAAGAAAGAAAGGAAAGAGAAGGCCGCCCGTGCGCTCGAGGCTGTTCAGCGCCTTGTCGGCTTCGGCGAAGCCGACTGGGCCCACCTAGTCGGCGTGGGCGAGGACGACAGGCCCTCCCAGGACGACTGCGTCGGTGGCGACGTGGCCCATCCACTAATCGGCCTCCGCGTGGACGAGTGGGCCTTGTCGGCTTCAACAACGACGACAAGTGCCTGTCGGCTTCAGCAACGCCGACTGGCTAATATTTTTGAAATAAATAAATTTTGCGTAATATTTCCATAATTAAATAATTTTCGTGTATTATTTAAAAAAATTAGCCAAGCTACCCACATCCGTACCAGAGGCGCGACGACATGGACGCCGAGATCCCACGCCTCTCCTCCCTTCTCCACCACATCCGCACCTCCGGGGGCTTCGCGACCTTGCAGGATCCCGTTCCCGGCGAAGGCTCAACTGCGGCCGTGGGCGATGTAGCTCAGCCTCGGCCCCCTCGGCGTCATCTCTGCCGACGCAAACCCTAATTAACCTGCTCGCCCCCAAGAAGCATCCGCTGCTAGCCGCACAGAAGATCGAGCTCACCACCAAGCAGAAGGTTACCACGAGTCCACGACACAAGGCAGGGGGCTCAGCCTTGGCCATATCGACATTGCCGCCGCAAATCCTACTACCAAAATCTTAGCCGATCAAGGAGGCCCCCGTGCAGCGCTGCAGGGGCGTCAGCCTCAGGCCGATGGAGATCCAGCACAGCTTCAGCTGCAAGCCGCCGCCGGCGGCGGGCGCGGCACGGGTCAAGCCGTGCTCCACCAAGTTGAACGCCATCCGAGAAGAAGGCCAGGCTTCCAGGCAGTCCGCGGCCTCCCCCAAGCTGTGGCCGACAGCAATGCCAAGCAGCCACTTGACAGCAAGCAGCTTGTACACCAGCAACAAGCAGAGCCAAGGCTGGAGCTCCAGCATGGGCTGCATGGCCATGGTCTTTTTGTGGTGAGGATTTGCGTCCTCATGAGTTTTTGTTTCCTATTTACTATAGTAAAATTCTATATGGCTCACTATCCAAGTCGAACTATTTGGATCAAGGCATAGGCACACACCACATAATTGCTTCAATGTCTTACTTCCGTTACTATTGCCTATTAAATTATGATGATAGTTTGAAGATGCAGCGAATACATTTTAAAACAACCTTAAAATATATGATTTGAAGGTTAATCATGTTGCCTACGACCGCCACGAGGCCACTCTGTGATTTGCAATTCAAAGCGATGCAAGCACTACTGAATGTGTTGACAATTTGAATTATGATGCACTGATAAATATCAAACAGAAGTCGTTAATTGTATCAGCATTTGTTTTTTTCCTTATTGTTTGTGATCAGTAGTACTGCGCTACTATAAGTGGTTATAGTATTCCGCAGGAATGGTAGTGTGTGCTCCTCCAGTATAATTTTTTATGGCAACTATTCGATGTTTTGTTCTCAATCGCAGATAATAGTGAGAAGAGCCCAGTGTGGTCGTTGGTTGAAGAGTTGAGGGAAGAAAGTTATATTTGATATGTGAAATCGTGCCAATGGTTAGTTAATATCCTGGAACTTAATTTTTACGTGTTAATTAAAACGATTACTGCATTTGCTGAACCCTGCCATGATAGTAGCTGTGGGAACTCGACAATTCGGTTTTGGTTGAAGCATCCACGATATGTTCCTGCTCTATGTACTTATCTGACAAGAATGCCAGTTTGAATAGGAAAGACATCTGTTTTTAGTAGAGATTTTTTTTCATCTTGATGCAGCGCAGCATGAAACTTATCTGATAAGATTGCCAGTTTGAACAGGAAAGACATCTATCTTTTTTGCTTGCTGTGTATACCTGTTTTTTGTTGGTTTATTTCATGTTTTGCTATAGTAGAAAAAATTAAGGATCAGTCTTGGAGGATAGCAAAAAATATATGCTTTGATGTGGTCTGATAAGATGCAGAACCTCATAGTGAGGGGCAATACTAGGCGTGTGTGCTGTGTGCACCACTTTCTGAAGCTTTGTATTGACATAAAGCTACCCAGATGGTCAAAGGAAGTAAAATCGAATTAGTAAAGGTATCCTGCGAAAAAAGAGCATCCATTAACATTCCTACTATCATGTAGGTGACGTTAGATAAGTAATTCGAAGTTTTGCACTGTAATTGAAGTTATTTACGTAGTTTTTCTTCTACGAGAACATATGTCTATGGTAGCAGTGTATCATATTTCACTCGCAATGTATGTGACTAACAAGCTCATCTTGGTACAAATGGATTATGATATTTTAAATTGTGAAATTAGAGAACCACAAGTATAAGCCAAAAAGAAAACTACCCCAGCAGGGATGATTGATAGTCATTACTGGTTCTTCCTCATTTTGCTCTGTGGGAACATCACCATATTCCCTCTGCTCGAGCTGTAGGATGTGCTTGCTTATGGTTCTTCACCTGTTTTAGCAATGTTGATTGAAGTAGGATGGGATTGCATGCGTGCTCATTCTTAATTTCTTATACCTTGAGCTGAGAATAACAGGAAGCTCATTGGTGTTTTCTGTTTTCCTTCAGGAGTTCATAGTGTATTTCTGAAGGGGTGTATTACTTACGATTCAGTTGCTGCATTACTGTCTTTACTTGCCAGCAGTAAGAAACAAAGATAGAGAACGACATGGTTGAGAAGGTATCAATTTAAGTTCCTTCTTGAGCTATATGCATGTTCTTTTGATTGACTTTACCTCCAGGTATTATTAATATTTACCAAGTTCTATAATGACACGGTAGTAACTTGTTGCAGTATATGCAGAGTAACGAGTATGGATATAAGCTCCGGTTCGTGGTCATCTGCATTCTAATCAGGAGACTATATTTAACAAGATATAGTCTTGAAGTTTATATTTCTGTTTTGTGCTGAATACTTCCAGCAGTTGTGCTTGATCTATGTGCTTGCTTGCTCTTTATATGGTCACATCTAAAACTGATTCATTCTTGAGCTTTTAGTTTATTTCCTCTTATTCTCACATCTGAAACTTTTTTATGTTTGCATTGGCATGAATGTGCTGCTCATGGACCGGGTCCTTTACTCCTCTATAATGTACCCTCACAATGACGGCTCAATTCCACGGACCCTTGGCAAAGACAACGACCCCACCAATTTCAAATTAATAATGTATTTCTCTTGGCACGACAGGTTTTAAAAACTCAGGATATGGGAATTCTCGTGTCTTTTAATTGCGAAGCTTGATATGATTAGGCAAAACGGACGCTCCGAAGAAGGCATACAAGTGCTCAAAAATTGATGTATTTGGTGTATCCTCCTCCATCAGCCCTGCTATGTACATGTGGATAATTGTATATCCCCTGAAGTGTAAAGTCCTTGCATTTGATCCACCAAATGACTAATGGGTTCTTAATTTGTAAGCTTTTTAAGACCCAAAACAAGATGCTTGAGATTCAGATGATTTGAGCAATTGGGAAGATGCATCTTGTTCCCTTTGTATGAAGGTACATATTAACAAAATGACACTTGATTCATTTGTGCTATTAAGGATTTATTTCAGTTCTCACATTTGTTGACATTGGTAGAACCGGTTTGTTATTTTTATGCTTTGCTCCATGTGGTGTGGTTGCTCGGAATTTTAATCAAGTTTGTAAGCATGAAAGTACAATAATGTGATCTCCATGGTAATTGTTTTGTGGCACAAACAGGTTATGAGAGCACCTTTTTATGATACTAATACACGATCAGTTGAAATGACCAAAATCAGCCCTTGGAATGACCGAGCTTGAACAATGAAGGTTAGTGACATCATAATATAGTGGAGAGAATGATAGGTGGAGGGAGAAACACAGCGTAAGACACGGTCTGTTCACCCATCTATATTTCATTTATATAGTCCGTAGCAACGCACGGGCAGTCAACTAGTATATATTAAGATGACAGTGCCCAACCAGAAATTACATAGTTCTAGTCTTAAACCCAACACACTAGAAATTACTACATACGGTTCATCAGGCCATTTGCCTTAGAAACATGCAACATTTCTAGTTTTCTAAATGCTCAAAACATTAGCAATGCAAGTTGATGGCAAATTCCTTTTTTTTTAAGATTTAACGGCAGTTGTTCTGCCAATGCATTTCAGAGGATAGAAATAGTACGGTTTACAAGCTAGAAAGAATCTAGCGAACAACAAAGGAAAGACAACAACATGAATGGCAGACTAATAGCCTAGGCTAACAGAACTGCGTGACCGGCATGAAGATTACTCGCCATCGGTCGCCTCCAAAGGCGGCTCCAAGTTAGCAGCGAAGCGTCTACCCGCCAGGTAAGTGCCCAGGAGTAGAATGTCTTCTCTGATTAGGTCCAGAACTTGGTCATCTGTGGCAATCACTTGTTGAAAAACCCGGCGGCAACGCTCCTTCCACAGATGCCAAACCCCATAGATGGCCACCAACAGCTCATCTTTAGTGAGCACCAAACACATGAAACACCACCAATCCGCTGGCGAGGAGAACTGGTGTGGCTGGATTGCAAGAAGTGGTTGATCCGTCCACTGAGCAAGCAGGTGCCAGAGAGAGCGAGCAAAGTACAGTCGAGGGCCAAATGTGCAGCTGTCTCCTGCTCCTGATCACAAAAATTGCAAAGGTCCCGGTGATCAATCCCCCGGATCTGGAGCTTGTCATCCGTGATAATGTGTTGCTTCAACCAAAGCCACATGAACATTTTACACTTCGGTTGTACTTTGGATTTCCATAATTTGCTGAAGTCAATGGGGGTAAAACTCCCTGCAAACTGTATCTTGTAAGCATAGGCAGTGGTGTATTGAGCTTTTGCTGTCAAGTTCCAACTGATATGATCCACTACGTCGCCAAGAGCAACATCTTGTAGCTGAATCCACAAGTCAGTAAATTCCCGAAGCTGCACCTCCGATACAATTCTCTGAAAACCAGTCATCCATCGGTCATTGAGGAGAGCCTGCTGGACTGTTAATTTTTTCAGTCTCGTAAGCTTGAACAAGCTTGGAGCAAGATCAGCAGGAGCAAAACCATGGAGCCAACGAGATGTCCAAAATAGGGCCGTATCGCCCTGCCCAACTGTCAGTTTGGTGCAGGCATGGAAGAGAGCCATGTCGGAGTTGTCGCAAGGCACCTTTGTGCCGACCCAGGGTCTATTCTTTTCCATCCACTCATACCATGGCCACCGCAAGCGCAAGGCACGACTAAAACTTTGTAGATCAAGAACTCCCAGCTCCCCGTATTCCTTTGGTTTGCAAACTGTCCGCCAGTTCACCAGACAGATGGCCCGAGCTTGATCAGCTTTTGACTTCCACAGAAAATCACGACGGATCTTATCAATCTTTTTAAAAGCCCCCTTGCCAATTTGCAGAACTGTCAGCATATGAATTGGGATAGCCGTGAGAACTGAATTTACCAGCTCAAGCCTATCAGCCAGGCTTAGGAGTTTACCACGCCAACGCGGCAGGCGTTTGGCAATCTTGTCAATCATCGGTTGGATCTCAGACTTATTAAGCTTCCGGTGATGCAGCGGCAAGCCCAAATACTGACAGGGAAAGCTAGCAATGGAAATAGGTAAGGCATGCAACAGAGGGGCAACATCTGCCGCTTGACATCTGATTGGATAGAATGCACACTTCTGCAAGTTTACTTTAAGCCCTGAGACCTCGCCAAACAGAGAAAGAAGCTGTGCAACTTGATTGATGTCCTCAGCAACAGGATTCAAGAACAGCCCAGCGTCATCAGCATAGAGACTAGTCCTGAAACGGGCACCAGGCAGGTCGATAGTCCTGAAACATAGCAGGCTTGTTCTTAGAGTGCAGTTCCTTGATAGCATTTCTGACATAAAGATAATTATCATGGATGCTGCGGGTTTTGACAAAGGCACTTTGACTATGCGGAATCATATCACATAAGAAAGGGGCAAGCCGGTTAGCCAACATCTTGCAAACCACTTTGGCAACCGAGTGCATCAAACTGATGGGACGGTAGTGTTTAATTTTATAAGCATCTTCTCCTTTAGGAAGCAAAAAAATGTGAGCAGTGTTGAGGAGATGCCAACGCCGCCCTCTGAGGTCATGTAGCTGGTTGACAGCCGCTAGAAGATCAAGCTTAATCACTGACCAACAACTCTTATAAAAGGCCGAGGTGAAACCATCCGGCCCCGAAGCTTTACCATTTGGTAGCCCAAAAACAACATCATGTAGTTCTTGTTCCGAGAAGTTCTGCTCAAGAGAAGTGAGATCATGCTGAGGAATGTGAAGATCATCCTAGTTCAGAGTGGTGGCCCTCGAATGCCTATCTCCAAGGACATGCTGGAAATGGTCAAAAAGAGCAGACTGCTTGTCATGTTCTAAAGTTAGTTGCCCAGAATCCGTGTCAAGGAAAGGAACGTAGTTCTTCCTCCGCCGACCATTAGCTTTCATATGGAAAAGTTTGGGGTTTGCATTGGCCCCTCCAGCCCAAAGCACACGAGACCTCTGCCTGATCCTGGTTCTAGCAATAGCTGCCAGCCCCAAAAGTTTTTGTTTCAGGAATTGTCTCAGCGCCAGTTCGGCGATCGTCAAATCACGTCCTTCCTGAGCCACATCCAGCCCTAAAATGACCTGTTCAGCAATGGTTGAGAGTAGGCGAATGTTGCCAAGCCGGGCTCTACTCCAAAACCGAAGCACCTTGGCAACCCTGCAAAGTTTGATGTGCAGGGTGCGGATCCAATCCCCTGGCGAGACTGCCCTTGTCCAGGCCTGCTCCACAATCCCCAAAAATTCCCACTGCTTCACCCAGTAATCCTCAAAACGGAAGCCCCTGAACATAGGTAGACATAGCTGTCCCGTAAGCACCAAAATGCAATGATCAGACATTGAGGAAGTATGTGCTTGTAGGTAGGATTGAGGGAACAGAAGACCCCAGGCGATAGAGGCAAGACAATGATCAATTTTGGACTGAATCTGAGCATCAGAGGAACTAGTCCATGTGAAACGGCGTCCATGCATCCTGACCTCAGAGAGTTCTAAACTGTTCACAGCAGCTTTGAGAGAGGCAATGAGCCTTCTATTGACATTACGCAAACTTTTATCTGATTCCACGAGCAGCAGATTAAAATCACCAAGCAACATCCACTCTGGCAGCACCACATCCTTGAGACCTTTAAGTTCATCAATGAACAACAGCTTATCTGCAACAGATTGCGGTCCATATACCGCAGACAGAAACTAGCAACGACCAGTGGCCCTTAATTTGATAGTGGTCGTGATGGTGTGAGCTGTAGAACCAACAGGTGAGAGCTCAAAAAAGTCTGCAGAGGCCGCCACAATAATCCCCCCTATCGTTCCATCAGCCTGGAGGAAACAAAAATTGTCCGCAAACTGTGGTCCAAAAGTTTCAGAAATGATAGCAGAGTCAACCGGTGCCAGCTTGGACTCCTGCACACACACTATTGTTGCCCTATGCAGACGGACAAGATCACACACTGCTTTGCGCCTCGCAGGATTATTCAGACCCCTAGGGTTCCAGTTAAAGATAACACAATTTTCCAGCCATAAGGAAACTGGTACACTCAGGGACAGACAACGCAAGCAGCAAAAAGCCCAACAGAAGGCCAGGCCCTAAGGCAAGAACACTGAAGCTGCAAGGAAACACTGACAGAGACTGAAGCTGACACTGAACTGAAACATCTGCTAGCACTAACAACGAACAGCAACAAAACCTTGCAAACCAACTGACGAACCAGGCTCGGAGAGCCTGACAGAACCTCCAAATCGGTTGTAATGGCATTGGGAAACTATGGAAGCACAGCAGAGGCAGGGAATGCCTAAGCAACAGCGCGCGAAGCACGCGGACCAGCCGCCCTTGCGCGGCGTCCCGCAGTCCTGACCCTAGCCTTGGGAGGACCAACCGCGCCAAGCAGAGCACGGACCGCATCCGTCTCCCAAGCATTCATGGGATCCTTGAAAAGGCCCATGAAGCGCTGATGGAGCACCTCCGCCGAGGCGCCCACATCGTCAATGTCCTCAGCAGGCAGCCCCCACTTCTTTCGCAGAACCCGGCGTGCGCGCTCGATGGTGCTCAGAGCCACCAAGGATTGAAACGCGATCCTGTCGCTGGTGCGGCGTTCCTGGGCGGAGTAGTTGTTGGTGCGGCGGCGGCGGACGGGGGGGGGGGGGGGGGGAGTCTGGGGCAACGCCGGCAGCAGCGGAGCGGTGGGGATGGCAGAGATGGATTCAGGAAATGTTGGAGCAGACTGAATCACGATCCCCACCATCCCACTAAGCGGCCCAACTGACGAAACAGACCCCCCACCCTGCTGGGCCTCCAGAGTGCAAGGGCCAGCCAAAGGGCACGAAGAGGGCCCTGAGTCCAGCGGCCCCAACCCCAAGACCTGCGTCTCCACGGTCAAAGGCTCCAAGTCAGCATCGGCGACCACCGCAACGTCTTTCTCCTGTCTGAAACCAGAGGGCAGCAGGTCTAGTACATGGGACAGACAAGTTACAAGAGAAGGTCCATCCCCAATCCCTGCATCCTCGGATGCATGCCGATCAGAGTCCAGAAGTGCACCCGAGAGCGGGACCGCGTCTGGCTGTGGCAGCTCCTCCCGACGCACACTCGCGCCCGTGATAGGCTCCACGCCCATGACAGAGAGCGAGCTCTCACGGGACTCCTCTGCGCCCGCGCTTGGCACCAGCACACCTTCCGCCACAGGCGCAACATTGGCGCCGTTAAGCTCCAACGGCACCGGTAAGTGCACCGTGGACGCCACGTGACGGCGTTGACGCCACACATTCGTGACCTCGCCAGCGAAGCCATTGGCCGGCCGGCGCACTTTCCACTGGAATGCGGCGCCGCCATGGCCGCCACCACCCCGATGTCCTTGTCCGCCCTGCCCCCCACCAGGAGGCGAGCGGTCTCTAGGCCGTCCGCCCTGCCAGCTGTGCTTGGGTATGCCCTCCAGGCACACCCGGACCCTGTACCGCAGAGTGAGCATCTCGCCACCAACGAGACGCGACCACTGTCGAAACCGCAGGAAGGAGTTGTCGTTTCTTCCTATTAAAACCTCGCAGCCACACATACGCCACATGTTTAACTTACAAAAAAAGCAATTCATACCAAATGTGGAACTAACAATATTCCGGCTAGAGGACACTCAAAGAAAAGACGATCAATAGATTCTTAACATAGAAGTGACATTTCGCCTCACATTCCCTCCTTGAAAATTTTGACCTTGAGCGGTATTTTAACCTTCCAAAGGAACTTATAAGGCACTAGTTATGAAATTGCATGACAGTCTAAAAATACGTCTCTTATCAGCTCTACCCCAACAAGCAAAGGTTGCAACTGCCGCCACCATTCCCTCAAAGAACTTACCAGAGCTCTCCTAAACCTTAGAGAGGAGACACCACTCTCAAAATAATTTTTCACAACAATAGTTATCGAGAGAGATAGAAAAAGTCCAGAAAATTTCTTGGAAAAGCTAGCCCTAGCTACACACAATAATGATCTTCCCAGAATATAGTTTTATCAATTTCTACCCACATTAATGCCGCAACAAGCCTAGAAGAGATGTTTGATCTCCATCGGGCCCTGCTAGAAGTTGGAAATATAAAATCCTCTGAACCACTTGGCATAAATTTTGATTACAAAGCTATTTGCAATGCAAAATTTGTTGCCAAGTGCCTTCTTCATTAAAAAGCTTCCACAACCATTTGGCCAACAAGGAGATGTTCATTACTTCTAGATCAAGAATTCCAAACCTCCTTGATCTTTTGGTAAGCAGCTTCTCGCTAAATCACAAGATGATAACAATTTTCCCTTTATCCCCACACCAAAGGAAATTATTTCTAGTTGAATCCATTCTCTCACTAATAGCCACTCACACCCTATAAAAAGAGAACATACTAATGACACACTAATGAGATAGGAATTTATCAAGTTAACTCTTCCATCCATAGCTAGGAGATTCTCCTACCAAGAACATAATTGGTTTCCCGTCTTATATTCCGTGGGCCTCCAATCAAATAGCTTAATTCGTTTCTTATCCACCGGCAACCTCCAGGTACTTCATGCAAAGTTTGCCCTGCGTTACATGTAAAAACCTCTTCAAAACTATGTGCTCTAACAATGAACACTCCCAAAGGCAGTGGATGACACTATTATGAAAGGTGATTTTTAACCCTGACACTTGTGTTCAAACATACATAGTATAACTTTCAAATTCATGGCTTGCACTAGATTATCTTCAAACAATATAATTATAGAATATAATTAAACAACCTTATCAATTAAATTGGAAGACAAACCAGTAAAGCAAGCCATGATTATTTTGAGCCCTATCAATCAAAATGGTCAGAACATCCACAATAATGTCAAAAGTAAGGACCGACCTTGTCTTAAACCTTCATGGGTAGAGAAATATGACCCAATTTACACATTCAAATTGAATCCAAATTTTGCACTAGACACCACCTTCATCACCATGTGAGTAAAATTTGCGGAAAACGTTTCTTCTCTAGGATTTGAACCAAGAAAGGTCATTCATTTTTCAAATTTGTGGCTTTTTCTACATAGGAACAACAAATCTGGGGTCATTTTTACGATGAAACGTGCCAGGGTTTACATTGGAGCCTAGAAAGGATTGTTTGTTCCTATGTTAATCATTCATCACATGATGCAAATGTTGGATGTATGCCCGAGAGACAATAAAACTACATCTGTTTCATGATTAATGTATTATGTTTTTATGCTATAACTTCTATGGTCCATAAATACGTGATTTATAGGGAAGGTCATACGCACGTGTAGAAACATAATCAAACCCTTTTACCCTTTGTCATGTCTCTGACAAACTCGTTGATACTGGATGACCTAGCTTTCCGGTCATGGACACAAGTATGTGTCATTATTAATGAGAGCATATTGTTGTCTCAACAATATGACTGGGAAGACCCAAAATAAGATATACTACGAGATCAAGGTTTTGGTGTATATAGTATAGTCTTAGAACGTTCTACTTGTTTATTCCTTAGACCATGAGAATCTATGGTTGTGTATATTAGAGAGATTGCTTTGGCACAGTCAAACGTCACGGCCGTCACAGGACAGCCATTGGGTGATCTTGAAGATATGCATTTAATCATAGGAGTTCAAGATTGGGAATTGCTCCTCTAGTAAATAGAGAGATACATCCTAGATCCAGTCTAGTGAGAAGGCATCCATAGATAAGTCTGCACAGACAAAGGTCATGATTGTATATCATGGGGATACTAGAACATGGGCAAAGAGTAATGGCATCATACTGACAACGGGGATAAGGTGACATAGTGAAAAGCTCTCATTCATGGTAATGTCAATATCTCGCTCGGGTAATTGATGAGTATCATGAACTAATGGGAATATACTTGATAGTTAACAGGTTCAACAGAGTGTCTTCGTTAACGATAGCAGTCATTCAGTTCGTCCATGGATCTGACCCTGACCAGTGATTGGATAGGCACTTCCAATTATAGCTACCCGTTATCGAACCTGTAGGGGTCACACACTTGATTCGTCATAGTCCGATGTGTGCGTTGGAGGTCCGGAGTAGAGGAAGAGTATCATTCGGTATGTTCCGACATGATAGAATTATGTTCAGAGATTTGATCGAGGAATATTGAGGTGTTGGATTTATATATAAGGAAATAATTATCCGTTATATTTTGTCAGCGGACACTAGGTGTCCCGGATCATATAAATATGTTTATATGATAAGTAATTAATTCTGAGAATTAAGTAGACAGAATATTAATTAATTAAATATTAATTTATTTAATTAATAAATAAAATTGGAAATTATTTAAGTGCAAGGCCAATAAAAGTAGGCTGCCACATGGGCCCTAGGGGCCCACATGGCAGCCGCACCACCACCAAGTGGTGGTGGGCCGAATCCGCATGGGGGGGGGGGTTCCTGATGACACAAGGGGAGCCAAAGAATACTTATAAGCCTTAACAGATGAATTGCCAGTTCAGCTGCACCTGGAAGTAAACTCGCTTGGCACAAATTATCAGTAGCAATAGTGATATAAGAGTAGTAGCAGTGAAGTAACAACAGCAGTGTAATAGAGACAACAATAGTCATTACGGAAAACAGCAGGATTAAAATACTGTAGGCATAGGGATGGATGAACGGGCATTGCATGGATAAGATAGCTCATGTAATAGTCATAACACAGGGCATTTGCAGGTAAATAATAATAAAGCATCCAAGTACTAGATAGACGTAGGCATGTGTTCCGTATTTAGTCGTACGTGCTCGCAAGGAGAAACTTGCACGACATCTTTTGTCCTACCAGCCCGTTTACAGCGGGGTCATTTAAGGAAACTTCCGGTAATTAAGGTACCCCTTTTAATAAAGTACCGGAGCAAAGCATTAACATTTCGTGAACACATGTAATCCTCAAGTCAAAACTTTCCCCTCCGGTTATCCCAATTATTGTCACTTTGGGGCTTCGGGTTCCGGACAACGACAAGTGCATATAACTTGCAGGTAAGAACTAAGACAAAATTATACTCATGAATCAATAACATGTTCAGATCTGAGATCATGGCACTCGGACCCTAAGTGTCAAGCATTAAGCACAACAAGTTGCAACAATGATAAATAGCACTAACAATGGATACTAGGCACCATGCCCTAACAATCTGACATCTATTACATGAACAATCTTATCCAATCCCTACCATCCCCTTCAGCCTATAGCGGGAATTACTCACACATGGATGAGGGAATCATGGATGGTTGATGGAGAGGCGTTGGTGATGACGATGGCGACGATCTCCTCCGAATCCCCGTCCCTACAGGGCGCCAGAACGGAACTTCTAATCCCCGTATTAGGGTTCGGTGGCGGCGAAGCGTGGAAGTGTTTCTCGTAAAATCATCCGGGGGTCGAGCGTTTTAGGTCGAAGGGAATATGTAGTCCAAAGGGCGTCGTCGCGGGCCACATGAGGCGGCCACACCACCTTAGGCCGTGGCCCCACCTCTGGCGCACCGAGGGGTGGTGTGGAGCCTATGTGCTCCGTCTCCGCTTCGTCTTCTGGCTCCGTGGTTCTTCTGGAAAAATAGGACTTCTGGGATTTTTCGGGATTTTTCCCGAAACTTTGACTTTCTGCAGAAAAATAAGACACCAGGGCAATTTTGCTGAAAACAACGTTAGTCCGTATTAGTTGCATTCAAATCACACAAATTAGAGGTAAAACAATACTAAAAGTGTTCGGGAAAGTAGATACATTTTGGGCATATCAACTCCCCCAAGTTTAGCTTATTGCTTGTCCTCAAGCAATTCAGTTAACAACTGAACGCGATAAAAGAAAACTTTTACGAAGACATTTGCTTCATATGATGTATACATACTTATGATATGATCAAAATCCTAGGCAATTCATGATAGGAATTATGCAGATAATGATACCTAGTAATTATGTAAACCATGAAAAGATACCAACACACTAAGAATAAATAACATGAAATAAATCTATCCGCAGGATTGCAATGTTCGTAATAAGATATGGTGAAGTGGTATCTCGTTTGCCTTTTTTGTAGAGCAAAACATAAATGCCAAGGCACCTCTGAAGTTCAAGTGAAGACTAGATATAAAGATATCAAAGATAAAAGCATCATAGTTATACCGCAGTTAACCGTATTCTGGGACAAGCACATTACACTAAGAATGATAGTTATGCTCTCGAAGAAGTTCTCAAAGAAAAGATGGTGACTCGACGTTAAAAATAAAAGATTGGCCCTTCGCAGAGGGAAGCGGAGATTAGCATGTGCTAGAGATTTTTATTTTAAAACAGAAGTAAAATTGTTTTGAGAGGTGGTTGTTCCTGTCAACGAATTGGCAATAGAGTTCTTGTTATCTTCCATACTAAACAAGCTTTGAGATCGGTTCCGAGATATTTAAATTAGGCATCTATAGCATGCACTTTTTATATAGTATGACACTCCTCCCAACCTTTGCTCACACAAACCATATCGCATACCACGGAGGAGTGTCTATTTATTTTACTTTTTAGATGTTATAATGGTCTAACCAGCTCTCTGCAAAATTAGTGACGAGCAGATGAAGCATGCAAGTCGGAAACTTAATTTAGCATGGAAGATAACAAACCCAACTACTATGTCCTCATGAGTTGAAAATAGTGTCACAAAATGAGAAGTATTTTGAAGGTTTTAAAGGTAGCACATGAAAATTTACTTGGAATGGTTTGAAATACCATGCAAAGGAATTTATGGTGGACTCTTTGGGATAACTTGGTTTTAGGGATTTGGACGCACGAGTAGCATTCCCGCTCAGTACAGGTGAAGGTTAGCAAAAGACTGTGAAGCGGCAACCAAGAGAGCAATAACCGTCATAATCATACTTGCAAAAGAATAAAATTAACGGAGGCATAAAAATGATACTAGAACTTTGAGGCAAAATAGATCATCGAGTCTTTAATTGACTTTTGTTCCAGTCATAAACATGTGTGAGCATGTGCCAAGTCGATTCAAGTAAATCATTCAGAGGAGGATACCACAATGCCATACCGTTTTACGAATAAAACAATGCAAGCAAATATCTATATGACATGTTATCCATTATTAGCAAGTTGGGATTGATCATAAGAAGACATGAACTACCAAGCAAACATTAATAACATAATCATTACCATGACCGGCTAGGCATGTTCATATAGGTAAGTATATGTACAAAAATGAAAAACAAATAGAGTTCATACCAGCCTTTTACCACATCCAAGTTGTCGCATATCGTCATTATTGCTTTTCACTTGCATGGTTTGAATGATATAAAATGATAACCAAGCCCCAAGTGGAGTCACGGAAGCATGTTGAACTCTGCAACAACTTTACAAAACAGAAGAAGAACAACAAATATTTTTGGGTTTTCAATTTTTAAAAACAAAGCATGGAAAGAAACAAATAGATAAAGTGAAATCTTTTTGGATTTTTGGATAATGAACCGAAACTAAAATGATAGAGCAAACTAGAATTCAAATTACAAAAGATAAAAGATAGAGAAAATAAAGAAATATTTTTGGTCTTTTGTGATTTGTGAAAGTAAAACAAGTACAAGAAAGAATAGCGAAAAAGAAATGAAACAGAAATGAAGCATGGATATACAAAGTACCGACATAATATGAACAAGATAATGTGAATGAGATGCTGGTGAACCTGTGTACCTCCCCCCAAGCTTAGGCTTTTGGCCTAAGTTGGAGATCAGTCATCCCCACGGCTGCCACTCAGATGCGTCCTCAGTGTGCGACGAAGAAGGTTCACCATCCTGACATGAGGATGTGCCACCATAGTGATATGTGGTGTAATCCTCTGAAGGCGCCATGTAAGTCTCCTGTCGATGCTCGGGGTAATGTTCTAAATGCTACTCGGGCGCGCTGAGGTGCATATCCAAGTCATCCTTCAAAAATGACAGAGGCCTCCTGTAAATACTGAACAAACTAGGCTGTGGCAAACGTACTTCCTGCTCAGATTCATTAGCGAAAAGAACTCTATAAAATAAATGTCAAGTGGATGAACCAGTAGTAACAAATTGGTGAATTTTCATAGCAGCAAGATCAAGTCTTTCCGGAACCAATAACTCATCAAAAGGATCAACAGAGAAACCAGAATCTGCTAAAACACGAGAGGAAATAATTCCTCCATAGATGGGTCCTTTGGTAGAAAGTCGACGAGCAATTAAAGCACCAAGGTTGTAAGTTGTATTGTAAGTGTAGCAGCAAGAAAGGCTAGGTGGTAGTTGGAAATATTACTAGTATTTTCTCTAGCAAGAACGCTTGTAGCCAGATAGTATGTAAAATACCTTATGGCTGGAAACTGAATGCTCCTTATCTTACCACGCTGCACTGTACGGTTGTCTTCATGGCTCAATTCCCTGTAAAGTTCTAAAAGATCATGTGGTTGCGCCTTGATCTTCCTCGCTGTCCCAGATGGAGCAATACCTATGACTCTGCAAAATCTTTTCAAATCCATGGTGCATGCATGATTATAAATTTTAAATTCAACAGTTGGGTTAAAGGTAGTGTTCTTTAATTTAAAACTCTCAACAAAAATCTTGGTGAGTCTAAAGTACTGGGGTCTCTCATCCCTCATGAATTCCAACAAACCTACTTTGTCGACAAGTTTCATGAAATCATCATAAATCCCAGCATCCTGCATAAACTGAGTACATGGAAAAATAGATGGATGTGCAACACCATCATCCTCCACATCACCAATCCTTGGTGCTATAAGGTCCTCATTGTAGGATTGCCTAAATTGAGCGGTTGACCTTGAAAACCTTGTTTCCCTCAAGGAGGGTGGTGTTTGTCTCTCAAATATCTCTCCAAAGGTATGTTTGTCCATCTTCCTTTTCTGAAATTTTTAACAAACCCTCATAAAAATGATTTTGGAGCAATTATTTCAAGGGAACAACTTTAGAGACTTGCAAGAGGACTACACATGCATCAAAACTAATTAATCTAAGCATAGAACAAGCATGCAAGCTCACTTAACCAGCAATCTACAGCAACTGAATACTCAAGATATACAACACCAAACAAAATTCTACTTGGATAATCGGAGGAGTCACATACCGGAGAGCAATTGGTCCAAATCTCAGCAGCAAAGATGGGATGAGCAAGGAGATCGAAAATCTCGAGCAAGAACACAGGTTTGAGCAATGGTGGAGTGTTTGGTCGGGAGAGAGAAAGGATGGGAAGGAATCTCACCTTGTGGAGGGCCAAGTGGGACCCACACCATGCCAGGGCGCAACCAATTATTAACACTTTGGGGCCTCGGGTTTCGGACAACGACATGTGCATACAACTTGCAGGTAAGATCTAGCCATCTAGGACAAAATTATACTCATGAATCAATAACATGTTCAGATCTGAGATCATGGCACTTGGGCCCTAAGTGTCAAGCATTAAGCACAACAAGTTGCAGCAATGATAAATAGCACTAACAATGGATACTAGGCACCATGCCCTAACAATCTGACATCTATTACATGAACAATCTCATCCAATCTATACCATCCCCTTCAGCCTACAGCGGGAATTACTCATACATGGATGGGGTAATCATGGATGGTTGATGGAGAGGCGTTGGTGATGACGATGGTGATGATCTCCTCCGAATCCCCGTCCCGGCAGGGCGCCAGAACGGAACTGCTGATCCCCATATTAGGGTTTTCGGTGGCGGCGGAGCGTGGAAGTGTTTCTGGTAAAATCGTCCGGGGGTCGAGTGTTTTAGGTCGAAGGGAATATGTAGCCTAAAGGGCGTCGTCGGGGGACACACGAGGCGGCCACAACACCCTAGGGCGCGGCCCCACCTCTGGCGCGCCGAGGGGTGGTGTGGAGCCCGTGTGCTCCGTCTCTGCTTCGTCTTCTGGCTCCGTGGGTCTTCTGGAAAAATAGGACTTCTGGGATTTTTCGGGATTTTTCCCGAAACTTTTACTTTGTGCACAAAAATAAGACACCAGGGCAATTCTGCTGAAAATAGCATTAGTCCGTGTTAGTTGCATTGAAATCACACAAATTATAGGTAAAACAATAGCAAAATTGTTCGGGAAAGTAGATACGTTTTGGACGTATCAGTTCCCCCTTGGCCAAACCCTAGTGGGCCCCATGGCCCATGGGCGGAGGCGGCCAAGGGCCGGCCGGCCTAGGTGGGCCCCACCACCTAGGTCGGTGCGACGGGTGGGCCCCACTGGCAAGGTTGGTGCTGCGGTGGGCCCCACGGCCGGGTCGGTGCGGCAGATGGGCCCCACCCATGCGGTGCAAGGAAAGGAGGGGGCGAGTTGGAGTTGGACTCCAACTCCCCCCAAACCGAATTGGGGTTCTACCCCTTCCCCAAGTCCCTCTACCCCTTGGGCCACCTATATAAACCCCCAACCTCTCTCTATTTGGATACACAATTTAGACACGGATTTAGAGGCTCTCCCACGTCCGGGGTTTCTCTAGATCTAGATCGAATTAATCTCTCTCCCATGTGTTGGGGTTCTCTCCACCTCACGTTCGCCAGTAGCTCTTAAATTTGGCACGGCGAAGCGCTGCTAGACTCTGACGGGCGTACTCGTGCGACCTCTCTGAGGGGGTGAAGCGTCATAGACTTTTGACCCTCACTCTACTGGATCAAGAAGGCTGTACGAGGGATCGGTAACATTGTCACCGCCACGCTTGGCCATGAGAATCTTCATCAGGCTTCATCGACATCGTCATCGACACCCATTCCGCATCTTCGTGTCGGTAACGATAAAGTACTAAGCCTTCTTGTATTTTCATAGTTGTTCCTGACTGTTACGTAGGTCGAATTTTTTTAAATTCTGCTACGTAACCCAATAGCAAAACACAAACCTTCTGTACAAATTTTGTGTGCCCATTTATAAAGTCAGCATAAAAGGACTTTACGGTAAACAACCATGTCGTAGCAATCTTCCATTTAAGATAATCGGGCTCATTTGTTCGAGAAACTCGCATAAAACTCTCCACTAAACGTATCTGGGAAGTCTTTATAGCCTGCCTAAGTCCTTAATTGTTTGGTACAAGTGTAGTTTTGGGGATTGGTGGAGATTATCCCGGCCGAATCCCAAATCCCCACATATGTTTAAAAGACCATTTGCTCTAATCTATTTAATCGGTTTTATCCCCATTTTACCTAGGTTTCTCCAAACTTAAGTGTATTTTGTTCAAAACACAATACACTACACCTACCTAGTGGATTGAAGATAAATGGGGGTGTTGATGAGATTAGGTGAAGTTAAGATTTCACCCAAATCCTATGGAGATTATCCCTACCAATGCCATAAAAAACACTGGTACCAAAAAATGCCTAAAAGTAGTCGCCGTCTGCAGCATCTTCTTTGTTGCTGTCGTCATCATCGCTGTCGTCGCCGCTGCTGTCGTCGGTGGACCACCTCCTGCGTTTTGGTAGCTTTGCTCCCCCCGTGCAGAGGTGAGCCGTGTCGTTCTCGATCAGAGTGAGATTACGGTAGATCTCTTAGGCGACAAACCCGTCGACAACAGCGTAGTCGAGGTTCACTCGCTTTAGTGGGATCTCCTCCCAAAAATGGTGCCTCCTCCATGGGAAATCGTCCTTCATTTTCGTGTAGTAGTCGTCGATGATATCGGGTGCCATGGCGGCCATGCCGGTCTTCAGTTCTCCATTCTTCCGGTAGTGACGTTGATGATTGATGTGGTACTCTTCTAGGATTTTGAAACCCCAAGTTCTCTGCATGACCGTCATGCCATTCGTTATGTCGACGCTAGTAAAATAAATTCGCTTCATCTGAAGTGTTCAGAGTGGTACCTTTCCTTGTGGTGGAAGGTAATATTGCCACCTTTGAATCACAAATTTTTCTCATAAGAATAAATTAAATTGCAGCGAACAATTTTACTCCTTGGAGAACTTATAAATAAAGCTATGCTCCCCGGCAACGTCGCCAGAAAATAGTCTTGATGGTCCACAAGTATAGGGGATCGTAACAGTCTTCGAGGATAGTAAAATCCAAATTTATTGATTCGACACAAGGGGAGCGGAAGTTTATTTATAGGTCTTAGCAGCAGAGTTGTCAATTCGGCCACACCTAGGAGGACACTTGCTTGACACAATTTATCAGTAGGAACTAATATAATAGCAACTTGGTTTAATAATAGCAGTAGTAAAGTAAAAAACAGCAATAGTGGCAACATGACCAATTGTGGTAAACAACAAGATTAAAAGCACCGTAGGCATAGGACGGATGAGCGGGCATTGCATGAATAAGATAGCTCATCTAATAGTCATAACGCATGGCACAATGCAGGTAAACAGTAATAAAGTATCCAGGTACTAATCAAACATAGGCATGAATTCCGCATATAGTCGTACGTACTTGCAATAAGAATCTTGCACAACATCTTTTGTCCAACCATCCCATTTCAGCGGGGCCAATCATGGAACCTAATGGTAATTAAGATACTCCTTTTAATAGAGAACCGGAGCAAAGCATTAACACTCCGTGAATACATGTGATACTCAAGTTACAACCATCCCCTCTGATTGTCCCAATTGCTGTCACTTTGGGGTCTCGGGTTTCGGACAGTAACAGGTGCATACAACTTATAGATATGATCCAAAGCAACGAAATATACTCATAAAAATATAATGTTCAGATCTGAAAACATGGCACTCGGGCCCTAAGTGACAAGCATTAAGCATAATAAGTTGCAACAACGATAATTACCACACATAGTGGATACTAGGCATCATGCCCTAATGATCTGACTTCTATTACATGAACAATCTCATCCAATCCCTACCAACCCCTTCAGCCTACAGTGGGGAATTACTCACAAATGGATGGGGGAATCATGGATGGTTGATGAAGAGACGTTGGTGATGACAATGGCGACGATCTCCTCCAAATCCCCGTCCCGGCAGGGTGCCAGAACAGGAATTCTGTCTCCCCAAACTAGGGTTTGGTGGCGGCGGAGCTCAGAAGCATTTCTCGTAATTTCCTTCGGGTGCCGCGAGTTTTAGGTCGAGGGAATAAGTAGTCCAAAGGGCGTCGTGAGGTGGTGGCCAGCGGCCCGAGGTGACACTAGGGCGCGGCTCCACCCTAGGCCACGCCTGGGGGGGGGGGGTCTTCTGGATGATGTGGGCTTCCCCTCCACTTGTCCTTCTCGCTCAGGGAGTTTTCTGGCGAATTAGAATTTAAGTAATTTTCCAGATTTTTTTCAGCACTTTCAATTCTGCACAAAAATAAGTCATCAAGACAATTCTACTAAAAACAAAGTTAGTCCATGTTAGTTCTATTCAAATCATACAAGTTAGAGGCAAAACAATCACAAAAGTGTTTGGAAAAGTGGATACGTTTTGGACATATCACCACTGCATGTATTTGAGAAGTTCACAAGATGTGGAGTCGGAAGGCTATGCGATGTCTTCGCTCTCACTCGGTCGCTCCTATACAAAATTACGAAAGTCTTGACTGGGCTTAGGACAGAATACGTTGATTTGGCCGACTCAATAAGATGTGGTACAAATAATGAGCTTAACGAGCAGCTCGCGAGCCTCGCCGGCTCGCTCGTTTAACTCATTAACGTTAACGAGCAAAAATTGATGCATGGCTCGGTTCGTTAGTTAATTCGAGTCGAGCTAACGAGTGCTCGTTAAGCTCGAAGAGCTTCGAGCTTTATGTCCAGCCACTGCTCATCCCTACCAACAGCATCAGACGGCCGGTCTGGTACGGCGCTGCGCCTCTCATGCCTCCAAGCGGGTATGGGGTTTCCCTCCCGCTGGTAGCGCATGTCCCTCCTATTCCCTCTCGGAAAAAATCGATAGGTAAAATTTCTCCTCTACCCCGTTGTGTGCCAAATTGTTTCTACTATTTAGTAATTTTTGCATTGTTATTTAGTCTGCAAGAATCATCGGACATGTGAGATTCGCGAGAGGAAGGAGAGGATCCGATTAGTGGATGTACTGTCTCTGGAAGAAAACAATGAACTTATATGAACCCATGATAAGGGATTCCATGCATCAAGAAATTGTATGGGGTTGATATGCGACAAGATTTGAATGCTCGGGGAATGCAGATCTTCCGGATGAAGATGCATCTCATGTAATTGCAGTTCAAGATCATGTATGAGGCATAAATTACTATGGATGAGCACAATCGGTAGCGATGAGAAGCTTGTAAAACTAGCATATAGAGAGATGCCAAGTTACTTCTCGCTGGGTGTTGGTTTCTGACAATCGAGGCCAACTCCACACTGGTCCTAGGAACTAGTTAATATAAATTTAAATCGTCACGAAGCGGTACGCACGGGACGCGTGAGCGCACGCGAGGCGATTAGGGTTTCTCAGCCTCTCGTCGGCGCCGCCGCTGATTTCCCCGCCTCTGTGGCCTTCGGGCCATGGAGGCGCGGTGGATCTTAGCCCTCGTCGACGGGAGGGCTCCGTTTTCTGGTTTTCCAGTCAAGGTTTGTTGGGGCGGCGCTCTGATGGCGACGGCGTCGTCTCTTTCAATAAGGTCTCCCAGGATTCAGTCCCATCTCGGCGGCGACGTCGAGAAGCTTGTGGGAGTGGTGTGTTTCTCAAGGGCTTTTTCTGGCGGTGACGATCTCTGGATCGTTGTGTAGCTTCATCGGCGGTTCATCCTTCTTCTTCGGCACCGGGACGGATGTGGTCTTCTTGACCCGTTCGACGACTTCCCGTCTGCAACCAACAACAGGCCGGCTCAGGGAGGAGCGGCAGCGGCGGCGCGCCGTCGACACGGTCTGGAGGTTGAAGACGAAGGGCATCTCAATGATCTCGTTGTAATTTTCGTTTTGTTGAGCCGTTTTGTACGGTTCGGTGTTTCTTTTAATGACAGAGTCCTTTTCGCGAAAAAAAAAATTAAATCGTCGTATCTCGAAACTTATTACTTTTAAGGTATGTCGGGTCTTAGGCCATAGCAGATACCAGATAACGTGAAATAAATATTTTGTTTTATGATTCGTGTTTAAATTGCCTGCTCTGCGAGACTATTTTCAACCCCTTATAATAATAGTTTTAAGGTTTATCTTATACGTGTATATACATGCACGTACTGACAAGGTACATATAATACATCACAACGGTAGAGCCATGGAAGGTAGCAGCCGTCTTCCTGCCATCCCAACTTCCCAAATCCATTAGCTCGTTCAAGGAGACCACGGCTTAGCAACCAAATACAGGGTGGCCTTGAGACGCACAGACAGCCCATACACCTCGCTCATGTCCACCTTCGACGCCCCGGCCTCCGCCGGTAGCTCCCAGTCGAAATGATACAGCAGGCTCGCGAGTGCCAACTCGATCGACGGCGCGGCGAACCCAACACCTGGGCACCCTCTCCTCCCGGAACCGAACGGCACCGACCTGAAATCGTCATGCGACACCCCGTACTCTGCTGGGGAATCCCCGAACCGCTCCGGCACGAACTCCTCGGCGCGCTCCCAAGTCTCGGTGTCGCGGCCAATGGCCCACGCGTTGATCACCACGCGCGTCCGCGCCGGGACGCGGTAGCCGAGCAGCTCGGTATCCTCGAGCGTCTCCCTGGGCAAGAGGAGCGGGAGAGGAGCGTGCAGCCGGAGCGTCTCTTTGATCACCGCCCTGAGATAGTGCAGCTTGTCGAGGTGGTCCTCGTTCACGTGGCTGGCGCCATTGCCGACGACGGTCGCTCGGATCTCGTCCTGGAGTTTGCTCATTTCCGCTGGATGGTTCATGAGCTCCGCCATGGCCCATACTAGAGTTGTGTAGGTCGTGTCGGTTGCAGCGGCGAACATATCCTGGTCCATCATTCAGATGTATGAATACATGAAGTTGCAGGGTTCTGGTAAATAAGTCATAAATTTTTATACCATCGATTGGATTAGAGCTATTTAGTTTGTTTTGCGGTGAAGTATTTCTGGGTCTGCTATATGCAGAACGTGTGGAGTGTAATCACTTACCTCTTTTTTTACCAACAGTTCGACTTTACTGATCAAGTAGCATGCATATCGTAAATTTAGAGTCATAACGAACAAGAAGCCACAAAAGAGAAGAACATGCACAAACAGTCGGAGTTATACGGGGCCAGGATATTGGGTAGCGAATACTGAATTTCCATATGAACATTGGGTTGATATGGGCTGTTTTTTTTTTCTCGCTATGATGGGTTGTTGGAAAATCTTGGGTACGGCATGGCCAACCGGTCCACACCTAGACCGCCGATGTGTATAAACTGGACTATCCGATTACCAATTTTTTTTCCGAAGTCCTTAGAGCATCTCCACCGGCGCGTTTAACTCGGCTTCCAATAAGCGTTTTGGGCGCGTCGGCACTAAACCGCCCCCCAGCGGCCCGTCCAATAGACTAAAAGTTGCCGGCACGCCCCAATACAGCGTTCGGCAACCCCGCTTCGTGCCAAGGTTATAGGGACGCAAGCAGGCATGCCGGCAACTGCGGCAACGCGCGTCTCGTCCAATCCTGACGGGTGGGGACGACGCGTCGGCCGCACAGACCATTTATTTTCTCCCCCCAGCGTCCCTTGCAGCCTGTACTCATCCCCCTCCCTACTGAATCGTCGGCGCCGCCACCCACCCTCCGCTGGTTGGACGCCCGTCTCCCCCCACTCCAGGAACGACATACTATATCTCCCGTCACAGTGTCTATAGTCTCTTCTTCGTCGAGCCGCGCTTGTTATCCGGCGCTACACCGTCGCCGCCTCCGAGAACCTCCGCGCAAGCAAGGTGTTCGTCGCATTGCTCAACTCTTTTTTTTTCTCCTAAATTTGGCACTTTGTTTTTTGCTAAATCTTGTAATAATATAGATGGATAGCGACGACGAACTTGAGCTGGCCGGCGCATTGCTCACCGCCCATGCCGACTCCAATGCCGTGGTTGATGAACACTTGGCGATCATCGCTTGCATGGTTGGTTTGCTAGGGCAGATCAACGTTGCACCTCGGATTGGAGGTTCGAAGCCGGGTAGGAGGATGAACGAAGATTGCAGACGGATGGAGGGACATATGACCCTGTGGCAAGACTACTTCGCGTATGCTCCCACACACAAGGAGAAGGAATTACGATGGCGGTTTAGGATGAACAGAGACCTCTTCATGGTCGTTCTGACGGACGTGCGGGAGTATGATGACTAGTTCAATCTGAAGAGCGACTGCACCGGGCTGGTTGGTTTCTCTTCTATCCAGAAATGCACGGCTGCCTTGAGAGTTCTTGCATATGGAGCTCTTGCAGATACAGTTGACGACTATCTCCGCATGGCTGAGTCTCTATGTATCAAGACCATGTATCGGTTTTGCAGAGCGGTTGTTGTAGTGTTTGGGCCAAATTATTTGAGACAACCAAATGAAGCTGACACTGATAGGCTCATGGCACAAAACGCAGCTAGAGGATTTACTAGTATGCTTGGAAGTATCGACTGCATGCACTGGGCATGGAAGAATTGCCCATTCGCTTGGCAAGGAGTTTACAAGGTTCATGTTGGAGAGTACAGTGTCGTGCTCGAAGCAGTGGCTGATAAAGATTTGTGGATTTGAGATGCTTTCTTTGGTATGGCTGGAACTCACAATGACATCAACGTGCTGCAATGCTAAACGGTTTTTAACCGACTAATTGAAGGCGAAGCTCCACCATGCAACTACGAGATCAATGCCCATGGGTATGACAAGGGGTGCTATCTAGCAGATGGCATCTACCCGAGATGGTCTACATTTGTCAAGACCATCTCCCACCCTCTAGGTTAAAGCCAGTCTCATTTTGCAGCAGAACAGGAGAGTGCCAGGAAGGATGTCGAGCGGGCATTTGATGTGCTACAATCTCGCTGTGCTAATCTCGCTTTGCTATTGTCAGCTATACTGCTCTATCTTGGTCCAAAGAGCAGATGTGGGAGGTGATGATGACTTGTGTGATCTTGTACAACATGATCATTGAGAGTGAACGTGTTGATCCTCCACAGCAGGATGACCATCCATACTATCATCAGGGTCCTCTTACCCAGATTGATCATGAATATGGGGATTTGACTACAGACTTTGTCACTTTCCTCATAATTAACGCTGAAATTAAGGATGAAGGGGCACACGAGTAACTGTAAAATGATTTAGTTGCGCATCTGTGGGCACTCAAAGGCCAAGCAGACGACCATCCTAATTGACTGCCCAATTTATTTTTATTTTAATAATTGTATGCCCTATTTGATTTATGTATTCAGTTCTAAATTAAATGATTTTATTTTAGACATACTATTTAAATTTGTGATTTGGGAGCGTCTATTGGGAGCGACTAGTGAGGCGTGACGCTCCCAATAAGCGGCAACGCTTGACGGCGCGCACACAAGCGTCTGTCCGGCAACTTTGTTGGACGCTCTATTGGGCACGCCGGTGGAGATGGTCTTATCATCTTGAAGAAGGAAAGTTAAGAGTATTGCACTTATCTAACTTTGGCTTGAGTAAGATGCAGGAATTTGGTCATAGCGGATTGCTACTGTACGGTCGCCGCGGCATGCACGTAAGCGCGATGTGGATGTTGGGCGTAGGTGGAGGCAGCGTAACGATTAGTCATAATCATCGTCTTGTTCCATCCAGAACAGCAATCAGTGTGGATCTAGTTTTTCGTCTTCTTCCGTCGAGACCATCTAAAGGATCAACATCCAAGCCAAAAAAAAAAAATCCATGCAAAACTGCAAAACGTCATGTGTGCCATCTTACGTACCAGGACAATTGCCTTGATGCCGATCGTGTCGAACTCGACTCCCCCGGCGTCCTCTCCCGTCTCGCTCACGTCCAACATCACGTCCACGAAGTCCCGATGATCGTCCTCGCCGCCATCGCCAACAAGCCGTGTTCCACCGAGACGCCGCTGGCGATGGTCCCCGATGACCCGCTCGATCAGCCCGTCCATCACCTTGCACATGCGCGCCGCCTTGGCATCCAGCCCCATCAGGGTGTCCACCCACGCCAGCCACGGCAGGAACTCTCCCACCGTGGCCGTCCCCAGCAGCTCTTCGAAGTCTGCGAACACCTCCGTCAGGCCGTCGTCGATTCCATACCCTCCGTCGTCGCCAAACGCAGCTCGCGAGATCACGGCGTTGGTGTAGGAGATGAGCTCGTCGGTCAGATTCACCACGACTCTATCATCAGGCCGGGAGCCAGTCGAGTTGCATGCGACACGCCGGACGCGGTCGACCAGCGCGGCGGCCTCCTGCTCACGGACGCGGCGGAACGAGGCGACTCGGCGAGCACTGAGGAGGTGGAGCACACATACGCGGCGTGCCTGGCGCCAGTACTCCCCGTAGGGGGCGAAGGCCATGTCGCGGCCGTACAAAAGGCGCTCTGCCATGCGCACCGGGGGACGGCTCGCGAAGGCCATGTCGCGGGTCTTCATGGCCTCCTGCGCCGCGGCCGCCGAGGAGGCCACCACGGTGGGCACGCCGCCGAGGCGCAGGAGCATGACCGAACCGTGCGCCTGCGCCAGCGATCGGAGCTTCCTATGGGGTAGGGATCCAAGAAGTGGGAGGTGGCCGAGGATGGGAAGGCCCCACGGTGACGGTGGCAACGGTCTGCCGCCATTGGTGCTCGACGGATGAGGCTTCTTGGTGAAGAAGGCGAGGAAGGAGAAGATAAGCACAAACAGGGTAAGGAGGACGAGGGGTGAATGCAAGGACGAAAAAGGCGACATCGCGTCCATGTTCTCGTGTGCCTGTGTGGAAGCAGTGTAATAAGCGCAGGTGCACTCTGCTCATGTTTATGTACTCGAGGTCAGGATGTGCTGTGTGCGTATGAGCGTATCTTGCTTTCTCTGCCACATGGTATTCCTGTTTTTCATCTTCGTTTGAACTTACGTGATGTGCCTGTGTTCTAATCGACCGCTGGCCGCGCATTTCATTTGTCCTTGTCCAACTCTAGCCTTATCGCTTCCAACCCCTCCATCCCTTTCATAATCTCCGTCCCAATACTTACTCAGTGCATTTTTTCGAAAAGGGGTATAACCGTGGACTCTATGAAAAACCTGAAAAAATTTGAGACTCTATACTTATTAAGAACCATTTTATTTCTAGAATTCCACAATGACCAACATAAAGCAATACCCATATATGGATTCTAACTATAGTTTTCTTCTCAACCCCGTTTAACTAATTTCTGAACATATTTGTAATATTAGTTGGTGGTGGAGATTAAAATTAAACTAGAGAATACACCAAACTAGTTGAGCATACGAACATCACATAAAACGATGTTCGATTGTTTCCTCCAAATAAAAATTAACATATTTTACATCCATTTTTTAGAACAAAGGCATCGACATGCCCGAAAATGCGGTGGAGCACCCGGCGACGCACCCACCCCATATATGTATGTCCGCCTCGTTGTACCGCAACGGCCCCGATCCCCTTGCTAATCGTATCCCGTGCGCGTATTTTCCGTCCCGATTTTTAAAAATCCTGTATCTTAGCGCGTATACGCAAACAATAAAATATGGCCTGGCGTCATGCACAATTTAATGCCCACCTGTAAACTGCCCGACCGTTGTATCCGCTCCGTTTCTTCTCCCCCACCTCACCGTGCTCCAACAGATCCGAGACCTTCTCTCTTCATCCTGCATCGACCTGTTTCGCCCCGCCATTGCTGCGGCAGATCTACTCTTCCATGATTACGCCGCCAATGGAAAGGTCTGTTTCTTCTGTCGGCGGTGGAATGCCAGCTGTTCTGGAAGACGTTGCCCCTCTCCTGCTCATCAGATGCCCTCGATTCAACGTCGGTGTCACGAAGTGGTGGGTTTCCAACACAATTAAGAATCCAGGCAGACACTTCTACAAGTGCGAGTTCTAGGTATCTAAATCTGCAATCCGCTGATCCAGGTTCATACATGTCGATGTTGTTTTGCTGATAGATCTCTGGTTTCTACGAATTGAGCAGCCCACCGGATGTAGCTTCTGGAAGTGGGAGGATGCCTATATTGATTACCTTCAAGCCCGCTGGGGGAACAACTTTGCTGGACAGCGTCGCGGCGACATCTCGGACAATCTTCTTCGTCTGCAGTCTGACATCAGGAACATGTTATGGGTCGTGTTAGCTACTCTATTTGCTGTTTTGTTCATTTTATCATCTAGGACTTAGGTTTTTCATGTGTGATAGGACCGGTTTTAGTGATCTGATTATGCATGTAAGAACTCTATTAGCACTTGTATTAGGTTTATTACTTGTTTTAGAGAAAATCGCTACATGTAGTACCAAGCCAGCTACCTACGAACTGCAGCGCCATGAATTGGCCATAAGTACAGCAGCGCCTGGCGCGTGGTGAGCACTCCTGTACTAACACCGAGTTTTCTAACATGGAAACTCCTCTTTGCAGCGAAGGAAAATACGAAATGAACGATTTTGCATTCAATGCTCGAGCTTTATGCACGTTGACAAACGACGCACGTCCGGGGTCCTATTTGCTCTCGGAGGCCCATACGGTCTCATACCGAGCTCAAGCGACCACAGTTTGGAATATCTCACCTGTACGGGCTTACTGTACATCATGGGCTACTTCCACGCCCCGTTCACGGTACCATACCACACATAGTCCTTTTTTTTCAAAAAGGAGCTGACGTTTTTTATTTTAATCATAGAAATTGCATTACAAATCCACAATCGGTACTTCATCCTATTGAAACTCCTACATGCAACAAACCAAATCCTCCACATGGATCAAGTAAACCAACCAGTTACTACTATTTTTTCGCTAATTAAACTTGATCTAATTATCAACCTCGTCTTCAGACTCCGAGAACAACTCGATTGGCTTCAACACTGACGACATGTCTGAATCTGCCCAACATTTTCCTTGCATCACTTCCACAGAAACGCCCCCCCCCCCCCCCACCCCACCCTCTACATTACACCTTGGCACCTGTAACCATGCCACACAATTGAAAAAACCAGTCAGAAAACATGACAAATGCATTGGCAACAACAATTTATCCGAAATTCAGGTCAGTGCAAATATCCAAACCTTAGCTACAATGTCATTATCTTGACACGCTGCGCGTTTTTTGGCAGAAGAGTCAGCTGAGTCCTGACATAGAATGCAAACAGATCAATCCAGTGAAGCAAATCTCGAAGCCCAAACAAATCAATCCAATGAAGCAAACATAAAATGCAAGGTGGATGTACCAGAAGATCCTCAACATCATCGCTTTCACCGGATAGCACCATCATGCCAAGGACTGTGCAATTCCCATTAAGGAACTTGTATCAAAAACAAATGAACTGTATTAGAAATGACCAGAGAACAAAGCTCGTTTTTAAACACAAAAAGCGATGAACTGAAACTATGGATCTGCAAACCCTTGATTTGTACTTCTTGATGACCCTCCCCACGACACATGATTTTTCTTGCAGCTTCTGATCTGTGGAGATAAAAGTGATCTCCATAGATTTTCAAAAACGGGGCTGCTTGATCCCTCTATGGATTCATAGCGCTCGGGCCTCCATGGGTTGATATAGGCGCCCAAGGACAGGCCACGGCATTTAATGCGGTACATTTTCAAATTTCGAAACACCAATCATGATCTCCATACTTAAGCAGATTTAAATTTTTGTCCAATTAAGTTCATAGTTGGTTTAAACCACTAATAAAAAAACAGAACCTAGTACATGTACCCGACAGTTCTTACATGGCTGCAACAAATCTAAAACTGTACCTCTCTATTTGTAACACTGCGTGGTGCGTCGAACACTAATCTTTCTTCTAACGTCTACAACAATACAAATGTATAAAAATAATAGTTATTCTATATAAACCTATTACAACAACATCAATCAAACATTTAATCTAGGCATCAAACTATGCATTGGTTTCACACAACTTGTCTTCCTGTGACCCGTCAAACCACAATTGCTGCACTGGGATTCCTTTCTTTGCTTCACCAGCATATCACCTCGTTTTGGACATGTCGTACTCTTATGACCTGGCTCACGACATATATTGCAAAACCTAGAACGTTTCCCAGATTCTTCATAAGGTGGCTTGTCTCTGGCAGTAGTTGGTCTCCCGCGTTTAAGCCTTTTTTCTGGCGCAAGCAGTTCTTCTGGTGGCACATTAACTTGCGATGTTGCATCAGACATATGTTCATTCCCCATGGCAACTTGCACACCTGCCATCGATCCTACCGAGCATGACTCTTCAGCATGGACTGTATGTGCACCGGAGTGCGGCTCTTTGCTGCATTATGTATGTCTTGAGCCAACAGGGTTGGTTTGAGATGATGCTATTGACTTCTCCAACATACTCTTCCCATCCTTAACATCGCTGAATGCAAGAGCTTTAGCCTTCAATTCACACAAACCCGTCATCACACACTCGAATGCATCTGGATTACTGTCGCCCAGATGGACAACCTCTAATGTTGTGATATACATGGCAGAGTGTCTGAATGTTATCGCTTCAGGAGGGCCCATGTCTTTCTGATAGTGCTTGATATGATTTCTGATAGTGCTTGATATGATCTGGCAGCATATCCCTTGCATCAACAGTCCACCTTTTCATTATGTGAAGCTGCAGTATTTTGTGTATGTCCAATGTTATCATAACCTGACGAAAACAAGTAATAGAAGTCAGTATGTGATCAACAAAACTAAGACATATGTAAAACAACAAGACTGCTACATATTTTATACTGTCATTTGATATGACAAAAAAATATAGCACACCTTTAGGATATGACAGCTGATACGTCTCAAACGTATCTATAATTTTTGATGTTCCATGCATGTTTTATGTCAATTGGCACATGTTTTATATACACTTTATATCATATTACGACATTTATTAGAATAACCTACTAATAGTTGCCAAAGTGCAAAATCTTCTTGTTTTCCTATTTGTTGTGTAGGAATTATCAAAAATACAAAAGGAAACCTTGTTGGAGTCAAATTGGGACTTTCCTGAAATCTGTATGAGAACTTTTTACGGAGATTGTCAGTTTGACCCTTGAAGATGGTGTCCAATGGAAATCAAATTAAAGAGAAAGTTGTCACAATTTTCCATACGAAGATTTTAAGCCCGAGATCAGCCCAATCAGAGTTCGGACGCGGCCTGTAGACCCGTTTTGGTGGAACCCTAAAAGGGGGTGACGGAAATCCGAGAGTCTATATAAAGAAGGAAACCCTAGGTCGTGAGAGGCCCCCAAGACCACGAATTTTCCTCCTCCCAGGCAGCCGTCTCGGGGAGGAGAACCTCCTCCACACCATCCTCATCACCAAGGGCAGCCGCCGCCGCCGCCGTGGGCTGCTGCGGGTCGCCACCTCCACTCCGGGCTGCACCTCTTCATCAACCTCTCCATCTTCTCTAACGACTTCTCCACCGTCTCCATGATGAAGGGGGAGTAGTCCACCCCCTGGAATTTGGGTTTGTGGTGGTAACTTGATCTAATCTCTCTATGTATGATCATTGTTGGAGTCCATATGATGTGCTTTGCATAAGTATGGATCTATCTATGTAATTCTTATGGTGGATATTGTGGTATGAGATGATTTGTTATACATTTACCGTTGTGTCGGAGCTTTTATGATTTGTCATACTTTGGAGATATTCTATGATACATGTGATGGTTTGATTTATGCATAATGCCTTGTTTATCCTTGTCATGAGATGATTGACACCACCAAGTGTGGATAGATGAGAGAGATGTGGTCATGCACACGAAATATGAATCATGGCACTAGTGTTTAGAATATTGTCCATTATGAAGTATGATGTATGTAGGTACGGATGGCCGATGTGACAACGGCATATGTATTGAGTGACATGTGAAATACAGCCCAACATTCTTTATCTGGGGGTAAAAAGTAAGAGTATGATGTGGGAGTAAGAGCAACCACGCTAGCCTTACGAGGGTGACCTAGCAACACAAATGAGTATTTCTTTCAACTATGTGTTTTAGGACATATAGCCGTTATAAAAGCTACCATTAAAACATGACAATTGTGTGTACTTTATCTATAACATGATAATCACCGTAGATGAGAAAGAGGATTAAGTGAACTCATGAACCCATGTCCATTGTTCCTATAAGAAAAAATCTTTGTCTTGTCCTCTTGCATTGAAGAGGATTGGGACACTTTTACATTCTTGTTTTGTTACATTCACATCCATTAAATCAACCATCTTGTTCCTTAAACTTGTTTAGTGCATAATCAACTAAAACTTGTGATACTTTAGTTGTAGGGAATAGATAACTTTTCCTTCTTACTCCTGCGGATCGATACCTTACTTCCACATTGAGAGGTGCTACAGTGATCCCCTGCTCTTGGGGGTTATCAACAGCATATCATGCCCATGTGTTCATATCGGCCACACTCACAAGTATACAACGAGCCATTCTCCGAGATAGTCACTTCTTAAACCAATCTGGTCTTGACGATGGGTTTACATGCAAAGCAATGTATCTTCTCATCGGCTCTATCTCTTGCACTACAAAGGACCCAGCTACATACAATGTCCTGCCAAAAAGTTCAAACATTGTCCTCGTGTACAACTTGCTTGCATGCCTCTTGATCGGCAAGTTGCTCTTCAGGACATCGCTAGCCTGTTGAATGAAACAGTTCACTTCATGTTAGCTACAACAATGAGGCTTATGGTTTTTTCAACTAATCATGAATGAAACAATCCATGACATGTATGTTTCAAAAATTCAAACTTCAAATATTACTTACAAGCCACTAGTACAGAAAAGTCTTTCTGTGGCGCACCAAAAATGCTTTCTGTGGCGCATGGTGGGTGCGCCACAGAACTCACGCCACAAAAATATTTATTCTGTGGCGCACCCCCAGAAAACAGATGCACCACAGAAAACAGCAATTCTGTGGCGCACCCCTACACCGGTGCGCCACGGATTTTTTTTTTGAATTTTAAAAAAAGGGCGGCCAGATCTAGATCTTCAAAAAATCCAAAAAATAATAAAATAATAAAAAAAATCAGAAAATGAAATAATTTGGAAAACCCTATATATTTGAATTTTTTGAACATTTTTAACACTCGAAGCATATCTCAAATGATGACTTCCCAGTAGGTCACCCATCCTCAAATTGCTCCAACCCAAGCACGCTTAACTTCTAATTGCTCCAACCCAAGCACGCTTAACTTCTAAGTTCCATTCATTTCAACTACCCTCATGCTACTCAAGTTCTTATTGATAATAATATCATATCAACCCTCTTAACCCTTGTGTATGTGTATATATGTGTGTAGTTTATGTATGGTATGTGTATATATGTGTTTAAAAAATCCAAAAAAATTAAAAACTTCAGAAAGAAGATCAAAAAATCCAGAAAAATACAAAAAATTCAAAAATCAAAAAAATTCAAAAAATCCAGAAAACTTCAAAAAATCCAAAATTCAACAAATCTAAAAATCTAAATTTTTTCATTTTTTTGATTTTGTAGAAAAAATCTTCTTTTTGAAATAACTTTTTACTCTTTTGGAATTTCCCGATTCTGAGAAAAGTTCACCGAGTAAAGCCGGGTGAAATCGAGTTCCTTTTTTTCTCACGATTTTTTTGATATATTAAACGCATTTTTTCGACATCGTATGCAAAAGTTATGCCGCTGCAAAGTTTTTTTTTCTGTTTTTTGCAAAAAAGGTCAAAATTCATATTTCAAAATTTCTAGACCAACTAGACACTAAAACTAAACTACATGTCAAAGGATTTTATTTTTTAAATTTTTTATCATTTTATTTTCTTGTTAACAGAACTGAAAAGGCGATCCACAGGGGGGTAGGCATGCGTGAGAGGGAATTTTTTTTCTGTGGCGCACGAACCTCCATGCGCCACAGAAATGTGACTTTCTGTGGCGCATGGAGCACATGCGCCACAGAAATGTGACTTTTTGTGGCGCACCAGGCTACATGCGCCACAGAAAGTCACATTCTGTGGCGCACCAGGCCACATGCGCCCCAGAAATGTGTTTTGCACATCTCTACACATGGTAGAAGCACAGGAAAGCATAAAAAGACACGTTTAAGCAAGCTAGCTGCTGTGTAACTCTCAAAGAGGCATCACAGCAAGCCAAACCAGTCGTAATCATGCCTAAAACATTTTAATCATCATCACTAGACTCTGTTCTAGTTCAGTTTGGATAGGAGCATCACAAATTTCAGTCTAAAATCATTTTTCATCATCTGTGAGCAAGAATTGCGTCCAACACAAGTTTCCGAGGTTATGGAATAATCTAGATACTTTAGATACATCCATTCATCTCTATTTAGATACACTAAGCTTAGACAGAGCACATCCGAAGGAATCTCAACACGATTTCATCTCTAATTCATCAAGAACCTAACAAGTAGCACTAAATCGAATTCAGTCTACAATTTTTAGTAGTATCTAGCTTTGCTAGTGGACTCAGTAGCTTGAGTCAGAGGAGGAGAATGAATTTTTACCTTGCGTTGTGGCCAAGGCAACATGGCGGCGAAACCATGCTCGCGCGGCCATTGGGGAGAGGCACACGAGGTAGAAGACCACCGCACCGCACCACGGCGGCACAGGGAGCGAAGCTCTGCGCCGAGCCATGGCGGGTACGCCGGAGAAGAGAGGCAGGCGAGTAGCACCGACACCAGAACCCTAACCCTAGGGCTGGGTTGCGTGTGGCCGCGAGAAGCAGCGAGGCTCAAATCGCCTGGGTAGAAGAGGAGAGCGGAGCGAGGGGAGTAGTTTGCCCCAGACGGCGGCGAAGGTGGCCGGAGTTGGCCGGAGCAGGGCGGCGACGGCACGGGCGACACAGGCGCCATCGCGGTCGAGCACGGGCGTGTGCGCGCGAGAGAGAGAGAGAGAGAGAGAGAGAGAGAGAGAGAGAGAGAGAGAGAGAGAGAGAGAGAGAGAGAGAGAGAGAGAGAGAGAGAGAGAGAGAGAGAAGGATGCGGCTCGGTCGGTTGACCGGACCTGAGCCCAAACCCTAAACCTGGTTCGACCAGGGTTTCAATTTTTTTAAAGCAAATTATGAAATTCTTCAAATTTCAAAACTCATTGTAAATTCAAATAAAATCCTAAAAATAATTTTTAAAATCTACAAATATCAGCAGAAAATAAGCTATTAAAATAAATTAATAACAGGAATTTTTGAAAATTATTTCTTTATAATAAATTAAAGGATCCTTAAGTGGAATATTCTTTGAAATATTTTCTAAAGATTATTTTCTCAAGAAAAATAATCTGGGAAAATAAATACTAAGTTCAAAATAATATTTGAATTATACCAAGACTATCCTGTTACTCATCCTAAATAAAAATTTACATAAAAATCCATTAAAAATCATTATCAAAGCTTTTAATAAATTTATGGGGGAAAAGCATTGCATCTATGCATAATAGCATAAATTTGGATTTTTGAACATTGTCTCATACAGACAATGATGTTGATTTTCAGAACACGAGGTTCCCAATTCGTCGGAAGCTTTAGACTGCACTACCTATCAGTCTCAAGGCAAGTTCCAACTTGCATGTCCTTATTGATTATTTTTATCAAAGTAATTACAAAGTACTATGGATTATCATTGCATGAAAAAGAAAAACCTATTTTCGAATGATGTGAATTGCATACTTATTATGGTTGGCTGGCAATGGAACCACGGTTTGATGTTGTGGTGGAGGTTCCATTGTACGGGAAAGTATATACCTAGGATTAATAACCCATGGCCCAGTGATCCTTGCGCCGTATTGAAGCATCAGCCAACAGATTCACTATGGATGGGCTCATCAGAGGTTTCTTCCTCGTTCGCATATCCTCGGCAGACTATTACCTGGTTGTGTCCTGTTGCGGCGGCCAACAGTGTGGGAGCGCATACCTTCCCACCGATGGGGTGATTTGGAATAGGAGCTCGGGAGTGGTGACGAGCTATTGGTCTTTGTACCAGGCTGGGTCATAAGGGGCGGATATGCGTTGTGCGGGGAAGCGACTCCACATGACTTGTTGCCCTGAGTTCTGGCTATAGCACACATGGTGTGCTGATGGAGCATAAGGAGCCAGGCTGCTGTTGGGTAAAGTGATGCAGCTCTGCAGAGTTAAACAAAGAAATTGTGACTGTCACATCCTTGTTCCAGGAGGGAACTACAACGCTGCGGGAAAGGCATCCCAAGTGATGACTAAAGACCCGTGGAGGCTGGGGGCATAGTTTTCTAAAATAAAATAGACCTTTTCCTAAAAATGTTTTTACAAAACTTGCATATGCATCTTGACTTTTTGGTCAAGATGGTAGCTAGTGCATTCCACTTATCTAAGCGTTAAGCTGAACTTGCTGAGTAACGCTGTTACTCATTCGTTCCCTTTGTACCCCCTGCTTAGACTTTGAGGAGGCCATTGACGGAACTATGGAGCATACCATGCCGATGACGTATACTTTGAAGCACCTGATCTGTCTGGAGGAATAGAGGGCGTCGACTACATCATCCTACGGAGCCGACGACATTGAAGAAGAAGAGGTGGAGACTTAGAATAGCTCTAATAGGAGCCAGGCCGAGTCAGACTAGACTAGTACTACTTAGCTGCTGAGCCAAGATGGTTCTTAGTTTGCTGTTTTCTATCGCTAGTAGGTTGACACCTGTCAACATCACAATAATAGACCTTCCTCCCATGTCGGAGGAGAACGTCGATGTTTTTATGCATTTCTGGCTTGTAATCTTTAGCAGTGTGTAATAAAGTGGACCCGCAATGTTTCTGTTGTACTACTCTGAGATGTAATATTTACGGATTAGTCCTTCCGTGGGTGTTATGTCAACGACTTGTACACTACAATATGCAGTGGTGTGCTGGGTCACCGCAGATGGTATCAGAGCAATTGCTAGACCTTAGGTTGGAAACCTATTAAAGGGAAAGCCTGTAGGTGTGCGAGACTTTAGAATGAATTGAGTTTTAATTGTTATGATGGATATTCACTTGAGAATAACATTATCATGCAATTATTACTTCATTTCAATTCTGATATTTTTGTTATAACAGCTAGGATGGAGAAACGGGGTCCCAGGAGGTCAGTGCGTGTGAGAGATGCTGAGTTGGGCAAGGGTGTTTTTCGGGGAAACTGGGCTGAAATTCTGCAGCAACTTATCCATTTTCTTGGTGTCAAGACCAAGGTGGTAGTGAAAGTGATGAGTTTCTACGACGGGTCAATTTTAGCTCTGTATCGTGTGGCACTCAAGTTACCCTTGAACTAAAGATGGGATTCAAGATGCCATTCGGAGAAGCGAAGAATATGGAAGTAGCATTTCAGATAGCGGTTGTCAGAGCAGTCACTAGTATCAGGACATCCAAGGGTCATGCGTTGATGGAAACTCCATTCAATGCAATTCCTAGTGCTAATTATCGCCTTGAGGGTCAAGTGGATTATAAAGCATTCCTGAAGACTGATCCACGTGATGTGGCTGAGTTCTTGGATAGCTGTCTCAAGATGATTCGGGCTTATCATAAGACGTTCGGAGTAGTAGCTGGAGAGGTAGAAGCCATGATAGAGCAGTACTCCAGTCCTGAAGTCATTCAGGAAAGGTGTGATATACTGAGGTATGAAGCCGAGAAGGGATACACTGATCCACCACCCACACCAGCTAGGTATGTGGAGGAAGTAGAACCCGATACCCCAATTTATCCTGATTATACACCACCACACTCTGGCTATGTCTTAGTTGATGAGGAGGATGGATGGCAAGGTTGGGAGCCAGAAGTTCCAAGTTCTACTGGTTGGGAAGATGAGCCTTATCAGGGTACACCAAGTGATCCTATAGTTATTCCAGGAGATGTAGGAGAGCCGGAAGTTACTAGTCGCATACCTAGGAGGAAGCCTAGAGTTGGGGAGTCGAGTAAGCCAATAGAAATAGATTCTGAGGAGGAAGATGAAGAATGGAAGTATGCTTATGAGACCAAGTATTACCCGAAGATGGAGAAGGAAGACGAACCGCGGGGTATTTCAGCAACTTTGATGCAGTACCAACTGGGTACGATGATGGAGGCGAGGGTTATGGTGATGAGGATGTTTACGATGGGAAGCAGCGGCATACAAGTATCTTGATAGTTACTTCGCCATGACGGATATGACGTTAGAAGCAAGCCCATCTGACCCTGAATATCAGCCTACCACTAGTGTGAAGTTACCCGGGATTCTCAGGAGGACCAGGCGTAATTGTCACTGGAAGCCTGGGAAGTATGCGGAAAAGTGAAGTAGAGAAGGACGGAGTGAAGCAGTAGTTGTGTAATATGTTTAATATAGGGTATTGTACGCAGTATTGTAAGGCGCTGGTAGCAATAAGTGAGACCTACTCACTTTTAGAGTGTGTTACTATTCTGTACCCATGTTTGTAAGCCTACATGTATAATACATGGTATATGTTTGAAAAGTTTTTGTTCTTTGGATTTTTCTGTTTTCCATTGTTTGACTAGTACTTGTGCATGGAATAGGACTCGAAGTGCATATGCATAATGTAATGGAGAGTTCTGATTCGATGTAACAGGACTAGAGGGAAATGGCGTACGTGGTGAGGAGAGTGTGCGCAGAGGCAGGAACGTGAACTTAAGGAGAAGCAAGATGCAGATGCAGGAGGAATACCACCACCAAGGCCAATCACGGAGCAAAGTTTCATGCAGTATATGCAGATGGTGGAAGAAGGCAGGCGCCAGGACCAGGAAAGGCAGAACAAATTTCTGCAAGATTTGCTGGAAGTACAGGCAGGACGAGGAAGGGATGAAGTACTTAAAGGAGTGACTCTATCAGATTTCAAAATGCTAGGCCCATACCATTTGCAAGAGCTCCAGAACCTATGGACGCAGAAGATTGGGTGGCAGATACTGAACGAAAGCTCAACACAGTTGGATGTTCTGATGAGGAGAAGGTTAGGTATGCAACTCATTTGCTTACCGGACCAGCAGCATCATGGTGGGAAGCCATAGTGGCAACACTACCTGCTGATCATGTTGTAACTTGGGAGGAGTTTAAGAAGAGGTTTAGGGAAGCACATGTTCCTGAAAGTATTATGGAATTGAAAAGGAGGGAGTTTGAGAATCTGAGACAGAATGAGTTACCTGTTGGACGTTATGTCAGTGCGTTCAACATGTTATCAAGGTATGCATTGGATGAAGTGGATACCGAGGAAAAAGGAAGAAGAGATTCATGAAGGGTCTGAATCCTTTCATGAAGATGCAGTTAAGGTTGACTAAACCAAAGGAGTTCCAGGAGCTGGTGGATGCAGCTATAACACTGGAAGATGATTATAAATTACTTCAGGAAGAAAGAAGGAAGAAGGCTAGAATGGAACCAAGGAATTAGTGCAACTCAAGGAGCAGTTGGATGAGTTGGAAGCCAAAGGATTCATAAGAGAAAGTGTATCACCGTGGGGATCACCAGTAATTTTTGTGGATAAGAGAGATGGCGGACGACAGATGTGTGGAGATTTCAGAAATTTAAACAGTGTTAGAGGAGTAGGGGTATTTTCCAAGATTGATTTGAGGTCTGGATATCATCAGATAAAAATTAAGCCTGAAGATGTTCCGAAAACTAGATTTGTGTCAGGATACGGACATCATGAGTATTTGGTAGTACCATTTGGATTAACCAATGCACCCGCAATATTCATGAACTTGATGAACAAGATTTTTATGCCATATTTGGACAAGTTTGTGATAGTATTTATTGATGACATATTGGTTTACTCCAAAACCAAGGAAGATCATGCAAAGCATTTAAGTATTGTGTTGCAAACTTTGCGGGAGTGATACGTCTCCAACGTATCTATAATTTCTGATGTTCCATGCTTATATTATGCCAATTGCTACATGTTTTATATACACTTTATATCACTTTTATGCATTTTATGGGACTAACCTATTAACAAGATGCCGAAGTGTCAGTTCCCTGTTTTCTGCTGTTTTTGGTTCCAGAAAAGTACTTCTGCGAATATTCTCGGAATTGCACGAAACAAAAGGCCACGTCCCTATTTTTCCAACACGTACACGAAGTCCGAAGGAGAGACGAAGAGGAGCCAGGAGGCGGCCAAACCACCTAGCGGCGCGGCCCCACCTCCTGCCGCGCCAGCCTATGGTTTGGCCCCCTCGGGACTCCACCGACGCCGCCCCTTCGCCTATATATTGCCTCAGATGCGAAAACCCTAAAGGACCAAGCCATATTTCCAGAAGAGTTCCGCAGCACCGCCGCCAACGACGACAAGTTTCGGGGGACAGCATCTCTGTTCCGGCACGCCGTCGGGACGGGGAATTGCCCCCGGAGCCATCTCCATCAACTCCATCGCCATCTTCATCGCCGCTGCTGACTCCCATGATGAGGAGGGAGTAGTTCTCCCCCGAGGCTGAGGGCTCTACCGGTAGCTATGTGGTTCATCTCTCTCTCCCATGGCGTGATCTTTATGTGATCGTGTGTATTGCTAGTATCGCTAAATACATTAATAATGTTTATGCTACTCAAGTGATTTTGTCTAGTTTCTGGAGTCATTGTGACAACACGGTATCAAGGTGACAGTGTGGGTACTTGTGTGACTCTATGAATAATTTAGATATCTATCATGGCTTGTTCTTGGGAACTGTGGTGTTTGTTTACTCAGACTTTGAGGAGTGCTTTTGCAGCCCTACACGTAGTACTCTTGTGTTATCAAGAAGGAGAATAATCCCGAGCAGTATTTACTTGTGTTCAGTTGTGCTAATCTAGTTGAATATGTAGATGTTACTCTTTATCTATTATGCACTCTAGAGGTTACTTTAATACGAACTCCGGTACTCTCCACAGTGTAAAGGTGACAGTGTGTGCACCGTGTGTGATTCCTTTATGACGTTGTGGCGCTTGTTTACTCCGGCTTGAGGTGTGCTTTTGTAGCCCTACACAATGAATGGTGTTTGTTATCCAACAAGAGAGTGTTTAAGAGTAGCTTTTATTTATTCAGTTATGAGATCATTGTTGAGAGTGTCCACTAGTGAAAGTATGATCCCTGGGCCTTGTTTCTAAGCATTGAAACACCGTTTACAACAAGTTCTGCTACATGTTTGCTTGCTGCCATCTTTATTTCAGATTGCAGTTACTACTTATAATCATCCATATTACTTGTATTTCACTATATCTTCGCCGAACTAGTGCACCTATACATCTGACAAGTGTATTGGGTGTGTTGGGGACACAAGAGACTTCTTGTATCTTAATTGCAGGGTTGCTTGAGAGGGATATCTTTGACCTCTACCTCCCTGAGTTCGATAAACCTTGGGTGATTCACTTAAGGAAAACTTACTGCTGTTCTACAAACCTCTGCTCTTGGAGGCCCAACACTGTCTACAAGAATAGAAGCACACGTAGACATCAGGGAGCACCAACTATATGCTAAGTTTAGTAAGTGTGAATTTTGGTTGGATCAAGTAGAATTTCTTGGTCATGTGATTAGTAAAGAGGGAATTGCAGTTAATCCCAAGAAAGTGAAGGCAGTATTGGATTGGAAAGCACCTAAAAACCCTAAAGAAATACGAGGATTTGTAGGAATGGCCGGATATTATCGGAGATTTATAGAAGGATTTTCTAAAATAGCTGGGCCAATGACTAAATTACAAAGGAAGAATACACCATTTATATGGTGTGAGGAGGGTTTTCAAGAACTCAAGAGGAAATTAACAACAGCATCGGTGTTAGCAGTACCAGAAACTGGAAAAGTATATACAGTTTATTGTGATGCATCCAAGAATGGATTAGGATGTGTGTTAATGCAAGATCGTAAGGTGATTGCATATGGATCAAGACAGTTGAAACCACATGAACTCAACTATCCTACCCATGATTTGGAGTTAGCAGCGGTAGTTTATGCTTTGAAACAGTGGAGACATTTTCTTTATGGGGAAAGGTGTGAATTATACACGGATCATAAGAGTTTGAAATATTTCTTCACACAAAAGGAATTAAACATGAGACAAAGAAGATGGTTGGAGCTGATCAAAGATTATGATTTAGCATTAATTACACTCCAGGAAAGGCTAATGTGGTAGCAGATGCTTTAAGTCGTAAGGTTATTTGTAATCCTTTGATGGAAAAGGGATGCCCAAGGAGTTGAGAAGGGAGATAGAAAGAGCAGGAATTGAGATCTGGGAAGGACCAGAGCCGAACAGTATTACGGTAATGGACATTGTTGGAGAGATAGAAATGGAATTGAAAGAGAATATTATCTTCCGACAAAAGGATGATGAGTTTATTGCTGAGGAAATCAGTAGAATTCAGGAAGGTAGAAAGTCTGAATTTACCTTGAAAACTGAAGGTAAGTCTTTGTGGTATCATGGTAGAATTTGTGTACCAGCAATTCCAGAAATCAAGGATGTAATTCTGAAGGAAGCACATGAGACACTTTATTCTATACATCCTGGAAGTACCAAGATGTATATGGATCTGAAGAAAGTGTTTTGGTGGAACAACATGAAAAGAGAAATAGCGAAGTATGTGGCTGAATGTCATACATGTAGACAGGTAAAAGCTGAACATCAAAGTCCAGCAGGGTTACTACAACCATTGCCAATTCCCAAATGGAAATGGGAAGACATCAGTATGGATTTTATTACCGGATTACCCAAAACCAGGAGAAACAAGGATGCAATATGGGTGATAGTAGACCGGTTAACCAAAAGTGCTCATTTCATTACAGTTAATCAGAAAGACATTGCAGCACAACTAGTAGATCTGTACGTGTAGGAGATAGTGAGTAAACATGGAGTTCCGCAAAGTATAGTGTCAGATCGTGGAACCATATTTACTTTAGCTTTTTGGAGGCAACTACACAAGGAACTAGGTTCGAATCTAAAGCATAGCACTGCATATCATCCCCAAACGGATGGACAGACTGAAAGAACCAATCAAATTTTAGAAGACATGTTGAGAGCCTGTGTTCTTGATTTTGGAGGATCATGGGATGAACACTTGGCATTAGCAGAGTTTTTTTACAACAACAGTTACCAAAGCAGTATACAAATGGCACCATTTGAAGCTTTATATGGAAGGAAATGTAGGTCGCCAATTTGTTGGTTTGAAGTTGGAGAACGCAAGGAATTTGCACCAGAATATATCATGGAACAACAATCTATTGTTGATATCACTAGGGATCGACTAAAGATAGCTCAGAGCAGACATAAGAGTTATGCTGATCTTACTAGAAGGCAATGGGAGCCTGAGGTACAAGAGATGGTATATTTACGTGTTAGTCCAACGAAAGGGGTAAAAAGATTTGGAGTAAAAGGAAAATTAAGCCCCAGATACATTGGACCATTCCGGATTGTGAGTCGCAAGGGAAAGGTGGCTTACGAATTGGAACTACCTGAGATATTATCTCAAATACATAATGTTTTTCATGTGTCTCAGCTTAAGAGATGTTTGAAAACCCCAGAAGGACCTCTTGAGTTTGAGAAGTTGAATCTACATCCTGATTTAACCTATGAGGAACAGCCAGAGAAGATATTGAGAGAAAATTGGAAAGGGTTAAGGAATCGAGCAATTAAGTATTGTCTTGTTCAATGGAAGAATCACTCTGAAAAAGAGGCAACTTGGGAAACAGAAAAGGAATTGAGACGGAACTACCCACAGTTGTTCAGGTACCTCAGAAAAGAAACTTCGGGACGAAGTTTAATTTAAGGGGGAGAGAATGTAACATCCCGCAGTTATAGGACTCGAGAGGGTAGAACATAGGAATTGCATTTGTGCATTCATGCATCTTTTGGTGAAAACTGGAAAAATTTCGCGCTTTTGTGACAAAAGGATTTGGGGGGTCGACATCAGACAAAAGTTGAGGGGCTGGGAGACTGTCATCGACAGATAGTCTACAGGTGTCAGTCAAACCCAAGTCATATTTTTTCAACACCCCATATGAATATTTCTTCAAACTACTATTTGGATTTCGAGAGAAATTCTATATCTTTGAATTTAAATAAAATCTCTATCTTACCTATTTCATTATTACCAACACATATATGGAGTATTTAACACATAAATACCAAAATAACACAACGAAATTAAGAGAAGAATTATACTCAAATCCAATCTATAACTTCTCTATTTCGTCACCAATATATTTCTTATTACAACAACACTTTTATATCTTCTCATTACAACAAATAGCAATTCCAATACAATAAAAATCTCATCCAAAACTTCAATTACAACATATATTCAAAATCTTACAAACTCCAAACATTATCTTCTCAAATAGAATTCCAAGTTCTTATTACAAGGTACAGGAATAATTCTTACATCAATCAACAATTACAAAGAAGAATCACAAAAGTTTCTAAAACTAAATCTTCAAGAATTCCTTGAATATCTTTTCACCTGCAAAACAAACATCACAAAGTAGAAGAGGGGGTTAATGTTAAAATGTTGCCAACACCATTTGGTGCTGGCATATTAATTTATTGAAACCTGGTTTAGCCTAACCAAAACTATGGTTTAATTAGGCTAAATTGTGGAGTTTTCAAATAAACCAAAGGCAACCGAGGGACTGATCATTTTTTATCATGCTCATTTAATCTGAAGGCAACAATAAGGGGCAAAGGCATGTCACAGCACTGATTAGATAAATATGAGGCAACCGAAAGCAAAGGTAGCAAGTGCTGTTTGAGCATATGATCTCATGATCTTTTAAAAATTGAACCAACATAAGATTCACAAATCTCCACAAGTTAAACCAGGAAATAAAATAAAAGCACATCCACAGTTTGGTATCACAATTGCCAATAGGTTAGGCAATTGGACCCTAAGATCATTTTTAAGTTAGTGATTAGCTTAATAAGCACATACACTTGAATTTAAACATCTCAAACCGACTATGCAAATCATTCCTTCACAGCTAAGGATTCCATCACAAATATCTGAAGCTAGATAAGATCAATGACTCAGTGTCTATCACCAAGGGGTGATGAACTGCACAGCAGTAGGAGCTTATCTCCAAGGTTAAAAGGAGAGCCAAGAACAGTCAAATAAGGCAGCTCGAGGTAGAGAGGGCCACTGTAAGCAGGTAATTCATCACAACCCAATTATCCTGGTGTCACCAGCCCAGGACACACCAAATTAGAATAAATACATAGCCAGATCATAGCCCACAGCACACACAGCTCGCAGTAATCACAACACACACATTTCCATCTGTTCTTCACCAAGAACAACCACAAACCGCAAGCACATCATGGAAGTCACCTAATCCATCACAAACCTTTTCAGCTAGTGAAATACACTCTAGGAAATTTGAAGCAGCGAGGAGGTGGAGGCAAATTCCACAAGACGCAGGTTAACATCATAATCAAAAAGCACAAGCTGCTCGACAACAACAGGTTGATTTTGAAAGCTAGAGAGAGACCAAGCAGGTTTGTAAATGACAGAACCATGCTAGAGAGATGTTTCAGCATCTGTTCTTAAGAGAGCCTTGTTTAACAAGGTAGGGTGTTGTAGAAAAAGGGTTGCAAGGCAGAAGCATCTGTTCTTTGCAAAGCTAGGCAAGAGAGAGGCAAGGAAGTGCAGTTGCTTGTGTTAGCAATTATTTGAGCATCACAAGGGCAGGGAATTAGGTTAAGTGTAGTATCTGTTCTTTTTAGAGTTATCCAAGTCATACATATGACAGTGAACCAGCAGAGCTGGATTAACTGTGTTTTGCACATCTCTACACATGGTAGAAGCACAGGAAAACATAAAAAGACACGTTTAAGCAAGCTAGTTGTGTAACTCTCAAAGAGGCATCACAGCAAGCCAAACCAGTCATAATCATGCCTAAAAATTTTAAACATCGTCACTAGACTCTGTTCTAGTTCAGTTTGGACAGGAGCATCACAAATTTCAGTCTAAAATCATTTTTCATCATCTGTGAGCAAGAATTGCGTCCAACACAAGTTTCGAGGTTATGGAATAATCTAGATACTCTAGATACATCCATTCATCTCTATTTAGATACACTAAGCTTAGACAGAGCACATCCGAAGGAATTCTGACACGATTTCATCTCTAATTCATCAAGAACCTAACAAGTAGCACTAAATCGAATTCAGTCTACAATTTTCAGTAGCATCTAGTTTTGCTAGTGACTCAGTAGCTTGAGTCAGAGGAGGAGAAGGAATTTTTACCTTGCGTTGTGGCCAAGGCAACATGGCGGCGAGACCATGCTCGCGCGGCCATTGGGGAGAGGCACACGAGGTAGAAGACCATCGCACCACACCACGGCGGCACAGAGAGTGAAGTTATGCGCCGATCCATGGTGGGTACGCCGAAGAAGAGAGACAGGCGAGCAGCACCGACACCAGAACCCTAACCCTAGGGTTGGGTTGCGCGTGGCCACGAGAAGCAGTGAGGCTCAAATCGCTTGGGTAGAAGAGGAGAGCGGAGCGAGGGGAGTAATTTGCCCCAGACGGCGGCGGTGGAGGTGGCCGGAGCAGGGCGGCGACGGCACGGGCGACACGGGCGCCATCGCAGTCGAGCACGGGCGTGCGCGCGAGAGAGAGAGAGAAAAGGGATGCGGCTCGGTCGATTGACCGGACCCGAGCCCGAACCCTAAACCTGGTTCGACCAGGGTTTCAAATTTTTTAAAGCAAATTATGAAATTCTTCAAATTTCAAAACTCATTGTAAATTCAAATAAAATCCTAAAAATACTTTAAAAATATCTACAAATATCAGCAGAAAATAAGCTATTTAAATAAATTAATAACAGAAATTTTTGAAAACTATTTCTTTGATAAAAATTAAAGGATCCTTAAGTGGAATATTCTTTGAAATATTTTCTAAAAATTATTTTCTCAAGAAAAATAATCTGGGAAAATAAATATTAAGTTCAAAATAATATTTGAATTATACCAAGACTATCCTGTTACTCATCCTAAATAAAAATTTACACAAAAATCCATTAAAAAATCATTATCAAAACTTTTAATAAATTTCTGGGGGAAAGCATTGCATTCTATGCATAATAGCATAAATTTGGATTTTTGAACATTGTCTCATACAGACAATGATGTTGATTTTTAGAACACGAGGTTCCCAATTCGTTGGAAGCTTTAGACTGCACTACCTATCAGTCTCAAGGCATGTTCCAACTTGCATGTCCTTAATTGATTATTTTTATCAAAGTAATTACAAAGTACTATGGATTATCATTGCATGAAAAAGAAAAACCTATTTTTGAATGATGGGAATTGCTATACTTATTATGGTTGGCTGGCAATGGAACCACGGTTTGATGTTGTGGTGGAGGTTCCATATTACGGGAAAGTATATACCTAGGATTAAAACCATGGCCCAGTGATCCTTGCGCCGTATTGAAGCATCAGCCAACAGATTCACTATGGATGGGTTCGTCAGAGGTTTCTTCCCTCGTTCGCATATCCTCAGCAGACTATTACCTGGTGGTGTCCGTTGCGGCGGCCAACAGCGTGGGAGCGCATACCTTCCCCACCCGACGGGGTGATTTGGAATAGGAGCTCGGGAGTGGTGACGAGCTATTGGTCTTTGTACCAGGCTGGGTCATAAGGGGCAGATATGCGTTGTGTGGGGAAGCGACTCCACATGACTTGTTGCCCTGAGTTCTGGCTATAGCACACATGGTGTGCTGATGGAGCATAAGGAGCCAGGCTGCTGTTGGGTAAAGTGATGCAGCTCTGCAGAGTTAAACAAAGAAATTGTGACTGTCACATCCTTGTTCCAGGAGGGAACTACATAACGCTGCGGGAAAGGCATCCCAAGTGATGAATAAAGACCCGTGAGGCTGGGGGCATAGTTTTCTAAAATAAAATAGACCTTTTCCTAAAAATGTTTTTACAAAACTTGCATATGCATCTTGACTTTTTGGTCAAGATGGTAGCTAGTGCATTCCACTTATCTAAGCGTTAAGCTAAACTTGCTGAGTAACGCTGTTACTCATTCGTTCTCTTTGTACCCCATGCTTAGACTTTGAGGAGGCTATTGACGGGAACTATGGAGCATACCATGCCGATGACGTATACTTTGAAGCACCTGATTTGTCTGGAGGAATAGAGGGTGTCGACTACATCATCACCTACGGAGCCGACGACATTGAAGAAGAAGAGGTGGAGACTTAGAATAGCTCTAATAGGAGCCATGCCGAGTCAGACTAGACTAGTACTACTTACCTGCTGAGCCAAGATGGTTCTTAGTTTGCTGTTTTCTATCGCTAGTAGGTTGACACCTGTCAACATCACAATAATAGACCTTCCTCCCATGTCGGAGGAGAATGTCGATGTTTTTATGCATTTCTGGCTTGTAATTTTTAGCAGTGTGTAATAAAGTGGACCCGCAATGTTTCTGTTGTACTACTCTGAGAGATGTAATATTTACGGAATAGTCCTTCCGTGGGTGTTATGTCAACGACTTGTACACTGCAATATGCAGTGGTGTGCTGGGTCACCGCAACCTTGCCTAACTCCCCTCTTGTTTCTAAAAAAGGGGCCCACCTCTCCATTTATAGAGATAGCAGTATGGCCCCCTGTGACAAGTTGCATTAGGCGATGAATCACCCCAGATGCAAATCCTTCCTAGTGAGCATCTCTCTAAGAAAGTGCCAGCTAACTCTGTCGTACGCTTTCTCAAAGTCTAGATTCAACACTATTGCAGGCAGATCCTTACTTTTTAGTTCATGAATGATTTCATGAAGGGCCAAAGCGCCATCATGATAAGCCTACCCTTGAGAAACGCAGTTTGCGAGTTAGAGATGATCCGATGCGCTACCGGAGAAAGTCTGGCTGCAAAAGATTTAGATACTAGCTTGAAAATCACATTAATCAAAGCAATTGGACGAAATTGCTTGATCGTGTCTGCCCCAGGGGTTTTGGGGATCAGGGAAATAATTCCGAAGTTCAATCTAGCAATATCCAGCATCGCCAGTGCGAAGTCGTTTAGGATGAGGACCCCTAGGCCTCTCACTAGAGGCCAGAAAGTTCTAAAAAAGGCAACCGGGAACCCATCTGGTCCAGGAGCCGTGTCTGTCTTGGTGTCCTTTAGCACTTCTTCTACTTCTTGTGGCAGGAAGGAGAGAGAAAGGGCTAGATTTTCTCCCTCAGTAACACACTATTCCTGAGGCCAAAAATCCCTTCTAAGGGAAAGGAGGCATGGTGAATCAGTAGCAAAGAGCCCGATGTAGAAGGAGCAGATGTGTTGTTGAATAGCTAATTTATTGACTACAGGACATGAGTCAGTGTTTAAGCTTGAGATGTTGCACTTCCTCCTTCTACCATTGGCAAAAGCATGGAAGAAGGCAGTGTTTGCATCTCCCTTAAGAAGGCAGTTCTGGCGGCCACACTGGCGCCAATATTCTTCTTCAAGTTTGAGTAGGTAGATTAGTTGCTCCTCTAAATGGTACCGAAGTGCCCAACAGTCGTCTTGAAGTCCCACTGTATCTGCATTCAGATCCAATGCTTGTATCTGAGTAAGCAACTGGGTTTTCCTAATGCGAGCATCTCTACCTTGATTGGCACCCCATCCTTTGAGGTGACGACGTGTGACCGTCGAGAGGTATTGCCAAAGGTCTATAGGGTCTCTACATCCTGATCTCTCATCAAAGAGAGACATCCAGACCTGAGGCAGCATCTCTTTGAAGCCTGGGACCAGGAGCCAAATCACCTCAAAGAAAAAATGATTGGATTTGGGTGGAGGACTCTCCTCGCCCGTATCAAAGATCAGAGGAGTATGGTCTGAACCTTTCCTAGTCTCAGATTTGAGGGTAGATAGGGGAAAGATGCTATCCCAGTTAGCAGAAACTAAAATCTTGTCTAGGATACTCCTGACTGGATTTAGTTGTTTATTGGTTCACGTGTAGCATGCACCTGAGCGTTCAATCTCACAAAGAGCAAGGCGAGCAATGCAGTCGTTAAACAAATATACTCGAGGCCAGTTTATATTTGCATTATTTTTATCCCTCGGGCCCCTGATGAGGTTGAAATCACCACTAATCATCAGAGGAACACGACAGCTTTCCACTTTCCTTTCAAGCTCTTCAAGGAAAGCAACAGAGCGGCTGTGATCAGCAGGACCATATACACCAATAAATTCATAAATTGATCTAGAAGCATGGTGTATAATGGTAGCACTGATAAAGAACTCGCCCTGATCAATGGCTCCAACTTCTAAGGAGCTTTCTTTTACTCCTAGAAGAAGGCCACCAGAGTGCCCTACTGCTGGAAGCCGGTGCCAAAAGAACTTGTCCCCACTCTCTAGGTTACAAAGTTCAAGACAAGTAAAGGACTGTTTAATTGTTTCCCGCAAGAAGATAATATCCAAATTTTCGTTCTTCATGTAGTCCTTAAGTTGGGTGAGATGGCCACACTAACCGAAACCCCTAATGTTCCAACTGCCAGCTCTCGTTGGGGAACTGAGTTGTTCATCCGTGCTTGGCGGGCAGGTGTGTTCCTAAGCAAAGGTTTTTCACGCTGAAAAGGAGCAGGTTTTGCTCTTTTTGGCTTAGGATCAGCAGGTTGGACATCAGGTCTCTCAGACTCTCCGAGTTCTACATCCATTTCATTGCCGCTTCGCCAAATTATTTTGAATAAGAAGCAATTATCTATGAATGAAGCACATGAAAAATTAAGAGGGGTTCTAAGATTCCATAAATATTTACGGACAAAACTCATATGACCATTCTTGGCGTCTGCATACATGGACTGCACCATAAAAATATCAAAGTTAGTAAGCTTGCATATGAAGCTAATTGGTTCATCTGATAACTGAACCATCCAAGGAACCGAGACCTAAGAATGCAGCATTGGGGATGGTAGATCTGGTTGCTGCATACCCGGAACCGACGGCGGAAAGACAAGGCGGTGGCCGGAGTGGAAGGGGAAGGAATCAGCGCGGTCGTCAAATGGGGTGGTGGATGGGACAGGGAGGAAAATGGGTTATGACTGCGTTTTGTGCGTTTCGGGGAAACCGCAAGACGTATCCCAAACTTGTAGTTATTCAGTTCCTTGGGGTTTTTGCTTTTCCTGTAGAAATATTACCGTTTTACGTGATCTTCATATCAGGACAACTTTTTTATCCGTTTCTGTATTTTTAATGGGTCTGCTATGCTCTTACAATCGAATTTCTTGACATTTGCAAGTTGCAACACATTACCCTCTGTACATACATGCGTACTGACAAGGCACAAGTACGACAACTAGTCAACTCTCAAGTTTCAAATGATACATCACAACGGTAGAGCCATCGAAGGTGGCAGTCGTCTTCAAGCAATCTTTAGAGCACCCACAGTGCGTTGCCAAATACAGTAGCATATTTGGCTTTTATCAGTGGCTCCCTACGCTGTGAACGATGCCAAAGCCAAAACATTTGGGAGCCGGCGCATCTACTTGCTCCGACGCCAAAACTCAGTCCAGCGAATAAAAAATTGTTGTTTGCCTTCTCTCTCCAACTTTACGCATGCACCTCTACGCAGCTCAGCCTGAGTTGGCAGTTTTTTATTTAAGTAACGGAGCCACTTGAATCAGTACTTGGCTATGGCTACGATGTGGACAAAGAACGAATTTAGCACCGTTGCCAAATGATGTCTACGTGGTCATTTTGGCTTTGGCCACACTGTGGATGCCCTTACTTCCCAACTCCACGACCACGAACTGTTGAGTATACGTGTTGTGTATATTGTGTATCTGGCCCCGCCTCTAGTTTCCTTGTATAGCTTAGGTCAGTGCCCACCGTTGTACATCATATATACGTGCTTTGCACCACCTGAGTAATACAACGTGTGCAATTGCCACCATACATGGTATCAGATTTTAGGTTTCAACCCTAGCTTCCGCTCCAGCCGCCGCCGCCGCGCCCCTCTGGCTGCGCCGCCGCCGCCGCTCTCCTCCTCCTCGCCGCCGCTCTCCCGCCGCCGCGACTCCCTCCCTCCACCCGAAGCCGCCGCCGCTGCCCCTCTCACAGCCGCCGCCGCTTCCTCTTGCCGTCATGTCGTCCGTCACCTCGTCCTCCTCCGGCAACTCCAACCCGTTCGCCGACGCCAACCCTCCCGACGTCAACCACATCCGCAACCTCAACATCTACGAGCGGGTTCCGGTTCGTCTCTCCCAGACGGACGCCTCCTACTACGCGTGGAAGACGTACTTCTCCCTCGTGCTTCGGGAGTACCACCTCGTTGATCATGTGGACGGCTCCGTCGACTCCAGCCTCGTCCCCGCCTTCCATGACTGGTCCACCATCGACACCACGATCGTCCGGTGGTTCTTCCCCACCATCTCGCCGGATCTGTTCCAGACGGTTGTGCAAGACGGCGATGACGCCCACGCCGTGTGGACCAAGCTGAACGGGCTCTTCACCGACAATCGCCTTCAACGTCGTGTCTTTTTGCAGCAGGAGTTTTTTGGGTGCCACCAGGACAACTCCTCCGTCGACGACTACTGTCGCCGCCTCAAGACTCTTGCTGACGAGCTCCGCGACATTGGCACGAAGATCGATGATGACCGTCTCCTCAGCACGCTCACCGCCGGGCTCAACGAGGACTTCGGCAACGCCGCGGCGAACCTCTCCCTCATCGCCGACCCCTCCTTCGCCAAGTTCATCGCATACCTCCGGCTGGAGGAGAGGCCGATGAAGCAGGTGAAGACGCGGGCCATCCACACTGCCCTCGCCGCCGGCACCACCCGCGGCGGGCCTCCCGCTGCCCCGGCCACGCCACCTCAGCCGTGCCCTCCGACGTCGTACCCGTCATAGCAACAGCAGCCGCCGCTGCTGCCTACTCCGTACGGACCTCCCGCCCCTCCTGCGCCACCCACCGGGCAGCGCCGTGGCGGCCGGCGCGGCGGCCAACAGCAGCCACAGGCCGTGGGTGTGCCTCCTCAGCAGCAGCAGGTTCAGGTGCCCCCTCTGTGGGCTGCCGGGTATAATCCATGGACCGGTGTCATTCATACGTACACCATGCCGGTCCCACGGGCCCCTGCGCCGACCCTTCCCATACCTCGTCCGCCGGCGCATCAGGCGTACTATGCGGCTCCGCAGGCTCCGCAGCCCTTTGGAGGGTACCCGCCGCCACAGCCGGGTGGTAGCTACGGCTTTCCGATGGCATCTCCGCCACCGGCGCCTTGGGATCCGGCGCTCCTCGCCGCGCTGCACACCGCCCCTACGCCGAACAACTACACTGGAGGCGGCGATTGGTACATGGACACCGGGGCCACGGCTCACATGTTTGCTCATCCTGGTAATCTCACCTCCTTCACTCCCGTCACCACCAACCGCCGCATTATTGTCGGCGACGGTTCCACCCTTCCCATAACACATGTCGGGCACACTTCTTTTCCTTCGAATTCCATGCCTTTATCTTTGTCTAACATACTTGTCTCTCCTCATCTTATTAAGAATCTTATTTCCGTTCGTTCTTTCACTCGTGAAAATCCTGTAACTGTTGAATTTGACGGTTTTGGTTTTTGTGTCAAGGACGCTCGAACCAGGATGGTACTGTGCATTCGCCTCCCTCCGCCACCACCGCACCGGTCGCTCTCTCCGCTGGCGTCGATCTCTGGCACGCTCGTCTGGGTCATCCCAACCCCGTCACACTTCGTCATATTCTTAGGAGTTTCAGTTTCAGTTGTAATAAGATAGAGGATCACACTTGTCATGCCTGTCGTGTCGGCAAACATGTTCGTCTCCCGTTTAATAACTCCACCACCGTTGCTTTTTTCCTTTCCAGTTGATTCATAGCGATGTGTGTGAAAGTGCATGGTTGCCCGCATGTGTGGTTTTGGTAATTAATGACACTCCTTATGGACTAATGTTTATATTGAGATATTCTTATAGATCTTGTCCATTGGAGTTCATGTGTTGGACTCTTGAAGATGGCATGATGACCAATGCTCTATTTAAGGGTTTATATGAAGAATGGTCATGTATAGATGATGAAGTGCAAAGGAGACATGAAGACGGAGCTTAGCGAGGCTTTCCCATAATGGAGTATGGGGGAGCATTTGGAGAAGTCTTCATCAAGCATGTGCTAGCAAGCACAATCAAGAAAGGTGTTCCAACTTGAGAGAGTCAAGATCGTCATCATCGAGCTCAAGTGGAATGCACAAGGCAAAGGTATGATCTTGATAGGTTTTCTATTTTACCGGTCTCATGTTGTTAGTGGGAGACCGGGTTTTAGGATAGACGGCGTACTCAAGAGGGGTTCTCAAGTGAGTAACTTGATCGCATCTTTTGTGGAGAGCTCATACCTTTGCATACTTGGCATATCATCTTTCTTGGTTCTTATTTGGCTTTTCTCCTTGTTGGGTTTTGGTGCTTGTCGTGATCTTCATGACAAGCCCAAGTTCTTCGAAAACGGATTTCCTTTTGAAAACTTGTTGCGTTTTCATGTTGGAAATATTACCGGTCCACCTTCGAGTTAGGGTCCACACCTTCCCATGTGTGGTATCCCCTCGTCGTTACCTTTCCAACGCATTTGGATTCACCTGTTTTGGAGTTCATACGAGAAAGTTATTGCATTTCAGGTTTTACAGTTTCACTGCTTTCAGGCCGGAGTCTCCGGTCCTTGGTTTTCCTCGGAGAGTGTTTTCTTGTTCAGCCCCTGGTGGGGGCCAGAGTTTCCGGCCCAATAGGCCGGAGTTTCCGGTCCCAGGGGCCGGAGTTTATGCCTGTGCTTTTCTCGTCTGGAAATGGTTCACCCCCTGGTGGGGGCCGGAGTTTCCGCCCCCAGGGGGCCGGAGTTTCCGATGCAGGCCGGAGTCTCCGGCCACTTTGGCCGGAAACTCCGGTGTGAATCTGGCTGCAACGGCTACTTTTCTGGGAGGGGTATAAATACCCCTCCACCTTTCTCCAGCCAGCCAGCTGAGCCCGGCAACCTTTGCTTTCTCTCTCCTCCATTGTTGCAAGCTCATTTCCTTGATATCTCCCAATCCCTCCACCCAAACTCTTTGATCTTTGGAGGATTGAAGGAGAAGACCTAGATCTACATTTCCACCAATCAATATCTCCTCTAAGTGAGGGGAACATAGTGGATCTAGTTCTTGGAGTTCTTGTGTGGTTCTCTTCTTTGTTCTTCCTCTCTTCTCCCCATAAGCATTAGTTGCTTGTGGTGGGATTTGAGAGTGAAGGATTTGAGCACTTGTGCTCTTGCCTTTTGCATTTGGTGCATCGGTGTGCTCTCCACGAGGATTCGTGTAAGTTGAAAGCTTGTGAACTTGTTACTCTTGGGTCTTCGGGCCCTAGACGCCTTTGTGGTGGTTGGACCCTTGTGTGGTCAATTGAAGCCATTCGGGAGCCCCCAATTCGTTGTGGGTTGTGCCTCGAATTGTTGTTGAGAGCCGTTCGGGAGCCCCCAACCCATTGTGGGTTGTGCCTCGGATTGTTGTTGAAAGGCTCCGGATTCCGCCTCGAAGGAATACCGATAGTGGAAGGTGAACCAAACCTTTGTGGTGCGGTTCATCGGAGAAGAGGGTGAAACATTTGTGGTTGTTGAACCGTTGTGTCGGTTCACACCTCTCCAACGAGACGTACTCCCTTTCAAGGAGGAACTCGGGAATACATCCTCGTCTCCGCGCGCCTCGGTTATTTCTATACCCGAGCTCTTTACTTATGCAACTTACATTGTGATAGCCTTCGTGCTTGAAGTATTCTATATTGCTATCATCTTGTTGCTTGTCTTGCTTAGCATAAGTTGTTGGTGCACATAGGTGAACCTAGTTTATTTAGGTTGTTGGCTTGTTAATTTAAACACCTAGTTTTATTCCGCAATTAGCAAGCCTAAACCAGAAAAGTTTTAATCGCCTATTCACCCCCTCCCCCCCTCTAGGCGACATCATTGTCCTTTCAGTGTGGACCTCTCCTGTTCCTAGTAATTCGGGCTACTTATATTATCTGGTTATACTTGATGATTATTCTCACTATGTGTGGACCTTTCCTTTGCGACGAAAATCGGATGTTCTCTCCACTCTTACGGCTTTTTACTCTATGTCCGTACGCAGTTTGGGCGTCCCATTCTCGCTCTTCAGACTGACAATGGAAAAGAGTTCGATAGCCTTGCTTTCCGTACTTTTTTGTCGCACCACGGCACAGTTTTTCGTCTCACATGCCCGTATACTTCACAGCAGAACGGTCGAGCCGAACGCGTTCTTCGCACTCTGACTGACTGCGTATGCACGCTCCTGTTTCATGCTAATGTGCCTCCTCGTTTTTGGCCGGATGCCCTTGCCACTGCATCACTTCTCCTTAACCTCCGACCCTGCCGCCCGCGGTGGAATTACGCACCTCATCACCTCCTATTTGGTCCGCCACCGTCTTATGATGGTTTGCGTATTTTTGGGTGCCTTTGTTACCCTAGCACCGCCGACACTGCTCCTCATAAACTTGCACCACGTTCTGTCGCCTGCATTTTCCTCGGCTACCCTTCTAACTCCAAGGGTTATTGGTGCTATGATCCCATCTCCCACCGTGTTTTCACCTCCCGGCACGTTTACTTTAATGAGCATGTGTTTCCGTTTCAGCAGGTACACCCGGCTGTTCCTCCCGCCACCGATGATGTGGGAGTCTCGACGTCTCCTTCAGGGCGCTCGCGCGCCGCTCCTGGCCCGCCCCCTGGCTTCGAGACGCCCTTCGGCGCGGCGCCCCCGACGACCGCGGCCCTGGCGCCCGTGGCACCTGCGCCTGCGGCCACGACGCCCGCGGCCCCTGCGCCTGCGGCCACGACACCCGCGGCCCCGGCGCCCTTGGCGCCCTCTTCCCCGGAACCTGCGGTCGCACCACCCGCGGTCGGTCTGGTCACTCGCGCCCATACATGCGTCTTTCGCCCGAGCTCGTGCTATGCTTCCGACGAGTACGTCCACGCGGCATCCACCTCTACGCCGTCGCCGTTGCCATCCTCCGTTCGAGCAGCTCTTCGTGACCCGCTCTGGATGGCTGCGATGCAAGAGGAGTTTGATGCCTTGCTGCGTAATCGGACGTGGCAGCTTGTTCCCCGTCCCCGGCACGCTAATGTGATTACCGGGAAGTGGGTCTTCAAACACAAGCTCCGTCCTGATGGTACCCTTGACCGCTACAAAGCGCGCTGGGTTGTTCGTGGTTTTCGGCAGCGAGCTGGCGTCGACTTCACCGACACTTTTGCTCCGGTTGTCAAGCCCGGGATGATTCGCACGGTTCTCCACCTTGCGGTTTCCCGTGCCTGGCCGGTGCACCAGATGGACGTCACCAACGCCTTCCTTCACGGTCACCTCGAGGAGCAGGTCTTCTGTCAGCAGCCCACGGGGTTCGTCGATCCAGCACAGCCTGACCATGTCTGCCTGCTTTCGCGGTCCTTGTACGGACTCAAGCAGGCTCCTCGCGCTTGGTACCAGCGCATCGCGGCGTTTCTGCACCAGCTTGGATTTCGCTCTACCCGCTCGGACGCATCGCTCTTCGTCTATCACCAGGGCTCCGACACGGCCTACTTGCTGCTCTATGTCGACGACATCATCCTGACGGCATGTACAACTGCTCTTCTCAGCTAGCTCACTGCTCGTCTTCGCGCTGAGTTCGCCATCAAGGACTTGGGCCCTTTGCACTACTTCCTCGGTGTTGAGGTGGTGCGCCGTCCGGATGGCTTCTTCCTTCATCAGCGGAAGTATGCTCATGAGCTCCTGGATCGTGCTGGCATGCTTAACTGCAAGCCCGCCGCTACGCCTGTTGATACGAGGGCCAAACTCTGCCACGGCTGGTTCCCCCGCTTCAGATGCTGCATCCTATCGGTCTATTGTTGACGCTCTTCAGTACCTCACTCTGACTAGACCGGAGATCCAGTATGTCGTCCAGCAGGTGTGCCTTCACATGCATGCTCCTCGGGACACTCATTGGGCTGCTGTCAAGCGGATTCTTCGCTATGTTTGTGGCACTATGGACCTCGGCATCACGCTTCACGCCTCCACCGACACCGTCCTCACTGCCTACTCCGATGCTGACTGGGCAGGCTATCCTGACACTCGTCGTTCCACCTCGGGCTACTATGTCTTTCTTGGACCCTCGCTCATCTCGTGGTCGTCCAAGCGGCAGCCTACGGTATCTCGCTCCAGTGATGAGGCTGAGTATCGTGATGTGGCCAACGCCGTCGCCGAGTGTTCGTGGCTACGACAGCTGCTTCAGGAGCTCTCTTGCCCTGTTGACCGTGCTACGGTGGTCTACTGCGACAACGTCTCCGTGGTCTACCTCTCCGCCAATCCGGTTCATCATCGTCGCACCAAGCATATTGAGTTAGATATCCACTTTGTTCGGGAACAGGTGGCTCTTGGCCATATTCGTGTTCTACACGTTCCTACTTCCCAACAATTTGCCGATATCATGACCAAGGGCTTGCCTTCGGCGTCTTTTGAGGAGTTCCGGTCCAGTCTTTGCGTCACCGGTGCCGCTTCGACTACGGGGGTGTTGAATATACGTGTTGTGTATATTGTGTATCTGGGCCCACCTCTAGTTTCCTTGTATAGCTTAGGTCGGTGCCCACCATTGTACATCATATATACGTGCTTTGCACCACCTGAGTAATACAACGTGTGCAATTCCCAACATACACGAACCACGATGGCCCGATCAAGGAGACCACGGCTTAGCAACCAGACACAGGGTGGCCTTGAGACGCACAGACATCCCATACACCTCGCTCATGTCCAGCTTCGTCGCCCCGGCCTCCGCCGGCAGCTCCCAGTCTAAATAATACAGCAGACTCGCGAGCGCCAGCTCGATCGACGGCGAGGCGAACCCAACCCCAGGGCACCCCCTCCTTCCGGCGCCGAACGGCACCGACGTGAAGTCGTCATGCCGCACCCGGAACTCTGACGGGCTATCCATGAACCGCTCCGGCACGAACTCCTCGGCGCGCTCCCACGTCTCCGTGTCGCGGCCAATGGCCCAAGCGTGGATCCGAGCAGCTCCGTGTCCTCGAGCGTCACCCGCGGCAAGAGGAGCGGCAGAGGCGCGTGCAGCCGGAACGTCTCCTTGATCACGGCCTTGAGGTAGTGCAGCTTGTCGAGGTGGCCCTCGTTCACGTGGCTGGCGCCATTGCCGACGACGGTAGCTCGGATCTCGTCCTGTACCTTGCACATTTCGTCTGGGTGGTTGATGAGCTCCGCCATGGCCCATACCAGAGTCGTGTATGTCGCGTTGGTCGCAGCGGCAAACATGTCCTGTATAAAAACATGAAGTTACAGGGCTGGAAAAGAAGTCATAAAGTAACAGTTCACTGGAGAGTTTGGTCTGTAGTGAAGTGGAGTATCTATTGGAAAATGTCAGTGTATGCCATGGCATCTGGTTACATTGACCGTTCGACTAGCATCCAAGCAAAACAGGAAAAGGTCATGTGTGCCAACATTACGTACCAGGACAATGGCCTTGATGGCGATCGTGTCGAAGTCGATACCTCCGGCGTCCTCTCCCGCCTCGCTCACGTCCAACAGAACTTCCACGAAGTCCCGGTGATCTTCCTCGCCGTTGCAAACAAGCTGTCTTCCGCCGAGACGCCGCTGGCGGTGGTCCGCGATGACCCGCTCCAGCAACTCATCCATTACCTTGCACGTCCGCGCCGCCATGGCATCTCGCCCCAACAGCGTATCCACCCACGCCAGCCACGGCACGAACTCCCCCACCGTGACCGTCCCCAGTAGCTCCTCGAAGTCGTGGAACACCTCCGTCAGGCCGTCTCCGATGCCGTACCCGCCATTATCGCCGAACGTGGCCCGCGAGATAATGGCGTTGGTGTAGGAGATGAGCTCGTGGGTCAGGTTCACCACGACGCTATCATCAGGCCGTGACCAAGCCGAGGCGCATGCGACACGTCGGACGCGGTCGAGCATCGCGGCGGCCTCCTGCTCGCGGGCGCGGCGGAAGGAGGCGACGCGGCGAGCGCTGAGGAGGTGCACCACGCACACGCGGCGCGCCTGGCGCCAGTACTCCCCGGAGGGGGCGAAGGCCATGTCGCGGCCGTAGAAAAGGAGCTCCGCCATGCGCACGGGGGCACGGCTGGCAAAGGCCAAGTCGCGGGTCTTCATGGCCTCGTGCGCTGCGGCCGCCGAGGAGGCCACCACGGTGGGCACGCCGCCGAGGCGCAGGAGCATGACCGGACCGTGCGCCTGCGCCAGAGACCGGAGCTTCCTATGCGGTAGGGATCCAAGAAGTGGGAGGTGGGCGAGAATCGGAAAACCCACGGTGACGGAGGCAAAGGCAACCATCTGCCGGCATTGCTGCTGAATGGACGCGACTTCTTGGTGAAGAAGAGGAGGAAGGAGAAGATGGGCACAAACAGGGTGAGGACGAGGAGGGGCGAATGCACGAATGCAAAAGGCGATGACACGTCCATTGTCTGCATAGCAAATTAGCAATAATGCAAGTGCACTCTGCTCATGTTTATGTACTTGATGATGCGCGCATGAGCGTAGCTTGCTCGTGTACGTCATGTTGATGTCGATTGTGAGGGAATAACCCTAGCTAGGCTTGGTAGTATATTATTTCTATCAAAACGCCAAGGCTTAACTTTGTGATGATGCGCGCATTGCTCGTGATTAGCATCTAATAAAGCTAACGGTTGCTAGTAGTGCAACTTGCGGAAGCGCCAAGAGGACGGAGACTTGTTTATTTATAGACCACAAAGCTAGGAATCTGTGTCGTTCAACTAGATGTCTAGATCACCATTCAAGCTAATACGTCGAACAAATGTAAAATATGACGAATCGCTTATATGGAGGTCCTGAGTTAGATTACTGTAAGTCCTACGTGCACTCAAGTTGTGCAGGGGATGGTGGCATGGTGCGCCATCGTCACTACACTGACGTAGGACTGCCATGATTGGTATACGTGTACTCAAAACAGATCCATATTTAATTAAGCCCGGCCCACCCTTTCTTTTTTTTCCAACCGGGGTAGCTCCCTTTCCATTATCAAGATAACGGATTTTTTTATGGTCAACGAGGGGTCAAAGACCCCACCTGAATTTTCTCATCTTCTATATCTAAATAACAATGACCCACTACAAGGAATTCTCTCAACATGCAAGCTATACACGTCAGCAATCATCTAATTGGTCCACATCATCAGTTCTCTAAGCATGCAAGACGTTCACCTTACTGGCCCTCCACGTCAGCCATTTTTCCATGTCAACCCACCAAGAATTAGTTTGTGTTTGCTTGGCTTAAAAATATTTATTGTTCACCTTGCCCGCTCCTGTTGGCTCAGCAAAGACCCTTCGTCTCCTCTGATTCCACTACCCCGACCTCTTCGTCTCATACATTATTAGCTAACTGACAGGACACACAGAATCAGTTTATTGCCCCGCGGTAACACCCTTCAATTTCCCTCGCTTTATTCTCATTTACATTTTCTCTTCTGCGAACTGACGAGAGAGGGAGATAACAAATTCATCACCTTCACCCATATTTTATTCATCCATTCCTTGGTTCCAGGAACGTTCGACTATGGATTAGGATGCCTTACCCCCCTCTCTCTTGGATTTTTTGTGAGCGATCTGACAAGAATCGGTTGGTGGTAGTCCCATCTACGCCCATTTTTCTAGCAAGGGGAATAGGGATTAAACCTCAGGTCTCACAGATTTTGGTCCTTCCTGTTTTTTACTGCATGCCCTATCTTCTATTTCTACACTTTTGCCTACATTCTTTGTTGAATCTAATTTGATTCTTTTTTTGTTGAGACATATTGCCAGGATAAACTACAGATAGTTTTTGTTTTTACGGTAATATGATGTTCCAAATATTTGTAAAGCAGGTTACATGTATTTACTCTTCTTTTTGTGATGATGCAGCGGTAGGAGGAATCAATAGTATGGTAACAGACTCTCGCGATCTCGCCGGTATGCTTTAGCGAGCCTTTTTTCTAGCTAAGAGTGATGTGGGTTGGTCCCGATTTTTACGGATTTGTGCGGAGGGAAAGATGAACACGAAGAACACGGGATGGACTCAAGAATACAAAGAGGGGAAATCAACAACACAGGGGTAACTAGCAAGTAGTAACTCAGCAAGATTCAACTGGTAACAAGCCCCGAGGGTAGCCCCCAATTCTCCTCTCCCAAGCACACCTTACTCTTAGTATTATTTGTCCAATTGGTCAATCCAACCAATCCAATCTAGCCACTCAAAGAGGGGAGATTAGCAAGTAATCGCAACTACAAGTGGAGCCTTGGTATCCACGAAGGGATCTTCTTCACAAGGGGAGGCATTGGTTCATCTCCACAAGGGGAGGTCTTGATTCATCTCCATAGGAGGAATGAGACACTTTGAGAAGAAGGAGCAAGGCTCTACTTTAGTTCCCAAATCATTGTCTAACCCTAGATCTAGATGGGGAGGTCCTATTTATAGTCTGGGCAAAAGATGACGAATTACAAGGGTCAAAACCCATATCTGCTCGCAGGCACGCGCAGGGCCGGTAGTACCGGACATAAGTGGCCGGTAGTACCGGACGTGCGAACGTCCGGTAGTACCGGAACTAATTCCGGTAGTACCGCTTAGGGTGGCTCCGATTCCAGTACCGTCTAGCGTCTCGGCGGTAGTACCGGCCCCTCTGGCCCGGTAGTACCGGCCGGCACTTCTTCAGGCTTTCCAGCTCCTTTTCCCCGCTCTTCTTCTTGGCCCTCTTCTTGGGTCTTCTCTTGGTCATCTTCTTCACTCTATTGAGGGTCGTCATCAAGGTGGTTCATGAGTACACACAAAGTATCCGAATGAAGTAGCAAACCATTCAAAGGAGTGTCGAGATCACAAATAGATATGAGTGAATTCACCTTATCATGGAGGGCTTTGACTCTTGCTCTTGTCATGGGGCCACTTGTTATAGGAGCCGTAGGTTGGGCTACATCAAAGAGGAAGCACCATTTATTGGTATATATGTACATTCAGTTGTTCTTTACCTGATTTATTGGCTTGGATGATTGGATCTTGATCAGAGATACAAAATTTGTACATGCAGGAATTACAAAAGGCTACCTTTTCTTCTGCTAGCTACTTCCATTAGAATCGTCCAGCTGTTTTACTCCATGCATGGCTAACTGGGTACTAGTGGTTTCAATCAGCTCCATCCAAGCTATGCAATTAGCTGTCAGTATTTCTAGATTTGTTTATACCTTTGGGATGTGTAATTCATTTTCCAATTATTGGAGCCAATCAACAATTTTCATGTAATCCTTGCATGGTACCGCGGCCATTCAACAAAATTTGTTGAAGACGCCCGTCCTCTCGCTGAACTAATGATTTTTCTTACTGTGCATATCATATCATATATTAAGAAATATACCTGGGGCATTTCAAATTTATAATCAATTCGTTGGTGCAAGGTGTTCGTGCACCAATAGCTTGGTTCATGGTATGCATACTCTCGAATTCTGTTTATGAATTAGGTATTTTTTTGGAGATGCAGTTGTTGTCATGGTTAGTATTGTTACCAACCCAGCTGTTATAAAACTTCTCATTTTGCCTGCAAATTTATTTTTATTCATCACGTGTTTCCGCAGCAACGCACGGGGTATCATCTAGTTTATATATAAGGTGGCCCAAAAGGCCTGATAGTTTCTTTACACGGGGAGGAGCATCACACAGGTGCGTTCACGGCGCTCTCGCCAAGGCAAGCGAGCCAGGAGTCCGCATCGGCGGCATGTTGCGCGGGCAGACGGGCGCGCCACAGGTGGCATCGTCGCGGCATGCTTTGCGCGGCAGAGGCAGGCTCGGGCGCTGGTCACGGAAGGCGACCGCATTGTGGTGCTTCCATACACTCCAGTAGCAAAGGAGGGTGAATGTCGTGGCGGTGGCAGCCGGGACCGCGCACGGCAGACTGTAGGCATGCATACTCTGGACGTCAGCATCCGGGGGGAAGGAGGCCCTGATCGAGGCCCAGAACCTCTTCACGAAGCCGCACTCAAAGAAGATGTGGGTCGCCGTCTCCACGGGCGCGGTACAGATCGGGCAGGTGGCCTCAGCGACGGTGAGAATATTCTTGCGCAGCAGAGCTTCCCGAGACTGGATGTGAGACCTGGAGAGCAGTCGGGCGAAAAACTGCACCTTAAACGGCGCATAGTTGTCCCAAACGAAGTTGAAGAAGGGGGCATCCACGCCGCCCCAGGTGCGAAGCTTATAGAACGCCCCGGCATCGAAGGCACCGGTCTTCTTGCGGCACCGCGTCAGCTCCCAGCAGTCGACAGCGTCCGAGAGGGAAACGTCCTGCAGGCGGCCCTCCAGGATGGCAAGCTGACGCTCGGCGGTAGTATTGAGCCTAGGCACAAGGGCCTGCCTTAAGCCAGGACGAAGGACGTCGCACACCGTGGTGTTCGGCTTGACGGCATGCGAGCAGAGAGCGGGGAACCGCGCGCCGAGCGACCGATCGTCCAGCCAGGTGTCCCACCAGAACGCGACACGCCTGCCATCACCAACAGAGACACGTGAAATCCCGCGGTAGAGGGGGGACAGTGCCGCCAGCTGTTTCCAGTGTTGCCAGCAGCCTCGCGGCCAGAGTGCGAGTTCCACGCCCATCGTGGCCACGGCGCGGCGACCTGAGAGTGCAGACGGTGGACAAGCTTGAGCTGGAGACACTCGTTCTTCACGGGCAGGCAGCGGATGCCCAGCCCGCCTTCCAACTTGGGGCGGCAGACATCAGTCCAAGCCACAAGGCATTTTGCGCCACTGGCCCGACGTTCTTTAACATCCCACAGAAAGGCACGGTGCACGCCCTCCACGAGGCGGAGGAGCGGAGGCGGCAGGTTCAGAGCACCCATCGCAAAGGTGGGGAGGGCATCGAGGACGGCATTGATAAAAATCACCCGCCCACCCGATGACAGCAGCAACGCATTCCAGCCAGAGAGGTACTGTCCACCTTCGCGATCAGGGGAGCAAAATGCGACAGGTTCAACTTCTCGGCCGAGAGCGGGAGGCCCAGATAGGTTTGGGGAAAACCTTCGATCCGGCACCCAAGAGCAGACTGGATCAAAGCAAGCTCATCAGCAAGGACGTGCATTGGGACAAGAGTGCTCTTATGAAAGTTGATCTTCAGGCCGGCAGCATCAGCAAATTGGTCCAGCAACGTCTTGAGCCGAGCCGCGGCGCCCACACCCGCACGCACGATGATAAGAGTATCGTCGGCATACTGCAACACCGGGCACGAATCATTTGGCAGCAGGGGATAACGGAAATACAAAGTCATCTTACAACCATCTCAGCATGGCCAAATGAAAAGGAAGACAAAAGGAGATAGAGGGGGAGAGCGAATTGGGACACTAATGGGAAACCCGCCGGAGAGTGCTCGATCTCGAAACACCCCCTACGGGACGAAAACCTATTACCATCATAGTTGGACTACCTAAACTGAAGAAGTGCTTTCAAAATCAAACTGAAGAAGAGCGCGCACAAGCAGTTTCAGTTTCACGGCCTCAAAACTTATTAACCTGACTTGCTAACTAGTTTCCCTTCGAGACACCTGAAGCTTAATTTCATCCTCGTCTTCTTTGCCACGGAATGACACGGTCGAATTCGATCTATCATCTCAAGAGCTCACCATCGACGATATTCGATCTTAACACATGATTATCTGTCGATGGATTTCTGTGATACTATACAGTTGCAAATTTGTGTGGGGTTTGGATTTGCGGTACGTTCTTAAATCACAGCCACGTATTCAAAACTGTTTGGTCCATCGTCATATCAAATTACTAGCAGCACCTCTATATTTTCTACTCCCTCCGTTCCAAATTAGATGACTTTTATTTGTCCATATGCGAATGTATCTAGACATGTTACAAGTATAGATACATCCGCATGTGGACAAATAGAAGTCATCTAATTTAGAACGGATGGAGTAAAAGAATGGGTCTGGCCGGCAGCTACTGATGCCAAAATGATTGTGACCTCGCCTCTGTGGAATGCATTTATCTACCACCAAATATTTTGCATTTAGAACTTGCAAGTGGATGGCCAACTGGAAGTATGTTAGTACATGTACAATCTATGAACTTTCAGTTAACAGCTATTGGCAAATGGAAAAGACCCAAAGGATGCGACAAGAGACACGCTTCCCCAGCCCTATGAAGTATCATTTCAAAAGAAAGAAAAATGCCCTACGAAGTACTACAAACAACTTAGTTGTGACGCTTGCTTCAATTTGCTCCTAGCTCGTTTGGACGGAGACATACGATCGAATGGTTTTTATATCAATCAATCAAAAGCGGTTGCAGGCCAGCCTTTTCGAACGCATGAACATGTGAATTTCAAAGTATCACACGTCGTCCCCTGCACTGATTTCAATATCGCTGGTGGCATCGACAATGGATGATGCGGCCGCTTGAAAAGTAAGAGTGGCGACTATTAACATTTGGCGTCTATAATACCAAATCCATAACAACATATTCATCACGAAATACATTTTCATGGTGTGTTCTGTGAAGTTCAATTCACAAACTAGTAGAATAAGAAGTCTGATGAAAAAAAAAAGAGCTATCCAAATATACTATAACATCCCCCTCTCACGTATGACTCGATAAGAATCATACAAGAGCAGAAACAGGGCAAGAACATTTTCTTATTAAATGGCGAATGATATAACCAAACTTCTGAACTAATGAAAAGAATGCCGACAATTCACATATACCATAGAGATGTTGGTAATTTTTTACTCTATATTGGATCGGTCCGTATACTTTGAAACATGGAGATGTTGATTAAAAAAATTAACGCAGACATGACAGACACTGTCGAAAGCAAGCATGATCAACGCAGGAAATTGTCAATTTAACACAAGTGTTTCGGGGGCCTGCACAGCGAAGTGTGGGATCCACGGTAAATATCACTGTAGCAAGGAACTGGGCAGACACAAGTATAGCGGAGAGTGGCCTTGGCTCCCACTCAAATTTTCAAATTGCAATAGTATTTGTTCATATTTGAAAGAAAAAATTTAAATCCTGCAAATAGTGCCGGGAATGCCCACCAGTCAATCGATTTACTCCCGCTCATAATTCCTTCTGGGTTCAATTGTAGGTATACGGACATAAAACTTATTGGCTTAACTTTGTCCATCAGTACAAGACATGAATGAAAAAGCAACGAATAGGTAATACTGCAATAGGCAAACCATATAGATGCAGATCTTAGTGACCACCATCAATGGGTAGAATGGGAATGGATTCTTTTCAGTTCATTTACAATCTCATAAAAATACTGATCTTCCGAGAAATATATATGCACCACAACAATCAAAAGCTCGCAAAGACTGAAAAGAATGCCAACTATATACCATCTAGCGCTCATACAAAGAATCATAAGTTACCAACGAATTCTCCAATTTCGTTGGAGAGACTAAACAACCATATGCAGCGATCGATACAAATAGCAGCTTTTAAACTAGATAAATCAGACTCAGAAAAGGAAGAGCAAGCATCCCTGGGCCAATGGAACCAAGGGAGGAAATCATTTTGATCTATATCTTCTAGCATTCACAGCCCGATGAGCGTTGTTGCCTTCCAGTATTACCCATGTCAATTGTATCGGGAAGATATCTACAAAATTTAGCAGATCATCAATTTAGCTGCTTAAAGTATTATTAGTGCATTTCTTCGCCAAATGCCCTACCCTCAAGGAAATGATTAAGCAAGATGTTTTTTTGTCTAAACAATGCATCAAGTGTAAGAAGTAAACTTACATATCTTCTTCAGGTTCATTCTTGATAGCATTCCTTGCTATACACTCGAAAGCAGCTTCAACGTTGAAGCCTTCTTTAGCAGATGTCTCAAAATAAGGGATGTTTCCCTTGGAAGCACACCATGCCTTAGCCTTCTTCTCAGAGACCTGAGAAAACAAATTGTCTAAAATCAGTATACAATATGAAGTAAACCAAGAGTAAATACTAGTAAATTGCACAATGCCGTGGCAAATACTTACAGTCCTGCTATTACCACCATCAACATCAATCTTATTTCCAAGTAAAACAAAAGGGAAATTCTCTAGATCTGATGGGCTGGCCTGCAAAGAACGGTCAAAGTTTCGATATAACATGATACAGTACATTTGAATCACCAATAAATAACCAAGTTACTTACTTGGATTAGGAATTCTTCACGCCAGTTGTTGAGTTTTTCAAATGACTTGGTTACATTGACATCATATACAAGAACACAACAGTCAGCTCCACGATAAAATGCCACACCAAGACTCTGGAAACGTTCCTGTCCTGCTGTGTCCCATATCTGAGTTTCAGGTAAATGCAAGTGTGTGTGAGTGGAACTACTTTTTCACAAGGAACCAAGTTGATAGCCGTATATTCCACATTTCGTCTTGCAAGTTAAGGAAATTAAACATGCAACATGCATAAGTAAGTAATAAAATTAAACATGTTATATTCCACATTTTTCATAAGTAAGTTTGACTTAGGACAAAAGATAGAAGTTTACTTATTCGCAGACGGAGGGAGTAAGTAACAACGAATAGTTTAACTATCTCACATGGCTGTATCATTCAATTAAATATGATGAATAAGTGATGAACGCCATTGACAATGGACATGGAGTCATGGACAGGCTCCTTCAGTCCCTGTTTTTTTCAACAAAAAATATGCCATGGTCTGATTTCAATATCAATATTCTAGTCCAGATTTAGAGGAAGGTAGATTGCCAGAAGATAATTCTACATAATCATTCATACCCAGTCATAAAAATCTCAAAATCCTTAGTCTAAACTGAAGAGTAAGTACATGGTCCCTGAACTTGGGGTAATAGTAGCTATGTGTTTTATTTGGTCATGCAAAGAGTCACCTTAGCCATGTTTCATGTGGGCTTGCACAGGTTTAAAAATCTCAAAATCCTTAGTCTCAACTGAAGAGTAAGTACATGGTCCCTGAACTCGGGGTAATAGTAGCTATGTGTTTTATTGGTCATGCAAAGAGTCACCTTATCCATGTTTCATGTGGGCTTGCACAGGTTTTAATTTTCTTTCTCCAGGCGTACTGGTGTTGACCCATTTTCGGCCTTTCTTTCTGTCTAAATGCATTGACTTGCAATTCCCCTGCAAGGTCTCTAATTTATTTCCTCTAGGAAATCAGGTCTCGGTCCTCATCCTTAAGAAATTGGACCATAATAGGCAGTGCGGGCTAGAGGTGAATTGATGTGATTTCTTATGCATCGTGCCAATTGCTCCATGTAGCGTATCAACAAGACTTATCACTTCAGTTTTAAAAAAAAAGACTTATCACGTCATGTGCTTTAAAATTGGCTAGGCAAAGTGATATGGAATCCTCTATAAGCTTCTATCTTAAACGAAGAAACCCACTTATTAAATCGTGATGATAAGTGGGATTTATATTGGATCAGGAGAGTTACGATTGGCACCCAGTAGATGTGTAACATACCCCAACCTGAAGAAGCAAAAAACCTGGCAACGTGCTCCAGAGCCCAACAGACTAACAGAGCGAGCTCATGAGCAACCCCATTCTGATCCATATAACATATGTGATCTCGACTTTCATCATAAAAATCAGCTATAAGCTGACATGAACTTTATCCCCTGTTTTGATTTTTTTTTTCTAATCATTGGTGATTGCATTGACCTCAACAATACACAAGCCAGAAGCAGTAATCTTCAGAATAAAACTAATGTGGCCAAATTAACTCATGTGGCAGCCTTCTCAACCTGCATACACAAACTACAAGGATCCTAATTAAGTATCACTACATCGATCATCGCAGAGCCTTCTAAAAACCAGAGTACCAAACAGCATGCAATCCACTATTTGCCTTCAAGATCTAAGACACCCAGCAACTACACGATAATTAAAAAAACTACTAGCAGCAATGATTGAGTTACGAAGTGTACGCCAAACCTGCAAGGTGAAGAGCCGGTCGTCGATCTGCACCTCCTTAGTCAGGAAATCCGCGCCGATCGTCGCCTTGTACTGGTTACTGAACTTGTTGTTCACGTACCTACACACGAACCACACAATCATTCAGAGCCGCGAAACCCCCCAATAGAAACAACCACCCAAATTAGATGAATTAGATTGTCCTTACTGGTTCATCAGCGACGTCTTCCCGACCCTAACAACGAAAAAAAGCGCAGGAGGGATCAGAAAACAGCGGCAAAATCACCCGCGAAAAAAAACGTGGGGAAAAAGTATGATTGGCGCGCACCCGCTGTCGCCGAGGATGATGACCTTGAGGAGCATTCGCCTGCGCGACGCCATGGACGCGGATCTGGGGCGGAGGACGTGGGGGATGGGGGCGCCGAGATCGGAAGAGTTTGCGCTTCGGTTGAGGAGGCTGGTTTGCTATGGGATTGGTGTGTGCCGTTGTCACGGAAAAGAGAGAAGGCGTTTTTGTTGGAAGGTTCTCCTTGGTGTTCCACCTGTATGTTTGGGTGGATGCGTTGCCCGACGAATTATTCTGTCAGTTTTGTAGTCTAACTCTAACGGCCATCCTCTGAGCAATCAGGTGATACTATTTTCTGTGATTAAGAAAACCAGTTTTTATTTGTCATGATTAAACTATATTGATAGGGACATGTAGAATTGGTCCAAATGATGGATCTGTTCTACCTAAAATTATTATTGTAACACGGATCATCCGCGTCTAAGTAAGATGTAATGAGCTATGTAGTGCCGACTGTCATCTTACTTCTAGAAGGAGTGGGTGACGAAATACAACAGAATAGAAGTAAACTCGGATTGATGTGATGAAGACCGATGGAAATTCTCTCGGCTGACGAGGAATGCACATTGCTATGTCGCATATTTTTAGAAATTATGTTTCTTCTTTGCTCTAGGGAAGGCAATATGGTTGCACATGTTTTAGCTAGTCATTCAGAGTGTCCTTTGTCCACTGTTTGGCTGGAGAAGCCCTCTGATTTTACAGAAAGGCCGATCTAGGCCATGGCCTGTCGAGGAATTTGCGGAGAAGCAAATTATACATATAGATTGACAGCCTAACCCACTAACATTAGCATACCAGTGCCATTGTGTTCCCTTCTCGCCGCCACAGTTAGGGGATGATGTATCTGTGATCAAGGACCCGTCTCTGATAGCTTTGCCTAAAAATTGTTCCTCAAGTGGAGGAGGACCTATTATGGCAAGCTACGGAATTTGCCATACCTACAATGTTGTCGACAATGAATTTTACCACTAAGTTCGTACTTCAATAAGACATATGGTGCAAACTACTCTCTCCATTTTAAATATAAGATGTTTTAGGTGTTTACATATTGTCTAGATGCATACTAAAATGGGTAAACATAGACACTAAAATATGTCTAAATACATTTGTATACATGTGAATGTGGACAAAGTCTAATACATCTTATTTAAAAACAGAGGGAGTAAGAAATAGGACTCAGCGATTTTTTAGAAGATTCAACTAAAAAATTGTTGTAAATGCAATGGAACACTTTCCACTTAGCACCATAATCTAGCAATTGGAACCCAAGAATTCCATTGCGCCACACCAAATTTTTGTTTGTCCTCCATCACTGTGTTCCTGCAAATACCATGAAGAAAGTTAAGCTAGGATGTAGGCGTATTTTGTTTTGAGGCTAAGTTTGCCACACCTAATGTTAGTTCAATAAAAAATGGAATGTGATTTAGCACCGTCGAGACTCAACGGTCTTACAAAGCGACCAGCAACTTTTGTCAAACAAATGCTGAATATTACTCGGTTTTGTCTTGGGAGTTGGGAGGAGTATATCATATCCTAACTGGAACGCAACTGCAGCTGCATGATTGCAGCGATACCGAGCAGAAGCACTGGGATACTTCAGCCGCGACAGAAAACAAAACGAGAGAGGACAGGGAAGCATACAGGCTGGTCCAACGAATCATGCATGTATGTCTAAGTGTCTAACTCTTTCACTGAATCCAACAGCATCCCGTTAGGGATTAGCTTTCTTCCAAGCGTAACACTATTTCACACAACAGCCAATGTGCGATCATAAACCTAGAGAAAAATACAATGGAAATGAAGGAAGAATTGCAGAGAATGGGTGAAGCGAAAGAAGCGGATAGATGGGGCTATGAGGGATGGAAACTAGGATTTTTTACTCCGCACGCATCGCTCCTAGGGATGGCACGGGCGAAACCCGAGCCACTGCCCTATCTCGGGAGGTCCTGTAGGTCGCCCCGCGGCGACGCTAGTTAGCTCCGTCGCCTGAAGCAATTGGTTCATGGGCCGGCCCAATGAAGCATTGCTCTTTTTTCTTTAGCACTCATACTTATTTTTTTCGAATTTGAACAAATTTTAAATACGAACAAATTTTAAAATTCGAACAAAAACCAAACAATTTTAAAATCTGAATAATTTTCAAATCTGAACGAATTTCGAATCTGAACGAAATTTCAAATCTGAACAAAAAATTGAATCTGAACAAATTTCAAAACCAAACAATTTTTAAAATCTGAACGAAATTTTGAATCTGAAAGAAATTTCAAATCTGAACAAAAAATGAATCTGAAAAATTTCAAAACCGAACAATTTTTAAAATCTGAACGAAAATTCGAATCTGAACGAAATTTCAAATCTGAACAAAAATTCGAATCTAAACAAATTTCAGATCATAACGAAATTTCGAATCTGAACGAAATTTCAAATCTAAACAAAAATTCGAATCTGAACAAATTTCTATTTTGAACAATTTCCGAAAAATTTGAAAAAAATCGAAAATAAAAAACAAACGAAACAAAAACAGAAAAGAAAAAAGGAAAACGAAAAAAACGCCGAACTGGGCCGGCCCACTAAGCACGGCATCCCGCATCCCTTACGGCAACGCGCACCTCCAGCGTCGCCGTAGGGCGATGTATAGGAATTGCGCCTATCTCCCGTGTCCTCCGTCCACGCCGTCGCCACGAGAGGAAAACCCACAGGTAAAGCCCGCTCCACGAACGGTGGTGGGCTCTTGTCCCTCGCTCTGCGGGAACATCCGGCCTAGTACGGCGTGCGGCCCCAGACGACGGGCCCAAGAACTTTTTTTAATTTTGGCATGGTTACGGCGATTGTGAGCGTACCACGATGGCCACCTATCGATCTGCGCAATGGTGGTTGTGGCAACAAGTGCGGTGGCGACAAGAGGATCGAAGATGGAGATACCAACCATGGTGGCGGAGGTGACCCGCGTCACGGTTGTGCCCCGATCTGAAACAGGGTACTGCAGCTTCATGTCGTCCTGGCCTACAGATTGGGGTTGATGCGCGCTCACGGTTGCAGCTAGATAATGGAAGAGATTATTTTTGAAGAGAATTCCACTTTTCCCAAGTTAGCCATCTGCCGATGGCGAGGAACGCATGGTCTACCGGAGGGGCCTTTAACGTGGGTTTTGGCCGTGTTTGTCATTTTGTCATAACCCATCAACAAGCTCATACGTGCACGTTCTTTTGTTGCGTGCACATTAAAGGCCCAACATTTGTTGATCACGTCACAAATGTGTGAGCATTTGTTGGAATCCCCAACATACAAGTTGAAGATGTTCCGAGATGACATGATTCTCGTGCGCGAGGTTTAAGCATATTCGTTGCTAAGTGATATGGGACACATCAAACACATGAGTATGAATGTTTGTCTGTGTTCGGCAATATCAATGCTAAAAAAATTGGAAGTGGTGATCAAGCGGAAACGCCAACACATTGTGGTTGAGTTTTGATGGTGCTACTTTCGAGAATGGAGTTCCGAGGTGAGAACCCATGGTCTGACTCTGACCTCCTTCGGCCCTACCTGGCAATGGCAGAATTTTGAAAACATTAACTTGCTGAAGACATTGTATGGAATTTGCTAAATTCAAGATCTAATCTTCGACTGGATCCGGTGACACTTGTGTATCATTACCTTACTGAGGTGTTGCTTTTGAAAAACCTTTGTTGATAATGTTGTTGGTTATTGTGGATTTAGATCTTGTTTTTAATAATTTGGCTATGTGCATCCATGACCGCGATGTCTCGAATTGCTGATATTGAGTTATTACAGAGACATGAACTTGATATTAATATATTAACCTTTATCAAAAAGATGCTCCTAAAAAACTATATATCTCAACAAACATGTTTTGTCTGTTCGTTGCAAGCAAGTAAGCTAGCAGGTTATGTCAACTCAGCTAGGATGGGAATTTACAAATTTCCTGTCAATGGAACTTTCCAACAAAAGGAAAAAAGGTCATGTTATGGAAGCTTCAGTGTCGCCACCGTCTCTCTTCGTAGTCCCCATCTCCATCTCCTGCGTCTGATGATGGCTATCACTGCCTGCCGCGGACGGGTTCTGATGGCCGTGCTCGCTGCTGGACGGCATTTGTTCGCTGATCTGGGTGCTGCTGGTCCCAAGTGCCATCTTCCTGAACTTCTTCAGGTCCTCGTTGTATTGGCTGGTGTCGTACTCGGAGCTGGCGTGTGATCCCATGAATCGGCTGTGACCAGGACGGACGCCTTCGTTCAGATCATCCAGTGATACATCGCCTTCCAAGGCCCGAACAACCTGCTCGTTACATCGAGGTTAGCTTCCCTCCTCTAGGATACAATGGCGACGATGTCGAAGTAGAGAGCTAGGGATCTGTGTCGACGAAAATTAGGATACAAGAGAAGAGAAACAAGCAAACAAATGTACCTGGCTCATGCGAGGACGTCGCCGTGCAGAATGGCGAACGCATGCAGCTGCACAGGCTATCATCCTTGCCATCTCATTGTCATTGAACTCAGTTCCCAGCTGGGGATCCACTAAAGCGTCGTGATTACCGTCCTCGAGCGCTCGTGTCATTAAAGGTCTTGCCTGCCGGGAGAAAGGAACATAACTCAACTCAAATAGATGTATTAAAGATAAACAAAGAATGCAACAGATACCCATATGGAAGAGGCATGGAGTACTCTGTATCGAAAAATTCAAGACGGTAAACATTCTGACAAGAATAGATACAAAAAGTATATCAAGTATAATGGCAAAGGCACCTAATCTTATAGAGAGAAAACTGAGTCCATTTATCGGCAAATAGCAAGTGATTTGTAGTTACAGGGTAGAGGACATGGTTGTTACTTAAAAATTCAAAGATAATCCTCAAGGATGATTGGATTTCAATCACAAGATTAATTACAATCAATACTGCCAGATAAAAAATCCTGAGGGGGCGTGTTCAGAAGAATGGAACTTCTTAGCAAATTTTTGGTGATTTCAGTCAAATTTGAACTAAATAACAGGCTTTACCAAGACATACTCCTCCAAACAGACCGTTAAATGTAAAATGAGTAAAAATACGACAAGAAATAACTTTACCCTGGCAGTAACAGCACGGTGGACAACATATTTAACTTACCCAGTCAACCAAACTGTCATCCATATGCGCTTGTTTTGAACTTACAGGACGGCGCCCAGTTATTAGCTCAAGAAGCATTACTCCAAAAGAAAAAACATCTGATTTCTCAGTGAGCTTGCCAGAAGAAGCATATTCTGGTGCAAGGTACCTAAGGGTAAGGCCAAGATTATCAGGGCAGTAATTTTTCACATAGCAGATATTACATGTTAGTTGATACAACATATCAATTGCTTACCACATATATCATACATATTGAGCCTAATTTCAAGACCACAAAAGAAACAGATAATGTTTCACTGCAAGATCGAACTTACCCAAATGTGCCCATTACTCTGGTGGAAACATGGGTGTCATTATCAGGAGTCAACTTTGCAAGTCCAAAATCTGCCACCTGTAAAATGAAGGTTTACGTGGTGAATTACACATCCAACAGTTTGCATTAGTGGGCTGATATTAACTCTGTGTATGATGATTGGATAGGCATCAACCAGTGTGACATTCGGGGAACACTCCACTACCAGCTACTAAGTTGGGACCAGGGGAAAAACAAGGCTCGGAATTTTACATAGAAATGGAACAAAATGAAATGCATGTAGTACCTTAGCTTCAAATCTGTAATCCAGAAGAATATTTGATGCCTTTATGTCACGATGAATGATCTTAGGATGGCCTGTCAAACAAAATATCATAAGAAAAACAGCTACATAGCTTTTTGGTGAAAAGAAAACTAAAAGCATAACAAGTAGGTATGGGCGTATGGCTGTGAGCTCACAGTCTTCATGAAGATATGCCAATCCCTTTGCGGAACCCAAAGCAATACGTAGTCTTGCAGGCCAATCCATGGTTGGTCCACGCCTACCTGAAAAGAAGGTGAAAATAATCCTTGAGGCCTCAACAAATGCTCAACAGAATACAAACCAAATGAGTAGCAGATATTTTGCATGACAGGTGCTCTGTGCACAGGTATTGCAGGTTGTTTCGACAGGAGCTTCAGAGCATTTCTTTCTGATCTACATGAAAAGATAATCAATAAACCTAGAAACATTGTCCTTTTTGAAAAGTTGTATTTCCCAATTTGACAAAATCTGAAAAAAAAAAAAGACTGAAGAAAACGTGGCGCTAAAGCTGATATCTTCTTTGGTTCTGCTTATTTTACCATTAATGAAACTCTCTAACAGTTAAAGAGAGTGGCGGGATGCCTTCTATTCAATTGCACCGTGGCAAGTATGATATTTCATCCTCTGAAATCTGAACACTACAATTGTTGATATTATAAATTTACTCAAAGAAGGTTTCTTTTTCATAGCCAAAAACATAGTTAAAAACATTTAGTATCATGGGTTTGAATTTTTAAATCACCCGGATATTTACTAGCCCACACCTCATACAGCAGCTGATATGATAAAACAGGCAATAACTAGGATATTTAGGGGAACAATAATATAGAGCCAAAAATACATACATGTCATAATTCACATTTACGATAAGATTAAAGAGAATTTTGAAAGAGAATACAAGATAGTGACTGAAAGGCAGAAATCATTACCATGTAAATGGAATTCCAGTGTGTTGTTCGGAACAAACTCATAGACAAGCAATCTCTTGTCTTCAGAAATGCAATAACCAACCAATGTCACGAGATGTTTATGATGTACTCGGCTGATAATCTCAACCTCTGCCTGGAATTCACGCTCTCCTTGGCCACTTCCATCTCTTAATGCCTTCACGGCAACTTCTGTGCCATCCGGAAGTACGCCTTTGTGAACAAATCCAAAACCACCTTGTCCGAGAAGATTAGCATCAGAGAATTCGTTGGTCGCTACCGCCAAGTCTTCATAAGTAAAAGTGGATCTTGAGAAGCTGAGGGCGTTTCCAAACGGCGATTGCGGGGGTCGGTTCTCACCACCAGCAGAGTAATTTGAACCAGAACCGCTACTGCTGTTTACATTAACCGGAGGAGGAGGCGGTTTAGGGGAAGGATGTGAATGCATCTTCACAACATGATCAGGTGGTGGTTGAGGGGCATTATGCTGCCAATTTTGGTACGTCCCACCATATTGATCCCCTGCAGCAGAACAAGGATTGTACTTAGAGATGTGAGTGCCTCGTGTTGACAATAGCTATTGGTACAAAGGAATTCCTCTGTTGCTAAATCTAATAAAGAAGAAATGATTGCACAAAGTTTAAAACTGAAGTAAACACATTGACACTGCTCATACTATTGGACACATTTTCCCTCATAGATTTGGCTTAAATAAAGCATATTCCATGAACCCAGAAAACAATGGAACAACATGCAGATCTAGTTTTATTTGTTCTTTATTTTCCAAATTCCCCATTTGGATTATCTCAAGAACGGATGAAGATCCACAGGATAAATACCCTATACTAAAATTAGCGAATAAAAACATGTGTTACATATCTCTGTATACTAAAATTCTCTTATTTGTATTTCCGTAAAGTCATAAAAATGATGAAATCATTCTCGAAAAAAAACCTGATCAAATAAGAGAATTTATCTTCTAGGCACCAAAAACTCGAACGTGAGTCATACTTTTACGTCAGAAGTCACGGCACATTTGCCAAGAAGAGCAAAATAATTGCAAGCGACAGCGAAGTGTCTTGGTAGTGAGACAAAGAGCGGAAAAGAGATCTGTATCAGCTCCAAGAGAAAGTCAAGGCAGGTTTGCATGTGCCATCTCACCTTTGAAGGGCGGCGGGGGTGGCGGCGGCGGCGGGTGGCCGTAGTAGTGCATGTGGTGGGGTGGCGGCGGCGGCGGATGGTGCGGGTGGTGCCTCTCTCTTCTTCTTCAGCAAGCAGAAGCAGAGTAGGCTTGCGAGCAGCAGCGCGATTAGGCCGCCGACCGCGATCCCCGCCACCACGGGCGTCGTCAGACCGGAACTCGAAGGCGACGGCGTGGAGGCCGCCGGGGGTGACGGCGGAGACGTATCCGACGGCGTGGTCGACGGGGGAGAGGGCGCGACGGGCGTCCCCGGCGTCGCGGGAGGCGGGACGGAGGGGGTCACGGGAGTAGTGCCCGACGACGGCGCCGGCGCGGAGGGCGTGGGCGTCGCCGGCGGCGGCAGGGAAGAAGGGGGCGGCGAGGAGGCCGGCGGGGAAGGGGAGGAGGAGTTGGCCGGGGGTGGCGCCGCCGGCGGAGGCGCCGTGCGGTTGCTCGGCGGCGAGGCCGGCCCCGGCGCGGCGGGCGGCGACGAGGAGGACATCGCCGCGCGCGCGTGATGAAGGCGCTCGCTCCAAGCACTCGCTTTGCTTTCTTGGTACTGCAGTGCAGCACTACTCCTACTGCACCAACTTGGGCGAGAAGAGAAACTTGGGCGAGAAGAGAAACCACGGAAAGATGAGCGGAAAAAGGAAAGGCACCGCTTTTCACTCGCGGTGATGGGGAATTCCGAAGATTGCGACTCGTTGGAGAACTAGTACCAGCACGTAGCAGCACTAGCTCGGCGAGTTGGGGAGTGGAGTCTAATGGTGACGCGACGGCGGAATAAAAGCGGGAGGAGAGGATTGGAGAAACGGCGAGCGACAGCGCGGCCGCGTCCGGTAAACGTGCTGCGCTTGCTACCTTCACGCGGCCCGGCCTACCCGCGCTTTCCGGTTCCGCGAACGCCATGCCCTCCTCTGTAATCTGTCCCTCCACCATGGACGCACCGCACCACACGTCAGTCGCCGCCGACCGGTGGGTCACAGTCTAGATGATCCCGCATGTCACTGAACGGGGTGGTGGATGTACATGGGTGAGGAGGAGGTTGGTGGTGGGGCGAGCTCCGATGTGGGGTCGCTAGTCAGTGTCCCGGCTCCGGCGGTGGACTCCACCGCGTCAGTTCCAAGAGCCGGGTTTGCGCGGCGGGTTCCAAAAGCAGTTTTTTTTTTCTCTTGGAAGCGGCAGGTGTCGCGCGACATGTATGTCACCGGACTCGATGCATGTGAGGAGAATGACTTGTGGGCCGTACGGGTCCGTAATTCCCTCCCTGTTTTTCTCCTACTAGGAGAGTGCGCATGTAAATGGCAACTTGTTCCAAAATCAGTTGCTTTATTTTCTATATATGGCAAAGCAGTTGACGAATTGATTCGTGTCCTTGTATCAACTTGATTACAGTACATTAGATAGGAATCCTCTTACCGTACTTACCACTTGTATGAATTGATGATTGGCTCCATTGTTATCGATCTCGTGAAAGTAAATTAAGCTGGTGACATCAAATCTTCCCTGTGAATTGTTGATTCACGAAAAATACCGGAAGAAATATCACTTAGCTCTATTCACACCGAGTATCGTCCATCCGACGTTCAGATTCGTGACACATTACATAAAAAATTGAGTTCATCGAACGAACATGATGAAACGGTTTTTATATTTGTTTGAATAGAATTGTAAGTTGGCCAAAGAATTTGTTAATTCTCCAACAAATATATGCTAAATGAATAATACAACACGATGAACATATTTAAGATATGTATGATTTTTTTTCTAAAATCGACATAATTTTTTTCTTTAGAGTGTTTGAGAGGTAGCAATTATTGGATTTTTCATATTTACAATCAGTGAATCCGCAAGAATTTGTTAGCCTTTGAAGGCAACCGCATCACCAGCTGATGTCTAGTGTGCCCTTTTTTATTAGTAAGAGGGAAATTCCAATTTTTACTCTCAAGACATCATTAATTATAAATTAATCATATACAAATTTGAGAAATATTCTTACTGTACTTAATACCCATGTGATGTCGTTTTTTATCCTAAATGTCTGTTAATTGACACTCTAAACTGGTTGATACTTTAAAAAAAGGAATGTAAACTTTTACTTGTATATTTGAGATTCATATATAAGATTAACTCTTAGCTTGACTCTTGTTAGGAGTCTTGTTCTTACTAGAGAGTCAGCTTCATTCTCTCTCCATCTTATCTCTCCTCCGCATAAGAAATCATCTTGTGTGGCGAGAATAAGAACCTTTTTTGTAGACGTCCTATATGTCTGGCAAGGAGAGCGAAAAACGTGAATTAGATGACACCTAGCATGTTGATGGTGAGAGGTTAGTGAATATGTGATTTTTGTACAGTGCATATGTTGATTTGGCATGTTGCAAATGTGTATGGTGTATGTTGAATACACATCGCGCTCTGTTCCAATGATTTTTTTTTGGTATATGCTGCAAGGGGTGTTTAGATATTGTAATTGTGTTTCTGTGTTGCTTCATGGGTTGTTTTTGTATGGCGTTTGCATTGGTTGTTTGATGTTGTGTGTGTTGCCAGAGTAATAGTAATTCTTTGTGGACACTGACTTCAGTTAGATGGCACCTAGCATGTTCTGTCATCTCCCATTTTCTGGATATTTATTGGCGTACACTCAGGTCAACTCTAGCTATTTTCTACGATATTGCTTGATGTGGACAAAATTTATGAATACGTGAATGGTACATACGATCAATCAATGATGTTGACGGAGCTAGACTTTTAACATCTCGAGTTTATAGCATGATCACTTGATGTTTCCTTCATTGATATCTTGATCTTTACTCGCTATGTCGATCAAGCTGAAGCCGATGGATAAGCATGCATGGCCATCCACCCACTGGCTTTTCATCATCGATCAGGGATATGTTGCATGACGTGCAAGATTTACTAAACTAAAAGGAGCGGTCAGTCAAGAACAAGCGCAGGTCTTATCCTTTGCCTTCATAATTCCGTACATAAAATTAAGCTGCGTCACTTGTGTATATGGTCGGTATATAGCTGGGGTGTTATGCATGTATGTGTACCCACAAAGGTACAAATTAAAAAGAGTACTCTAGTTGATATGGTCGCTAGGTGTATGCTGCACTCTTGCAGAGGCATGTTATAACCGCCCTCATAAAAAAGTCATGTCAAGGTAGTATAAACAAACGAGACAAAACTAATTTATGTATTCCTTCACATGGTCATGTAAGTTCTACGTGAATCTTGTCATGTGCATTGACCAAATTAGTGTTCGTTAGGCAGTTAGGCAGTTTTTTTTTTTACTTTGATTTAGAATCTGGGTATTGAGTGCACACCCGGTCGGTTCCTTTTCTTGGCTTTTTAGCTCTCATCATCACGAAACGAAGAAGTATATATGCTGAATAACTGAATTTCAAAGCCAACGCACAACTAATCTCCCCGGCGAATATGAGACCGACCGAATCCGCAGTTCGCATCAATTTAACCATGCACGTTGCTAGCATCATCACCCATTTCTGAAAGTTGTCTGATTCCCTGCAGTTATTCGTGATTCTTGGAATGATTTTCCGAGCAAACGATTCTTGGGAATCATCAGCTGGTCGAATTAGATTCCCTTGTTGAAAGACCAACTTATCTGAGTAATCCAGCATGTAGGAAAAACACTGCAGGCAGCCATTGATGATTGATCCATGCATGAATATCTCCCAGCAGGTGAATTCTGCTGGCTCGTGATCACCCTTGATCTTTCTCCACAAAACTAATCCCTGATCTTTCTGACGGCCAAATCCCTGCCATCTCTTTTGTCTTGCAGGAAAAAGATGGGCGAGATCAAACACGCAAAGAGCAACTCGATCTACAAAACACATTATGCAAAGGTGATCGAGAGGGCGTATGATTCCCTTCACCTTCCTGTCGTTGGATGTATGGTCGTCGTTGCTTTCGTAATGCCCACATCCAGAGATCGATCCACCGATGCACATGCACGCGAGTGGCTGCTAGTGGCCTATCCCCGTCGCACGACCAAATTCTCTTCGCTCGTGTGTGTGTGTATCTTGGCCGTTTCTATGTGTTATGTCCATATCCTGGCCTGCGTATCTATACTTACTATATATCAAAGCCGACTGGCTTTGCCCTCACCTCGCGCGCCCACGTCAATCTACAGTAAAAAAAATCGCACTTCTACAGCGCGCTGCTCCGCGCCGTCCATCTTCGATCGGACGGTCATCAGACAGTCCGCGCGACGTTTTTACAAAAGGATCCTACGTTCAAAGAAAATTGCGGAGCAGTCCCAACATTTGCACGCAGATGGACCTATCCGAAAATTGCAGAAACTGCAGGGGCCTACGTGCAAAACACCGCCACAACCCCCTTCTCCTTCCTCGCTCCCGCGCGCCGCCGAGCTCGCCGCCGTCGCCGACGCTCACCGCCGCGGCTGCGCTCCTCCCCTCCCAGATCGAGGGACACGGAGAGCTCCGCCGCCGCTTCCTCTCCTCCTAGCCGCGGATCGGCCGCGGGACGCAGCGCGCGCGCCGGAATCGCCGCCGCCGCAACCGCTGCCCTCCGCCGCATCGGCACGATGTCGCGGCCGCTCCGGCGACCCAAAATGGGCGGCGCCGCCGCCTACGGCCACCCCGCGACCAGGCACGTCGGACGCGCCCACGCGCGCGTCCCAGAACGCGGTGGCGCGCCGCCGGCGAGCTCGACGCCGCCGCGGCCGAGCCAGCCTGTTCTGGCCTCTGTGACGTCATTTTTTTACTGTTAAATGCTGTAAATTCAATAAATTTAAATATACCCATTAGGAAATACAATAAATATATCAAAGTGGCCACCAAAAAATGTTTACTACTCAAGTTGCACGATAAAAATTCAAATTTGAATATTTCAAAATTCTAATTACCTCTCAAATTTGTCCATTTCGTCGAGCGGAAAAATATGCATAGCATATCCGAACGATCGGAAAAAATAAATACTACCTACTTATGGCAAGAAAACAAACATGTCTTCAAATTCCAATTTGGTCATTTCAATGATTTCCAAATTTTCATACTTTTAAAATAAGAACATTTCCAAATCCGAATTTAACAAAATTTATACCAACAGCGATCAAATTTCGAATTCGGATGTTCGAAACTTTTAAACGTCCTCCGAATCTTTTGAACTAATTATTGTATCTGAACAAAATTTAGCCACACGCTTTCTTTGCATTTCGACAATTTTCAAATCTACACACTTCAAAGACGTGGATGTTTTTCGAATTTCAACTCTACCGCCATAACACGGCAAACAAATTTGAATATTCCAAAATTTCAGCTGACTTTCAAATCTAACCATTTTACTAACGTTAAAATATTTCAAATCTAAATAACTTTCCAATTTGACTATTTTTCGAAATCTAAGTAATTTTCAAAAACAAACTCTCTTTGCATTTCGGCGGCCGCGCCACCCATTGACGTCATCGTGGGCCCACACTGTCAGATTTCTAACATTTCCAAAGACGATTTTTCAAATTATGTAAGGAAAAAAACATGTGGGTCCTACCTGGCATAACTTTCAAAATTATAATAAAATACTGGAAATTGCAAAATTCTTAACTTTTAATCTGTTATTCATGAAAATGCAAATAACATGCTAGAAAAAAAATCAAATTTAACAAATTTTCAACCTCTTTACACAAAAATTGTATACAAAAAATAATAATAATAACAAATTTCAAACTCTCGACACAAAAATTGTATAAAAACTAAATAATAATAATGATAAACCACGATAATTTCCAGATAGTACTTAATCACAAAATAAAATACTAAAAATTGCAAAATTCATAACTTTTAAACTGTTATTCATAAAAACGTAAAAAAATATGTCAAAAAAAACAAATTAACAAATTTTCAAACTGTCCACGCAGAAATTGTGTACAAATAATAATAATAATAATAATAATACACCGATCTCTACCGCGATAATTTTTAGACAATAAATTCATAACTTCTAATCTGTTATTCATGAAAATGCAAATAACATATCCATAAATTTCAAATTTAACAAATTTTCACACCCTTTGCATATAAATTGTATAAAAACAAAATATAATAATGATTAAACCGAAATAATTTCCAGATAGTACTTAATCACATAATAAAATATTAGAAATTGCAAAATTCATAACTTCCAATCTGTTATTCATGAAAATGCAAATAACATGCCAGAAAAAATCAAATTTAACAAATTTTCAACCTCTTTACACAAAAATTGTATACAAAATAATAATAATAATAATAATAATAATAATAAATCAATCTCAGCCACGATAATTTTCGGACAATAATACTTAATCACATCAGCCGAATTAACATAAAGGTTATTCTTTTATAAAAAAATGTTTGAATCCTAACAAGTGGAAACATTTTATTTAAATAATTTTCACAAAATAAAAAGTATACAAATAAAAAACAATCTTTTTGAATCTAACTTAGTTCCAATGCTTAAGTTGCTTTCGGATTTTTTAGATAAAGGGAGTTTTTATTACTTAAAAGGTTTAAGTATTACACCCAGGCTGCATAACTAAGATGCGCACAGCCGAAACAAGTCTGAAGTACGAAACATAAAAAGGCGAGTTACATATCAAAATGAGAAATTGTAGAAACGCTTATGGTGGTGGAGGGCGAATCCGCAAATTATGCTGCCATCCATGTTGGGATAAAAAGTCTCTCGCCGTATTCTCCAGTCTTGTATAGACCTCCATAAACAGGCCTCGATGCCCCACACGTTGCAACTGAGACCACGAACAGAGTATAGCAGTAGTCCTGTAGATAACCTGCATAAGAGAGCAATTTTTATCGTTAAAAATCTTGTCATTTCTACATAGCCAAAGCGACCATATTACGGCAAGCGCTGCCACCATAATAAGTTGTTTGAACCTATTATCCACTCCATTCAGCCAATTGCCAAAAATATTAGCAATGCTTTTAGGTGGGTAAATAGTAGAACCTATCTGGATGATGGACCATATAGAAGTAGCCAATTTGCACTCGAAGAATAGGTGTTTGATTGTCTCGTCTTTATGACAGAAGACACATTGTCTACTTTCATGCCAATTGCGTTTCGCAAGGTTGTCTTTAGTAAGAATAACCCCTCGACGAAGATACCACGCAAAAACTTTGTTTTTTAGTGGAATCTTCATCTTCCAGATTTTCTTATTATTGTCTACCGGCACATCCGCTGGATGAGTGTTGTATACATGGAGTCCACAGAGAATTTACCGCAATTGCGTAAATTCCACCGAAACTCGTCGGGCCCTTGTGTCAAATTGACAGTATCTTGTCGATGTAGAAGCTCGTGCCAAGCTACTAGTCTGGGGCCAACAAGATCTCTTCTGAACGTCACTGTTGGATGATTATCAACCAACACTTGAGCAAGCGTATCACTCTTATGACGTCCTTGGACTATAGCGTATAACGCTGGATATTGTTCTCGGAGTGGGGTATTACCCAACCACGTATCCTCTCAGAACCTTATCTCCGACCCATCTTTAATGGAGAAGGAACCGTATGGGAAGAAGAATTTCTTCGTCGCCATTAGGCCAGCCCAAAAATGTGAGTCACCAGATTTCCAAGACCTGTGATAACACACTTGAGCCTATGTATTTTCTCCTAAGGAGAGTTTGCCACACCCCATCTTCAGTTAGAAGCTTAAACAGCCACTTACCAACGAGGGTTCTATTCTTGACCTGAAGGTCATGAATCCCAAGACCACCATGGTCCTTAGGGCGGCACACTACATCCCATTTTGTCAGCTGATATTTCTTTTTTTCGTTATCCCCTTGCCAAAAGAATCTGGATCGAAAGTAATCCAATCGATGCAAGACTCACTTTGGTAATTGGAAAAAGGATATCATATACAGCACCATATTAGTTAGGACTGAATTTATGAGCACCAACCTCCCACCCAAGGATAATAATTTTCCTTTCCAACTACTTAACCTTTTTTGTAGTCTTTCCTCAACATGTTTCCATTGAGCTATTGTTAGTCTCCTATAGTGAATTGGGATGCCAAGATAGCTAATTGGAAACTGGCCAAGTCCACAGCCGAATAACTCAGCATATTGGGTAGTCTCCTCCTGAGCATCGCCAAAACAAAACACTTCACTTTTATGGAAATTAATTTTTAGATCGGAAAATTGCTCAAACGCTGATAATATTAATTGCAGATTTCTTACCTTTTTCAAGTCATGTTCCATAAAAAAGTTGCTTTCGGACTAGCCATAGATCGAGCAGCTCTCGATAAGCCGTCGAAAAGCTTAACCTCGCGGTAGGCATTAATTAACCAATAGGCAGTGATCGTTATGCTTATACAGAAGAAGAAAAGGAGTGATCACAGTGATATTCTTTTACTACTCGGGTCATCAAAACAGGCACATCATTCTCCAATAATGTTCTCCTCAGGGCTCGGGACTCCACAACACGCGCACTTGCATCCAACCCTTCATTGATGTTACTCTCTTCATTCTAAATTAGATGACTTCTATTTGTCTAAATATAAATGTACCTATACTAGTAACATGTCTAGATATATTCACATGTGGGTAAATAAAAGTCATTTAATTTGGAAAAAAGATCTCCGTGAGAACCATCGAAAGTTCCAACAGACGTGGACCGAGCGGTTGAGTTAATTCTTGGAGAACTCCACATGCTGGTGTGGTGCGCCCTATTGTTTGGTCGCCTCACCGCCAAAGCCAAAAACAAACAAAAACCACCATTGACCCTAAGGCTCAACAGCCACTATTCAGGATATGGAGTAGGAGTATGGCATTAGGGCTGGCTGTCAGCTGGCCCTTGTCTCAAGTAGTGGCAAGTCCATGTGATGTGAATGTTGAATCCAGAGTGGACTTCACCAAATCAGGAAAAACAAGGCAAACCTGTAAAAGACATATTTGTAGGCATCCAGTTTTTTTATTTCTGTGTTATGGATGGGGCATTGGAAATACGGTATGAAATAATAATAGGTGACCTTGGAGTGTGCAAGTAGGAAGCTTCCATGAGCCGTGCAGTAGAGCCGGCATACTTTCCCCTCCCTCCTCGCTACAGTGCAGAGGAGGCGATTTCTTGGAATCGCCCGCGCACCGCGCTCTCGCCGTTGCGGATCCGCGGGATCTCTTTCCCCCTGTCCGCTCCGGCGGCGGGTGGTGGGGGATCCCCGGATCCCTTCGTGTACATAGGGTAGGGGTGTGGGGGTTCCCGCCGGCGGCGCTGTGGAGGCGGTGGTGCGGTTGGTGGTTTTTGGAGTCGGCGTCCTTCCTCTCCGGCGGTGGAGCTCCGGCGGGGCTTCGTCGCGCGGTCATCGACCTCTCCGTGCTCGCGGATCCGCGGATCTGCCGTGCGCGGTCTTCTTCTCCAGCGGCTGCGGTGCGGCGGCGCTGGAGTCGTGTTGCTTGTCCAGGGCTGGACGGGAGCTCCAGCCTCCTCCTGCGACGGATCCGTTGGCGGCCGAGGCTTTGCGGGGAAGCGGTGCCAGGGGGGCGTCTGCCCTGCGCGTTCATCGACAAGTGCTCCGTCGCGGCGCGGCGGGCAGGCTAGGCGGCGTCTCTCAAGGGTTTGAATGTGCCCAGGCAGTGGTAAGGTGGTTGCTGGCCTTCGTCTTCGTCGCCGGCGGAGCTGCGGCTCTCTGTGTTGGCTATGGATCCTCCTCGTATGTTTGTTCTTTCTCTGTTTTCAATCTATGTATTTTGTATGTGGTTGATCGATGAATATACGGAATGTTGGATGTGTCAAAAAAAAGTAGGAAGCTTCCGGCGGTCTACAACAAAAGGGCCTTGAGAGTGCGCAGAAAAGGGCAAGGAATTTGACGTCCAACTTCCAAGTGCCGGCTGTTATCAACACTTGGAAAAAGGCGGCATCTGTCCTCACTTTCCTTCAGGAAAATTGCCAACTCATACAGTACGCGCCCGTACTTCACCACTGCACTTTAGCCTAGCAGATATTTCTTGCAAATTCGTGCATACGCTTAAATGCAACGTTTCTCTCTCCTCGAAACAGGCAGTGTTCTCTCTCTTACTGTATAGTACACAGACTGTAAATGTTAAGTGTCTTGATCGTACGATGTAAAGTGTTTGTTTCCCATCCAGAAGCCAGTGGAAAATCATTTTTTTTGTTGCACGGAGTGGAAAATCGTTATTCTTTTATACAAATATGTACTTCATTGCTTTTACACAACCTTCCCTGGTATAATAAACCTATAAAAAAAGGGGATACACATATCCTGAACTTTACTACCTGTCTAAAATAGATGATGAACCATGTAGGGCGACCTGCATCAGTTCTTTGGGTTCTACACTGTGTTGCCAACGCGCTATACTTTTCCAAATGGTACAAGGAATTTACAAAGACCCTATCTACATCCATGTACAAGAGAAAAGCATCCCCTCCGACTCTGTCCGTGCTCAGTTTACTTCAGACACATGTTCTTACAAGACAGCATACAGACTAGTTTACAGTAAGTGGAATGCCCACATAACAAATGGTATTTACCCCTTTCCTGAATCTGAGGGCATGGTTAGCTTATCCTTAAATGGCGAGGCAGCTGATGCCGATCCTCTTTGCGCGTAATTATGCGTCTAGGATCACCTTTGCCCCATTCACAACTGTCATCTCATACGTCATTAGATGATAGAATTCCAGTGGTGAAAAAAGAATTGTTTGGTTTGGCGACTCCAGGGATCATGTGCCAGGGAAAGGTCCACCTGAACTGGAAAGCATTATGAACGCACAGACGACAGAGAGCGAGAATACGGAAACCCACGTATTCTCCGTGTACATCTCCATGGCATCTGTGAAGGAGAAGCGTGCTCGACTTTCAGCCCAATTGCGAATTCTATCAGCCTCGGCAGCATATACTGCTCTCCCCTGCAATAGGTAAGGGGTCGGTCACAAGCTGCACGTAATAGATCAACTGAAGTACAGAACTCGTCCAAATATGAAGTAAATAAACAAAGTGTGTCTCTCATTCACTCCGAATGCACATACCCGTACTTTAATCATTCTTACAATCTCCCAATGCAAATGTATATTTTTCCTCTAAGAAAATGTACAAGTTTCGTAAGCACAGTTTTCAACCCTCTTTTGCTTATAATGATTGGAACATTTCCCAGTACTACTACCTTAGGAGTATATGATAACAAGCGTACATGCAAATGCAATCCAGTTTCAAGAGAATTAAGCACTTAGCATACAGTACACAGTATAGCAATGAGACTAAAGGACACTGAGCTAGTGACAGTTAGGCCTTCATAGAGATATCTGACCAAACTGAGCACTAAAATAGCAAAAATGTGATGGGACTGAGCTGGTTATTATGAACCTGGAAATCACACCATCGAGGACCGTTCAATGTCTATTGTAGAGACCTGACGTAATGTGACATCGGTCTAAAGCCTCTTTATGATCTGGCCTACCTAATTTTATCATTTTTGACAACTCTGGCCTATGTAGTTGGTCTAGTGTTGGAAGTTGGAATTATTAGAATATTGTAAACACATAATTTGGATAATCAAGTGATGTCCAGTCAGCTTCTTTGTATGCAATAAAGAGTGATCCTAGATACTTCGCAATAACTATGTTTGCAAAATGGGGCTTTTGCTGTAATGAAGATAAATGAATGGTTCCTCCATTGCACAAAAATTTGCCCATTTAACCAGGAACTCCGTTTTTTCAAGATGTTTGTCTTGGGGGAATACTGACCATGTGCGCCTGATATGTTCCCGTGATTTAATAGGGCTATGTATGGTACAATATTGTTATTGTTTTTGGTGCCTCCCTCGTTGTGTGATTGGACACATAATGCAAAATGGAGAGGTATTATAGAGAGAAGCATGCTACCTCTTCGTCAAACCATCGGCCCCGGCGAACCCATGCACTAACCAAGGCAAGCAAGATTCTTGGTGGTGTCAAGTAGTTTACTGCCTTTCCACTTCCTTTCACGACTCGCATTCTAGGAACCAATGTCCTCGCTACTGTTTCTGGAAGCTCGCATATTATATTGAACATCTGTTTATTTTGGAGAGATGAACCACTGCAAAGAATAGACTGTAGGTTAGAACGTTTAAGAACGTTTCGACAAACATTCAAGCATGTGACAATGGAAGGACAATCAGACCATAAGGAAGACTAGGTGGTGATCGTCATTTACAGAGAAGTAGAAGCACATTTAATTTTATCTATAAAGCATGGCTAGTGATTAGTGAAAATGGCCATGTTTGAACTATGCATTGCTTTACTAATTTGTGAGACTAACAGCTCTAATATATTACACATTTGATTATATTGATAAAGAAATTAGTAAGAGGCTTATTATATATGTGGCACATTAGTGGCATTACTAATGTTCAGAATAAACTTTAACAAAAAAAACACCTGTTAACTGTCACCATTTATCTGCTATGAATGTGTAAAATATTACCAGATACTATTAAAGCATAACAGGCAGAAAATGCTGTTTGGAAATTATGAACACTTGTCCCAACACTGAAAAAGGTTCGATGTAAGTAATCTAATATACATAGAGTTCAGAACGAACTTTAACAATCGAATCCTGGCATCTGAAGATGTCAAGCAACTTAGAGGTTACCTTAGAAGGAGATCTGTAAGGACCATTCCAGGAGAGGCAGTGTGAACTCCAACTTTTGATCTTTTGCTTTCCTTCATAAGTGATGCTTGGAACTGCCTTAGTCCACACTTAGTTGAACCATAACTACAAATTACAAATCAACATCAGATTTAGTTTCCTTGCAAGAGCAAGAGAATGAAATGCAATGTATCATATTTTTTTTCTATCGAATGAGAAAAGCAGACAGATTGTCTCTACAATGTATGTGTTAGAGAAATAGCGGAAAATTAAAAGCGCTGAGGTGCTTACACAGCTGTCAATGGCGTGCTTGATCCTCCAGATCCGGCTCCGTCCATGTTGAATACATGACCTCCCTTTTCTTGGTATTGCATGACATCCATAGCTTCTCTGGTGCAGAGTAGAGAGCCAACTAGGTTTGTTGACACAATCTGCAAATAAAGCAGGAAAAACAGTTTAATGGAATAGTGAAATCAGATTGGATGGTTGAGAATATCAGTCTAGTTATACCATTTTGTGGTAAAAGGAAGCAATACGAACAGGTAGAAGATATCGACTAACAAACCTGGGTAATATCTTCATCAGAAAAATTTACGAGTGGCCTAAAACCTTTGTTTGTGCCAGCATTATTTATCTGTAGATAAATTAAGAAACGGTAAATATTTAGAGCAGCATACAATCCAAAAGTACACAATAAAATGAAAAGGTACAAGTAGGCAAAGTTGTCAGCAAGTGATTCTTCAGGTGAAATGCAAAAAAGATGCTTAACGGCATCCATATGTACGGAATTACCTACCCAAATGTCAATTGAACCCAACTCCTCAACAGCAAAATTTACCAGCTTTTTTACATCTTCTGGTTTGCAAACATCACAAGATGTACCAACAACCTTAGCCTGTAATAAATTTTCTCTTTGTTTCTTTTTGGCAACTGACAAGCCCTCCTGTATGTTCTCTTCAAGCTCATTGATGGTCAGTAGAACTGATTCAGGGCTGCCAAATAACCCGAAGATAGTTAAGAAAACTAGAACAAAACATTGAACTAAACTTTGAGTATTATGTTGATGACTACCACCTTCGGGACGCAACTACAACACGATCTCCAGAAAGAAGAAACTCCCGAGCAAGTGCTTTCCCTAACCCTCGTGTACTGCCAAAAACAAACTACAGGGGTCAATGTCGAAGGAGAATACTGAGATGAAATAGTATTGGCTATCAACTTATCTAGGAGACAAACTCATTATCCTTGAGTATTTTCTTTGCTCTATATTCAGAGTACGCACACTGCTTCCTGGCAACAAATTCACATGGCATGTTATACGAATATAAAATGAGCTACCTTCCCGTTATGACAACATTGCGAGGTCCAGCTTTGCAGTGTTCCTCTAGGACACTGTTTGCACCTAACATTGTGCCGATGATTACTCCACCAAGCCAGCTATACCAAATTAGCGCATCTGTTTGGCTGTCTCCACCTAAATACAAAGGTAGCTACATTATTAACTGAAACACAACTATGGATTTGTATGAAACAAAGAGGAAGGAAGAATACAAAGGCAATGCGGTAGACTGTACATGAGTATATGACTGACCTGATAACTGAAATCCAACTGCAAGTACAACACCACTGCTCATCATAGTAATAACGTATCTGCCTACCTGAGTAGCAACCTGGTAGGAGAAGGAAATTAGTGAATACATATCATCTATGTTTTAGAAAAGAAGTAAAAATGTGTGATCTGTTTACAAAGAAAAGGATATACTGTTGAGCATACAAACAGTCAGCATGACACATTGTAAGTCTATAACGCTTGACTGGACAACTTCACTGGATAATATATGAGTAAACACGATGCAACTGCTCTAAATAGCAACATATTTGAGCAAACCTTGCGATAAGTCGACAATGCACAAGTGATTACGTACTAGACACTTTGTTTACCGTCACAAGTATTATCTCTGTTCCAAAATATAAGACGTTTTGGTAGGCTAAAATGGCCTACCAAAACATCTTATATTTGGGAACGGAGGTGGTAGTTACTAAAGAAGAAAAATGGCACTACCAACATCAAACCATCCTCATCCCCGCCTCACCCTATATAGACTCTATAAACTATAAATAACACTGACTGTTAGCTAAACTGCACGCCTTTCATACTGCAACTCTAGGCTCATAATGTGCAGCTTTTCGTGACATCAAGTCAGGCAACCGAGAATTTAGCAAAACCAAACACTACAATAGCAACTCGTGTATGGAGAACAAGCTGATCAGTGTCGAACACATCATTGTGCCACTACTAATGGGTCAGAAATGTCGTAAGCCCAACTTAGAAGAGAAGATCAACTAATTCCTCCGTTCTATATTAGTTGTCCCTGATTTAGTACAAATTTGTACTAATATGGAACTGAGGGAGTAGAATTTAGGCCCTCGAACAGATGAGGTATCGCTTTCATCAGCATATGATGGGAGCAATTCTCGCACGCATGCGGCTTAATCAATAATCTTCCCATTTTATATGCCTATGCATGAGGTAGCACAGCAAGTTAATAAGGAGCAGAGAACCGATCAAATAAAAAAAAATCATAACATGCAGAGCAACAGTATACGGCGAGGAATCGATGGTTCGCGAACGGAGCTCACCGAGAAGAAGATCTCCTCGGCCTTCTCGACCGCGCGCTCGTACTGCCCGCCATACACCTCCGCCGCCGCCGATCGGGACCCCGCGAGGCCCTGCATCGCCGCCTTCAGCTTGTACAGCGGCCCCTTCCTGCGCTTCCGCGACTCGGGCGGGGCGGCTGCTCATCGTCGCCGCCGGTTTCCTGCTTGAACGCGCGGCAGCGGAGGAGGGAAGGCGGTAGCACGTCTGGGAAACGATCTCCGGAGAGCGGCGGAGGCGCCCGTTGACGGAGAGGTGGACGACCGCGGCGGCCATGGCGGGCGAGCTTCCCCGCAGGAGATAAGGATTTTGCGCTCTTCCGTTCTCCCCTCTCGCTTCTCGCTTCGGCTACTGTGTGTGCGCTCCTTTTTCTGTGGGGATTGTTTCGCTCCTTAATTTATGGAGAGGCGTGTGCCCGGCACTTTACCAGTGAATAAAAATGTTCAAGATATTTCGGAGAAGAAAATGTGCTCGATTTATGAATACAGGTTCTGGTTTTTTAGAAATTATGGTTAGGTCCAATAGGGGTTCTCTCTATATATAAAGGAAAGATTTTTCTGTCGTAAACAAATAAGGTTCAATATGCCTTTGCAATGGAGGCTAAATAGCATGTAGTAATATCTTTGTCCTTTGTAGCTCATCGTAATCCATGTAAATATTTTAATTTATAAGAACCAAAGTGATATGTTTTGCTTTGTTTCTCCTAAAAAAGCAGGGCATTACATTACAGAGAAAAATGAGCTAAATTCTTTGCTATCCTTGAAATTTTCAAGATTTCTTAGGCCCCATATTTTTTTATAAATAGTATAATTTCTCGTTTCTCAAAAAATATTATGAGAGAAGATCCAAAAGTATTAAGTATAAATTTGTCGATGAAAGATTTAAACTCAGATGGTAAAACTATCGTACACTCACTTAACCAAGTGAGTTATGTTCATTCTTATGATTGGTGTTTTGTCTCATGCACATTTATTTCAATCTATCCCCTTTTTTGTAGGCACAAATAACGGGATTTACATTGTACATGACCAATTATAATGTTTTAATTTGTGTGTGTAAACAACAAAACGTTTTGTGTAATTATCATGTGTCGGTTTTGTATACTGGAAGTTCCAACATTGAACATAACTACATAGTTTTGTTTGATAGGATGACTGAGACTATTAATACTGATTTGGTGATTGTAGATAGATTTGTTTGTTTAGTGAAGTAATCACCAATATTTGATGGGTGTACTTCAAGTTAAGTGTTGAAACGGGATATATTAGTAACAACTGGCATTAATTGGGTCGTTTGTGACTTATGGCGAGCAACTTCCTCAATATGATACCTTTACAACAAAATCATTATATGTGACACTCGATTCATGATGTACAATGGCAATGTATTAGAACAGGCTTGTTCTTGAAGCATTAAGCTACACCACAAGTTAAATTGATGTCAATAAACAAAAAAAACTTTCAAGATTTAATATAGAGCTACATGCTAGATCAACTCACCCAAAAGTTTCGTTGGAAAAAAGTGAGCAATGTATTTACAGACGGAAAATGAGCAGCTATTTTATTACTCCCCCGTCCATAAAAGGATGTCTCAACTTTGTCTAAATTTGCATGTATATATACATGTTTTAGTGTGTAGATATATGTAAATTTAGGCAAAGCTGAGACATTTATACTCTTAACACCAAGTGGATACCGTGTTTTGCTAACAAAACGGGCACTGCAATAGATATGTCGAGAAAGAACCTATCAATACTTTCGTCATGACCAAAAAATGAGATTTGTTTGAAAAGTAGCTAATCATTGGTATGGCGGTGCTACTTACCAACCATAATTCATTTCTTTAGCCAACAAGCAAAATTTTAACAAAAAAAAAGCTACTTAAATACGCCCTCCGTCCATAATTATAAAATGGTTTAGAAGTTCATGTGGACTATATATATGGACCAAAAGTAAAATTACACACTGAAACGCATTTAGATACATAGCAGAGAAGTACCATGTTGTAATAGCCTAATAGGCCTCGTTGTCATGGGTTTACACTGCAAAAATCTCAAGATGGAGATCCCATTTTCACGGCACCAGTGGTGGTCGATCCGTACCACATTTGGTCTTCCATGTAAAAGATCGTGACCCCTACGGCACAACTACGCCGCAACGGGACAAAAGTACGCCCATACAATGGCATACATACGATCCGATCGATACCACCACGCGGAAATGAAAATAAATAAATATATATATATATATCTATCTAGTTGACGCAAGCAGGCAGCGAGAGGGCCACACGTTGGAGCAGCCTCATCTCCCCGGCCGGGGATAGGCGCCACGTAGCCGCGGACCGACTTGGTGTGGTGGCTTGCTTTTGGGCATCACACACGCTCTCCTTGTCAGCCGAATCAGCTTAAGCTAGCGCTGCTGGTAGGGCCACCGGGGCGCGCGCTGCAGCCACGGGCTAGCTTGGGATCCATCTCAGATTCTTCTCAGGGCATGCCTATGCCTCTCTGTATCTGGGATATTTTTTTCCTTTTGGCATTTTTTAGTAGTATCTGCCTATTCGGCTACTCATGCGACTTTTTATAAGATATCAAATGTTGGGACCATGCTTGCCTCTCTGGCCCTGAGATTTTTTTTTCCTTTTTCTAAGATATCGATGCAAGAAATATCCAATGTCGGGACCAATTTGATACCACTGCTATGCAACAAAAAATGGCATAGGACGTACCACCAAATGCGAGATTATGGTAAATGATCTGGCCTCTTTGGTTCGTATGATTTGAAAAACACAGGAATCGGAGTATCGTAAAAATAGCATGTCATGACACTTGAAATTGTACAGGAACAAAGAAGAAAATACGGCGCAGTCAATAGCAGGTTGCACCGCAGGAAGTTTGTATAGGAATCGAATGCATGTCATAGTTGTCTTAGACATATAGGAATTTTTTAAAAGGTCTCACCTCAAGCAATCCGTAAAAATTGAATTGGAGGATTCGATCTTTTGAACCAAATGGAGTCTATAGGGAAAATTCCTAAAGGTAGGAATCGTATGCAATTTATGTGAACCAAAGAGGCCTTCAAAGGAAATTTCCATATGCGTCGGCAAAGAAATAAATAACTCGCTCCTAGTATTATTCAAGATAATCGCGTGAGAGTGAAAACTTTGTGTGCAAACAGGTTCAAGACGAGTTTGAGCCGTGCACATGTCTACTGGCACATGGCCGGCGATGAGCGCGCGGACGGACGATCGAGCACGGAACGTCCTGCGAGGGTTGAGAAGCTTCGACGGCAACGGATCGGAGACGAAGACATTCTCGGCAGCCCTGGCTGCTCGGCACGCAACACCAACCGCAAGCTAGCTGACTCGGATGACAGGCAAAATCAATCGCGAATTCGTGGCCGGATAGTCTAATTTCTGGACTGTTGTGCGGGCTGGTCGGTGACGAGCGTTCGGCTCAACCGCGTAATTTGACAATCAACGCACTCGACTGGCTGGTTTATTTGGAACTAGGGCGTTCGTTGCGGTAAGCGTGCACTCAACAGCTAGCCGTGGCGGATGGATGTTTGATGGCTGCACGCAAACAATCGATGGTCGTCAAGACCTTCTCGATCGTATTGTAGCAAACAAAAACATTACCACAAATATAGTACTCCCTCCGTCCAAAAAAAGATGTCTCAACCTAGTACAAATTTGTATATATCTACACACTAAACCATGTCAGATATATGCAAATTTGATTTAGGTTGAGACATCCTTTTATGTACGGATGGAGTACTCATAATTTACGCACTTCACGCGATTTGTAGGTCACATGGAGTGGGGAGAATGGTGGATTGGAAACACAATTTGCCCTGGTTGTTCGGCCCGCAACACCGCAGGTAGCTAGCTGGTCTAGATGCGTATATAATAGGCAAAGTCAATGAGAAAATGGCTTTCTATACCATTAACAACTTCTACAATGGCTCATTTGCCTTCCAACAAAACTCTAGTGTTTATATACCAAACACAAACAAATTCTAGTGCTCGTATAACACTGGATGTAATCCAGCGTTACCTCAGTCCAGTAAAAGGCCAAATGACAGCTAGTCTTGCCCTCAAAGGCAAATAAGCAACAATTGTAAAACATTTCCACACAAAAATTGGCAACTTTACGCCTCTATTTTCAGCATTTTTTTCAGCCTATATACAGTTCCAGCAGAATAATAATCATCAGGGTTCACATCATCTAGAAGAGATTTAGCAAACACCATATTCAATCTTACACAACCCGTTTCATGTTCACATCATTTAGAATCACAATACCACAACAGAAAGTTGGTTGTTCGAACAAGCAAGTCTTTGAATAAAATAGCATACACATGCAGAGGTGCGATGCATAAATAATACGCTAAATTCTATAGAATTTTACACTTTCAACTCTTTTTGTTTTGCTTCCAGTGACCATTGCTTGGCTGTTAGGCGCAACTCTCTTCTTGCTTCGAGTGCTCATTGCAGTGCTGTCTGGCGCAGCAGATATGACCTTTGATCTACATAATTTTTTTGGATTACATACTATGATATGAGTGGCAGAGCATGACAGGAATTGCAGGGGGGTCAAAGGAAATTATCGATGTTTGTGGTGCAAAATACTACTACCTTTTTTCTCATTTAAGCCCTCCCAAAAGAAACTTCAGGATTTGCTACAAAAGCTGGGGGGTGGCAGTGGCCCCCCTTGACTTACACTCAGGGCCGGCTTTGGCCCAGTGCAACAAGTGCGACCGCCCGGGGCCCAGGCGAAAAGGGGGCCCATATTTTATGTACAATATGTATATATTTCAGAGTAGTGAGAAAAAAATGTCAGCCCATCTAGCTGAGCCCAGCCCAGCAAGCAGCCAGAGACTCTGCAGTCCGCTTCGTTTCCTACGCTAGGCTGGAGCTGGCGTGCTGCCACTTCGTTTCTCGATCAATCAGAAGCGACGAACAGAGTAACCGAGGCATCGAGCGACATCAATTCATCTAATCAGCGATTCAGCGAGTGAAAGGAGAAGCACAGACGAGACGCACTGGACGCCGCCGCTCGCCGTTGGCCCTTGCCACCGTCTCCACTCTCCACCTCGCGTGACTCGCGTCCAGGCCTGCTCGCGTCCGGCGTCGCTGCCAGGGCCTGGTCGCCGGCTCGCCTCCGATCCGGGCATCCGGCGGATCAGCCTAGGTATATCCACCTCGTGCCCTCCAATCTCTGCTTTTCTCTGCTTCTCGTTACCTCATACGGTCATACTCTCATCTAAAAATCTCAAATCCTCAATTTCTGATTTGTTATTTCTGTTTCTCACTTGCAACTTAATCATGTTACCTAAAAAACTTAAATCTGGCAGTCAGAAAAGCAATTACTTTCTTTGGTGTAGTGCAAAGAATTTACATATTGTTTTCAAGCTCAACTAAGAGATGGCAGCTACTGCTTGATCATGTTCCAAAAATGACAGTCAAGTCTTTGTGTAACACTCGGTGGGAGAGTCGAATAAAGAGTGTTCATGCTATAAGATATCAAGCACCTGATTTAAGAAAAGCATTGCTGGAGTTGAAGATAATTTCTACTGATGACGCTAAGACTAAGAGTGATGCAAAATCTTTGGCTAGCGCACTAGAGAAATTTGAGTTTTTACTTGGCATGGTCATTTGGCATGACGTTTTGTTCACTGTAAACATGGTGAGTAAGAAGTTGCAATCTAAATTTGGGTGCATTGATGTTACTCTCAAACAGATTGAAGGTGCTATCTCATATTTTGAGAAGTACAGAAATGAAGGATTTGCAACTAGTTTGGATATTGAGCTATTGCAGTCGACATGGGTGTACAGCCTTTATTTCCTGTAGAAAGACGTACTACCAGAAAAAGACAATTTGATGAAATTAGTGGCAATGATGAAAATGACCAACATGAAGAAACCCAAGCAAGTGAGGTGGAATCATTTCGAGTTAAATACTTCCTGGTGATTATTGATGTTGCAATTGCTTCCCTGACTACTAGATTTGAGGATCTGAAGAAATTTGAGAGCATATTTGGCTTCTTTTTCAACTCAAAAGCATTGAAATCGTTGGGAGATAATGAACTAAGAACATGCTGCACTACTTTTGTCAACAAATTCATTCATGGTAAGTCATCAGATGTTGATCTAGATGATTTTGTTTCTGAACTAAAAGTATTGCAGATGACATTGCCAAACAAATTCATGTCAGCGGATGAGATATTTGAGTTTGTCCGAACTGCAGATTGTTATTTAAATGTCTCAATTGCGTATCGCATCCTTTTGACTATACCCGTGACCGTTGCATCAGCGGAAAGAAGTTTCTCAAAACTGAAGCTACTGAAAAATTATTTGAGGTCAACAATGTCTCAAGAAAGACTGAATGGTTTGGCCACGTGTTGCATTGAGAAGAATACACTGGATAGTATTGATCTTGACACTCTCATTGATGAATTTTGCGTCAAAAAATGCACGGAAGTCTCGTTTCTCATGATTAATGGAGGTTAGCAAGCTATTCCTATATGTTTTTTGTGCATTGTAAACTCTATGATACTTGGTTTGGAACAAACGCAATAAAAATATCAGTTTTATGAGTTTATGGCAATTGTATTTGTTCATGTATGGAATCAGATTTTTTCGTTGTTGGGCCCATCGATGAAGTTCGCACCGGGGCCTTTGAAATCGATGAGCCGGCCCTGCTTACACTAAGCTCCGCCCCTGTATACACCCACGGAATATATGTAAAGTTAGTGCAGTTTGTGTACATTCGAGACTTAGAGGTAGTCTTCGATGACGTCGACTTGGCAACATTGTCTTCAAGCTAGTGCAGTTTCAGTTTCACATGGGCTTGGTTTTCGACAGAGACCGGACACTCGTAGCAGGGGGCGTCTAACAACAGTAAAAGAACAGTGATCCGGCAACCCATGTTTCGCATCTCTTTCACGCTATGAAATCTGCTACTTCGAATAATCAAGTGATATGTTATCTAACGTAAAGAGTCCAAATGATGAGCAAAGCTTCATGAAAATGGCCATGCATACATGAGCGCGTGGCCCGGGCTGTACGTGGGCTTGTGCGCATCGAGAGAAACTAACTGGCCAAGTTATGTGGTACGTTTGGATCTCGAGCAAGCATAATCCTAGCCTTGCTCAGCAAGGACGAGTGTCTTGTGTAGAAGAAGAAAAAGTTAGCTTTGCCCCCCAAACTAGCCTGTGTGGGTTAGAAAATCATGGTCCTACGAGGAGAGCCAATTTGGCCTAGCCTCCGTTAGCAAGAACTGAACACATGTCTACCAAATAAGTAACTTCTCACTCAAACGTGGTTTAGTAAAAAACACAAACGATTAAAACAAAAAATCAAGTGTTTGCAGCAATAAAAAATGGTTAAGTAATAAAGTTTTGTTGCAGATTCGTTTGCAACAGAAATAACCAATTAGTCCAATAAAAATCACAAACAATTAAAAAAACATGTCTTTGGAGCATTTTGAAAGACGCATAAACATCATTAAAATTCAAAAACCACACACAAAGTTGTAACGAGCGCTCATCAAAACCTTGCAGCAACGAAACATAACTTGTAGAAAATGCACGGAAAACGTTGTACTAGCAAATGTCGAGAAAATATTTTTGCTTGTGCATGCATGTTTTTTATATAAAAAGTGTGAAACATAAACAAGAGATGAATGGGTGGTTGTCTTACCATTTCGAGCTTCGGTAGTAATTTGTACTTGAACTGGCTGACCCCACGCTCTATTTAGGTTGATTGACTCGTTGAGGATTGGGTTTTTCTCTGGCCCTTGTGTATCAGAGCAACCGGACGCTGAAGAGGACGGTGCAACAGAGAGATGTGCGCGAAATTTCATGCCTTTTTACTTCGACTACTATCAGACGTACATCGACGCGCTGCAAGCCGCGGACAAGGCCGACCCGTGAGATACACGCCTTCCTGTATATCACCAACTGCTACATAGACACATTAGTAATGTGTTTGTTCTGCATACTATGATATGAGTGGCGGATCATCACATGAATTTCGGTGGGGGGGGGGGGGGGGGTGCAATGGCCCCCCTTAACTTACACTAAGCTCCGCCCCTGTATACACTCACGGAATATATGTAAAGTTAGTGCATTTTGTGTATCTTGTGGATTTAGAGGTAGTCTTCGACGACGATGACTTGGCACATTGTCTTCGAGCTAATATAGTTTCAGTTTCACATGGGCTTGGTTTCTGACTTGGCACTCACAGCCAGGGACGTCTAGCAACAGTAGAAGAGTGGTGATTCGGCAAGCCATCTTTTGCATCTCTTTCAGGCTATGCGATCTGCTACTTCGAATAATCAAGCGATATGTTAGTTAACGTGGAGAGTCCAAATGATGAGCAAAGCTTCATGAAAATGGCCATGCATACACATGAGCGTGTGGCCCGGGTTGTACGTGGGTTTGTGCGCATCGAGAGAAACTAACTGGCCAAGTTGCTTCGTTTGGATCTCGAGCAAGCCTAATCCTAGACTTGCTCAGCAAGGACGACCGTTTGGTATAGAAGGAAAAAAATAGCTTTGCCTCCCAAACTAGCCTGCGTGGGTTAGAGAATCATCGTCCTGCGAGGAGAGCCAATTCGGCTTAGCCTCCGTCGGCAAGAACTGAACGCAAGTCTATCAAATAAGTATAATTGCTCGTTCAGAAGTGGTTTAGTAAAAAACACAAATGATAAAAGAAAAATGTGTTTGCAGCAATAAAAAGTGGTTAGGTAAAAAAAATGTTGCAAATTCGTCTCCGTGGACCACGCGCGGCACGGCTCAAACGTGGTTTAGTAAATAACCAACTACCTAGTGCTATAAAAAAAAAGAACTTGTGTTTACATCATTTTGAAAGGCACGTAAACATCATTGAAAATTTCAAGAGAACACACGAAATTGTAACAAAAACTCATAAAAACCTTGCAGCATTCGAAACATAACTTGTAGCAAATCGCATTTGCGCGTCACTTTTTTTTAGAAAAAAGTGCGCTTTGATTGTGGCTAGCAGCTGCTTTTTTTTTTAGGATAAACAGCCGCCACTTTATTCAATGTTTATAACGGAAGGTATACAAAACTCATCTGGGGATTCTAAGAGCCAAACATGACGACGATCTAGCTAGACCGTGTGCTTCCTTATTTGAACTTCGACTCTCATCTATACTACTATTAAAAGAGCAAACTTATGTTGGTACATTAAATCTGAGCCTTTTAATATTTGACCAACGGTCCAGATTGATCCAATGTTTGACAACTCAACACATCTTTCGTTTCGTGATAATTACGGGATTTGCCACGGCTAACAGAAACGATTCGTTTAAGAAAAAAACACCCCTATCCTCTCTTTCCTCTTCTTGCTCCACCTCCGACGCCGGGAATCTCGCCTCCCGTGCTCGCGACGCCGTCCGCCTTCCTCCTCCTTGCCCGACCACCCCAGCCCGGCTATCCTCTTGCTCGACGCCGACCGCCCCGACGCCGCGCTGCTCGTTCTCCCACCTCACCTCTCTTCCTTCACATGTTCCCCACCAGCATCCCTGCCGTCCTCGGAGCGCGGCATCCTCCGTCTTGTGCTGGCACCGACCTCCGACGAGCTCTGTTTGCGCCGTCCTCCTCCTTGCTACGCCCCGTGCGCGCACAACGTCGTCGCCCTCTGGTCGCCTCCCTCCGCCGTTGCAAAATCCCTGCACTTCTTTAGACGCCTCTCGCGAGGATGTACCAGAAAAGATACAAAATTGACTCACCTTCGATTCCTCTACACGACGCCCCTTCCTACCGGCGCATGCCCGCTCGCCCGCATGGTATAGCCCAGGCGGCCGCTGGTGGCTGGTCCGTCCGCTGCTACCAAGGCGGCGCACGCGCCTGCCCGGCCGCCGGCCCGCACCGCAGCGACCACGCGCCTGGCCGGGCCGCTGGTGGCCGGTCCGCCAACAGCTACCAAGGCGGCGCATGCGCCGGCCCGCACCGCAGCGACCACGCGCAGCTGCTCTTGCCCCACGACTAAGGGTACCTGCACCCTGCTACCCTGTGTCTGACGCATTACCATCTGGTGTTGTCGCGCCGCCCTGATGCGGCACTGCTCGCCATCTCCTTTATGCTCGCTAGAGCCATCACTTGCTCGACGGAATGTGTGCAAAAAACATTATCCTCTGCTCCCAGTCCATCGAATGCTCCTGTGAAATACAGTTTCTTTGAAATAGGAAATTGCCATCTGATGTATTCTGTGCCAAAGCGTTCATGTAGACAGAGAAAGACCCAAGCGTTCATTGAATCTTTGCTTCATAGGTTGTTTCTCTTTATTTTCATCGGAAAGGTGTGCAAATCTGATGCTATTATTTGACTCCTAAGTGGATGGGAATATTTCAATCAGGCTAATATAAGTGATCTTCACGACTGACCAGGAGCTCACCCGCCTATCTCCAGGTCACCGGCTCACCGCAGTTAGGCCAAGTTCTAACGTGTACGCAGGTACTGACATTTTTCCTCTTAAAAAAGAGAGGATACTGCTTGTGTAGTGCTTGGAACATGATTGATTGCTCGGCTGGAAGACCACAGTGAAGAAAAGGATTTTTCTTTGTGCTGTGAAGTTGGATCAGTGGATTTAGGTGAATCATCTCTAAATCAGCTTAGAATTTTCTATTTGTTGTTGTTTGGTGTGGCAACAGAAGAATCTTTCGATGTGTGTAATTGCTAAATAATTCTTTGAATTATCTGAATTTTGTATTGTATAATAGCTAGATATTTATCTGAAGTTTACATGATCACTTGACCTGAACTTGACATGATCATATAGTAAGTTGCAGTTTAACATGACATGATCATAATGGTGGTTATAAAATATTATTAAATAACATGGGTTATAAATTTTATTAAAATATAGGAGAGAAATATAAATATCCTAGATAAAGTGTAGCCTCGACGAGCTCCACGTGAATCCCACGAGAGTGAGGGCATATTCCGCAACAATAACAATGAGAATGCCGACAACCTTCATGTCCGCTGCCTGCTTCGTGCTCCTTTTCTCTTCCCCTCTACATGCAGACGATGATGATCGAGACGGTGCCACCGCTGAAGGTTGTGGTGAGTATACGAGTGTGACATTAAGGATATGATATAATTTGTGCTGAGAATTCGCCCAATGAGCATAGCTTCCTAATTTGTGTCGAGAAACCAAGTAATCGATGTAGATCATGATATGGTCTTTCCTAATTGTAAATCGCTCCTTTAATCGTGAAGACGTGCGTTGCACGTATATGCTAACTAGTGAACAAAAGTAGTCGAATCAAAAGTCTCAGCAGTTAGCTTAATCTCACGTGTGATCGTGCTAAGCTTGCCATTGCCGAGATAGTCTCTCTCCACAAAAGTCTCAACATGCTCGGCTGTTGGACTCATGTATCCGCGGAAGGCCCACTAAGGGGTTTGCGGACTGTAAAGGCCCACTGAAGACGTGCGACCAATCGGTTTGGCCCACAGCGGCACAGCCGCGAATATACGACTCAAAAAAAAACTTCCACGACGACGCAAAGCAACAAGGCAGCAGCAGTCGGTGCGACACATCACGAGTAAAACAAACACCATATCCGGTCCGACTGCCCCGGGAACAAGACGACAGTAACCGGTGCAGAGGCATGGGCGCCGAGCACGAAGCGGTGGCCGTCGCCTGCTCTGCTTGCTCGCCGGCAGACGACGAGCTCGCCAGCGCCGGCCGGCGTGTTTCGCTCACTGGACGCTGCCGTCTGCCGAGTGACAGACACTCGCCGCCGACGACGGGCCAAAACGCATTTAATTGAAGCCGGCCGTGCCGATGCCGAATACGGGATACGCCCACGTACTAGGCCCGCCGCGGGGCGGAGCAGAAGCCAACCATATGCAGCTTCGTCTCCGTGGACCACGGCGCGGCGCGGCGCCCGACGTCGAGAGGAACGAACGAACGTACCCGGCCCGGCCGCTGCCGCAATTAAGACACCTGCCTCGGGCGGCGCTCCGTCCGGTTTGCTCGTCGGAAGCTGCCAATGTCATCGTCGACGTCTAGCTAGCGCACGCGAGACAGAATGTGATCGGCATTTACTTCGCTGGCGTCGATTGCGCCTGACGTCGCACGTCGCCGGATGCGCATGGCAGGTACCATTGGCATCTGCCCGATGATTTCGCGACGAGCGAGCGATCGGCAGCACAACTTGCAACCGTCTTCAGCTTGCTGTTGCATCTCCTGCAGACACGGGCACAGGCCGCGCGCGGCACTTAGGCTGACTTCTTTTGGGCTTCTGGACTAGTTTCTGGCTACCAAACCCAATAAGCTCAAAAGAAGTCTCCAGATTCCACCCACCGCAAAACTCTCCAGAAGCTAGTTTACACACAGTGGGCAGAAACTACGAGCGACCAATTTACCGAGCTTCTCCTTGCCCCTGGCGAAGCGTTCGGTGGAAAGGGACATGTCGTTCGCGCGAATTACTGGAGAATTGCCACCCCGCGCCGTAGCCCCTCTCTCCTCCCACCCCGATGAGTCAACTGGTACGAAGAAAAAAAAAGGAAAACGAATCCCCACCCGAGAGGCCGAGACCCGACCCCGACCTCTCTCGTCAAGCTCTCTCCCAGGCCCGGCCGCCGCTCCCCATCCACGCCACCGCTCTCCCGCCGCCGTCAGCGCCAGATCTGGCTGCGGCGCTGCCGGATCCGTGTCGGGCGCCGCGAGTTCCGCTCCGACGTGGTCTCCCGAAGCTCGCCTCCGCCCCTTGTCTCGAAGCTCGCCTCCGCCCGATGTTCTCCACCTCGTCGTCGGCTCCTCCTCCGGTCTGCGTCGCCCCTCCGTCAGCTCCACCTCCGGGCAACGTCAAGCTCCTCGTCCCCTGCTCCGCCAAGCCGTCTTGCGATGTCGACCTCCGCCGCAGCAGCGAAGGTAACAACTCGATTCTCTCCGAAAATTAGAGATGTTTGCTAAGTAAATGCTAGTAGATGATGCTGGTGGATCTTCTTGTACTCATGGTGCTGTCCAAAATCATTGTGCTGTACAAAAGCATGAACTGTTAATAATATAGATGACAGTAGTGTGTATGCGATGGGTGTTGTATAAAATTGGTGGATAATTGTGTTGTTGTGCATCTAGATTGGGAAGCAGAAAGCGCATAAAGCTTGTTGTAATGCTGTAGCGCATCGTGTATTTCTTGATGTGTGCATCGAAGAGGTGAATGCAAACAATCGTCCTGTCCATGTTTTGACCAAACACGGTTACGAAAATTTGGTTAAGAAGTTCAACGATCGCACGAAGAGAAACTATGATAAGGGTCAGATGAAAAATAGGTGGGAGACACTCAAAAAGAATACACTGTTTGGAAGGGATTGCTTCAACACGCATCCGGTTTGGGTAGAGATCGTATCACTCATACCATTGCTGCTAGCGACGATTGGTGGGAAAATGAGATACAGGTACTGATTTTGTAATTGTAATTCTTTGTATATTTTGGCAATTGTTGTTCTTTTCATTTGCTCTAACAACATTTTGTAATTTACAGATGTGTTCAGATGCAGCCAAGTTTAAGATAGCTCCACTACAAGATGAGGAGGACCTTAAGATACTTTTTGACAAGAATGTTGTGACCAATGTGGCTGCTAGGGTGCCACCCACTTCTCAGGTTCATGTTGGAAACAAGCGAATTGCTGGGTCTATGATCAACACTGAGGAAGACGGTTCAGGTTGTGAAGGTGAAGAGGAACCTCTTGTTACACCCGTGCGTCCACATGGACAGAAGAAGAGAGCATGCCCCTACTCACCGACTCCCATAGCCGCACCAAAGATGAGTACCGGTAGTAGTAGTGCCTCCAAGTTCGATCGTATGATGGTGCTTATGGAAAAGAGGGAGAAAAATAAGGAGAGTATGAGGCTGATGGAAGAAGAGAACAGTAAGAGGATGATGGAAGAAGAGAAGAGTAAGAGGATGATGGAAGAAGAAGAGAAGAGTAAGGGTTCTGTTACATCTCCAGAACGAGCTAAGGAGTCTTCAAGGGATGAGATTAGGCGGTTGACTCTGGATATCCAAACATTTTTATATTTTACTACATGTAGGAAAATACTATCTTGTTGACTCTGGATATCCAAACAGAGTTGGTTATCTCGCACCTTTCAAAGAGCAACGATACCATGTGCCGGAATTTCAGGGGGCACCTCCACAAAACATGATGGAGAGATTCAACCATCTCCATTCTTGTCTACGAAATGCTATTGAAAGAGCATTTGGTATTCTGAAAAAGAAGTGGCGCATTCTCCAAGGTATACCACATTTCCACGAAGCTTTGACGCAAACGAAGATCATCACCGCTTGCATGTGTTTGCATAACTTCATCCGTGACAGTAATCTATATGATCAACATTTCGATCAGTTTGAGCGGTGCCCATATGTGCATGAGGTGAGCGCATCTGTTACCGGTGGACCCAATCCATCTTCATCTGATAGCTTCATGGCAGCACTACGACAGAGCATCGCTGAATACATAGTAGCTTGAGTAGTTCTTGTTATTGTAATTTCAGAATCATTATGACATTTCTTTTACTTTGGCATGTAATGAATTATACATATATTTTTATTGATAGCTCTTTTTTACCTAAAAACTAGCATATGTATCACTTAGAACGGTCAATTTAGTGTACATATCAAATTTGGGGGCAAAACAGACATCTCACAACTCATCACTTGAAATAAGCCAAAATAGTACAATCCCAAAAGAAGTCTCCTGAGGAGTTTATGGACTTTCTGCCCACCGCAGTTTCTGCCCACCGAAATCCATAAGCCAGCTTATGCATAAGCATAAGCCCAAAAGAAGTCAGCCTTAGCCATTAGCGGGGGTGCCGGCTGGCCCCTGGCCCGCCACCACGTTACCTTCGTGCCGCTGCTCCACGCCGCGCAGCTCGTAGCCAACGCCTTTGCCGCGGCAGCCTGGTGCATGTTCAGAACCCCGGGGCTGCGGCTGCGTGCATGCACCGCTGCGGCCCGAGCTCTCGTCACGGCTCTCGGCCAGCCGCATGCAGTCGCTGCCTCGCCTGATCGCCGGCGGGTTGCTACCACATGTCGGGATCCCAAAACTCGAAAACGGCAGCATGGAGCGGTTGTGGCTGCACACCGTGCACCCTGCTTGCGGCTTGCCCTGCTCGCGCACGGCTTGGGCCAGACACCCACATCCTGCATGGCCCGCGCAGCTTCCTCAATCCTACAAACAACGGACTGCACCTCGCTTCCGCTTCTGGCCCTGCTCCGCCCGCCGGCAATAACTCCAATCTGCCACGAGAGTATTTTCTACTCCCTCCGTTCCAAATTACTTGTCATCCATTTGCCAAAAAGTGGATGTATCTAGTCATTGTTGTTAGATACATCCACTTTTTGGCAAATGGATGACAAGTAATTTGGAACGGAGGGAGTACTATTAGAGAAAAAAATTAAGTAACTAAACTTGACGGGTGGTCGCACTTGGGCGCGGCCATTGTGAACACCGTGGCCTAAACTATAGACGTGGACCGAGGACCGTATACGTGAAGCATGCATTGTTTCCCTAAAAACTGCGTGTAAGAGCATCTCCACTCGCGGCGCCCAAACGGCCGCCCAAACGCCTTCCGGACAGGCCGTTTGGGCGCCGTCCGGACTACTTGGCGCATTTGGGCGCCCTCGCTCCCCACTCGCGGCGCCCAAATCGTCCGGCCCAAAGTTTTTTTTGCCAAAATACACTATGCTAAAATATGTCGCCAAAATACGCCGGGAGATGTCGTTGCCCGGCGTCTGCTTGTCGCCGCCGCCGTCGTCGTCGCTGATCTAGATGTTGTCACCGGGTTGGGGCACGTAGCCATAGCCGGGCTGAGTCATGTCGGGGTCATCGGCGATCATGTCGGGGTCATCGTCGACCTGGCCATCCGCGCCGTGGCCGGTCTCGGCGCCGTGGTTGCCGCCGTTCTCGGGCGGAACGAGCCCAAGCTCTTGCAGGATCGCGGCGCGATACATGTTGTGCGCCGCCCTCGCCAGCAGGTCCAAGTTGGAGACGTCGGCCGTCAAGATCATGAAGTCCTGACTCCTCTTCTTGACGGCGGCTTTCTTCTGCTCGAGGTTGATCTTAACGTTGGCCTTCTGCATCAAGGTCGCCCACTTTGCGTTGTTCTCCTCGCGCCTCAAGCTCGAGTTGGAGCAAACATCGGCGAGTACCTTGTCGATGGACGACTGCACTCTGTCCGTCTTTGCCGCCGCTGCCAAGGCCGCTTTCGCCTTCTTGTTCCCGATTGGCCGCCCCTCCGAGTTTTGGGGATCGGCGTTGAGGTCGGCGCGGCCGTTCTTGTTCAAAGTCCGCTGGTGCGCCTTCCATTTCTCACAACTTTGGAGAAGCTTGTAGCAATGCATCAACTTGAAGTCTTTCTCCTTGTTGATAGATTTGTACAACACAAGGGCGTCCATGACCTACAACAAAGCAAGCCGACGAGGATCACAATTGTACTTAAGCAACAAAACAACAAGGGGATCGCAAGCCGGCGGTCACTTGATCCGCCGGGCCCTTCCCGCTCTCCTTCCGGTCGACGATGTTCTCGTGACAGCCGTGGAACTTGTTGACGAGGCGTTGGACGATGCAACACCTATGCTGGCTGTCGCCGTACTCGGGGGAGAACCTGGTGCGAGGCGTGGCGGCGGCGCTGTCGGCGAAGAAGGAGGAATTTGACGGCGAGCCGCCGACCTTGCATCGTAGAGTGGCGCTGCTCTCTTGGCTTCCTCCCAAGGCGAATGCTTGGTTCAAGGCGGCGACGGTCTTGTTCATGGCAGCGATCTTCCTTGCCATCAATGGCGCCGCCGTGCCGAGCCGTTTCCTCTCATTCTGCTTCACGCGGCGCCCGACACGGCTCTGCGTGTCCAATCGGCGCCGGAGTACGTCGAGGTCCCAATCCTCCTGCCTCATCGCCTCCGGCTTCTCCCTGGGCGGGGGGGTCTTGCGCATGACGCCCAGCGTCTTCCCGCCGCCTTCGTCTTCGCTGCCCCCTTGGGTGCCGGCGGCGCCATGGAGCCGGCGCGGCGCGAGGGTTTTTCTTTTGGCGGGAGAGATGGCGGGGGAAATGCGATTTTTGTGGATGAATTGGGGGAAGCCGGCACTTATTGCGATCGCCGTCTCACTGCCAGGCGTGGCCCGCGCGTCGGAGGCCGACGTGGCGTCGCGTTTCCTTCCGTCCGGGGCCGCCCCAAGCCTCCCCAAGTTGAGGGCGTGGGCTGGGCGTGCCGGACACAAAACTGGGCCGCGCCGGACCGAATTCGCGTTTGGGCGCCGCGAGTGGGGGCGATTTTGTGTCCGGCACGCCCCAAAGGCGTTTGGGCGGCCGTTTGGGCGCCGCGAGTGGAGATGCTCTAAAGCATCGACATTTCAATAATATAGGGCATTCTTTTTTTTTTGCGAAACACAGTACAAACACATGCGCTCACATACACGCGCCCACATTCACCCCTATGAACGCACGCACGCACATCCTACCCCTAAGCACCTCCGAAATACTGAGCCGGCGGGTCGACTCTTGAGATTGACGAAGTCACCACAGACGTCTCGCTGTCGACGGGAACGTCGCCTCCCACTGAAAATATTCCGCCTAAATGAGAAACACCAGTGTCAAACATGGGATTTGAACTCTGGTGGGCTGTGGGTACAACCACCCTCCTAACCATCTTGCCATGGGCAAGTTCTCTAATATAGGGCATTCTGGTATTTAACAAATTAATAGAACGTAAATCTTGCACTTTTCAACACAAATCTGATCAGATTGGTGCACCGGGTTTAGGGTTCATAGACAAGATTCAACACATATTTAAAGCGCGATATGAAAAAACAAGGGTAATATGCTCTTCATAGGCACTAACCACAAACCAACATCATATCCCTGACCCAAAATTTATAAACTCAACCAAACCCCCCAATTGCATTGCCCTCCCCCCCACAAAAAAATTTGCACCATGCCTGGATTTATTCGAGCTTAAGCGCAAACCCTATCAATCTGGAAAACCAGCTCCCTCACCCCTCGTCGTTCCGCCGCCGACACAGGACAAAACCGTGGAAAAAAGTGAGGGCATCGGAACTTACCATACAACGGCGGTGAAGCTTCATCCAGCCACCACACCCGAGCCAGCGGTATGTCGCCGAGCCCTCTCCAAACTGCCTCTGATGGTGGCGGGTCTAAATCGTCTGGCGAGCTCATGTCGCTGCCACTCCACGATCGATGAGTTGCCAACGGCGCAACGACGATCGCCTCGAGCGCTACGACAGGACACCGAAACAGCGGAGTGGAAGGGGAGGGGGTCGAATGGTAGGCGTCCTCGTACATGTGGTGTCTATTGCAAATAGCCATTTGGCTGGCACCAGAGCCACGTTGTGAACCTTCAGACATCATGGCAAAATACAGTACAAAACGGACATAGTAGCCGTAGTGACCCACTTAAGCACAATCAGTGACCGTAATTTAGGTATTCAAAATGAGAGCACACGTCAAGTTTAGTTACTGTAGATGGTGTTTTTCCCTTTCTATTAGCGCTCGCCCGTCGACACGGACGAGTCAATCTCGTGAACGTTTTGTATGCACTGCACGTACGCTTCTAATACAGGACTACAGTGTAGTACGCGCACACCATTGTATGGACAAAAGACGTGAACAAATGCATGCATGCTCCCGTGACAAGGAGGACTTTTGCATGCAGGGGGTGGTGTACTGTCTACAGGCCGCCGGCACGAGTTCATGCCCACCATATGTGCACCTACAAACAATGCACCTACGCTCGACCGGCACGGGCATGGGACTGTCAGTCAATTTTCTTGTGATCGTTAAAGCATCTCCAACCGCCAAAGGCCGCACAAACGTCCCGGCGGACAGCCTGGACGCGGTTTGGGCTGAAAACCACCACCCAACCGCACCCCCCATAGTCAGCCCAAACGACTGGGCGGTCCGGCACACCCCAAACCCAGCCCATATCTGGGGCGGGTTTGGGGCCGCGCGGGCGCGTCCGGGCGCGTCCGCCCTTTGGTCGCTGACAGGGCGGACCTACGCTTGACCGCCTCATCGACGCGGATAAGGCACCTTGACCGCATTAATGGTGTAGCTACCGGCCGGCATTCATGTCTCTCCGGCCATCTCCGACTATAAGGAAGGCCGGAGCAAACCCTAGCCGCATCATCCACATCCACCATCCTCCACATCCACCATTTCTCGCCGCCTTCCGCCCGGCATGCTCACACCGGAGGACAGGTCGCAGATCCACCGGGAGGCGCTCGCGCGCACCGCGGCGGAGGTCGCTGCACTTGTGGCCCAAGCGCAAGTGGATGCGGAGGCGCAGGGGGCCACGGACGCGGCGGTCCAGACGGCGGCCGTTGGCGTCGTCGAGCTTGAGGCCGAGCCCACATTCATCCGCATGACGGGTGCGGAGTTCCGCCAGCGAATGGAGGGGGAGGAGTCCCGGTACCAGGCCGAATAGGCACGGATCCAGGAGGAGCTGCAGCTACGGGCGGAGGCGGAGCACCGTGCGGCGGAGCAGCAGCTCCGGGCGGAGGCGGCAGACCACATCCTCATCGGTGAGATGAGGAACATGGCCGGCTTCCTCGAGCAGCAGCTCCAGGCGGAGACGGCAATGAAGGAAGGCCGCAACGTCGACCTTCAAGCCGTCGGATCTGCGTCGACCTTCTCCATCTCCGACTCCGACGAGGAGGGAAAGGCGGGCGGCACCGGTGACGAGGCACAGGGCGGCGGCTCCGGTGAAGGGGCAGGGCGACGGTCATCGTCATCTCCGACGACGAGTAGGATAGCGGGAGACGGATAGCTATGTAGTAGGAGTAGTACGTAGTATGATCTACGTTGCATGGTTTGTAGTAATTTGGTAGCTAGATTTTGGGGTGTGTGGTTGTAGGAGGCATGTTTTAGGGGTTGTCCGGTGAGTGTCCGCGGACGCGTCCGGACGTGTCCGCGGACACTTTGGTGGGCGATTTTGGGGTATGTGACTGGAGATGCTCTTACCACCTTTTTCCGTATCAAGAACCTGGTCTCCCAACACCAACAGTCAGAGGCCACTACCGAGGTGACCTCTCAGCTTGCCGGCCATTGGCCCATAAAGCCGACGCTTTTAAATTCCCAAACAGTAGCTTTTCGATCTCAACGGGAAAGTTTTGACGCGAGATGACACGCCCATGCATGGAGAATGACGAGATTAGTGGCTACCAAGTCAAAGAAGGCATAGCTAGCTGCTGCTCCCGTTGCCTTATCTAGTCATCTGCTCCACTTTGGCTTTATGGGCTATATAGATTTTGTAAACCTTTAATCGGAAGAAATCAAACAGGCTCGAGAAAGTACAAGTGTCTTTTGGTCACTTTGAAGTTTGAACTAAAAGCTCCTCGAGCTAGTTCATTGCAACGCTCTAGCTAAAAGGGGGGGCACTAAACAAGGACAGGTTTGAGCTGAAATGTCAATGCCACATAGTCAGGCAAGCATGTGCCTCCAGCTTGACCAAACGCGGTACCCTGTGAATTGATGCCTGACACACAAAATTTGTTTAACCTGATGATGGGTAGTCACCCGATTTGTTTATCGTTGGTAGAACTCTGGGAATGTTTGTCTTAAGCAGGTGTCTATACGGGTACAACGTGATGCTTCCGTGACAACCAGCGGGGCATGCAGGGCAGCAAAGCTATGCCATGGCATCATTGGCATGGCATTCAGGTCGTCTTGGCCGGTGCCTGGTGTCCCTTGTAAGCAGATGAGAACGAGGCTCAAAAAAAGGCATCTTTGGACCTTATCCTCTCCCGCAACAGTACCGAGAGGCGATCTTTGGGCGAACCCGTGCGTTCACCTCGCCGGCGGCGATTCGGCGGCTGCCCCACCTCTCCGTCGGCCGCTTCGGCGGCGGGAGGGTGGGGGAACCCCGGATCCCGCCGTGTAAATAGTGTAGGGCGGCGTGGGTCTCCAACCGGTGGCGTCGGGATGGTGGCGGCGCGGCCGGAGTGGATTTTGGTGGCGGGGATCTTCCTCTTCGACGTCGGAGCTCCTGGTGGCTCCGCCGTGGATCCCCTGTCAAGGCCTTGCTCGCAGATCCTCGGATCTGGAGTGCGAGGCCACCCCTCGCCGGAGCTCGAGTTGCGGCGGCTCCAGTTGTTGTTCTTCTGGAAGATTCTGCTGTTTTGCTGCAGGGTGGTGAAGATGGCGACGCAGGATGGAAGCTCCGGTGGAGCTGAGCTTCGTCGACTTCCCGGCCATGGAGGGGCTCCATCTGATCCAAGGCGTTTGCGTGGATGGAGTGGTGGCGGCGCGCCGGCGATACGTGTTGCGGTTCGTCTTCGACACCGGGATCCTCTGGACCTCATTGTCATTTCGTTTTCTTTGATGGATCTCTCTGTATGAGCTCTGTAGCACTATCAGTGTATCTTTCCCGCAAAAAAAAGATGAGAACGAGGCTCAAGTGCAGTGAAATATTTCATGGTATCATGGTATGCATGCATGCATGGGAAACACTGCCCCAGAAACCTAATCCCAAACCCCATCCCTTCTGACTAATTAATCTGGAGGATGCGTCAAGGGCCATCTGAATCTCGTCCCAAAATTCAAACGCAAAGCGATACGCCTATCTATCCCACATGAATCGAGCTACCTAGCCTCCCCTCCTTTTCCACTAGTGTTGTCCTTGGAGAATGGTGCTGCAGCCAGCAGCTCCTGCTTCGATGTAGAAATGCCAACGTCTTTCTACGAACTCGATCACGTATCAGTGACGAGTAGTGTACTATCCTGATCACTGATGCCTTTGCTTGTGGTTCACCTCGATCTCCCTCTTGAGTTGAGTTGATTTGGATCTGACAGCTGATGGGCGAGGAAGAAGGGTGAGGCTCGAATCCCTAGGCAGTGTAGTGATGATGCGGGCAGGGAAAGGCAATACTCTATTGCCATCTTCGATTCCCTTTTCCGCTTGACCTCTTGCATCCGCAGTAAAGGCCTCTTTTGAGGAGGTGGTCGATGATGCATCTGCCATGTCATGCATGTGGAGTGTAGCATATTCTTTCACCCTCCATTGCATGTAATGTAACACTCAGAGTACAGTGATGAGCTAATGACTCCGTTTCAAATTTATCTGGACCGACGTGGCTGGCTTTACATGGATGATTGCTGATGCTTTGCTTGGAGAGTGTTATTATTTTCAGCAGGGCAAGAGCAGTGAAGTGCAAACCGAGTGAGGACCTTTTTGACAGGTAGTCCCTGTCAACATGCGTTTTCTGGCCTTACATTTCGCATTTAAGGCCTGTAATGTCCGTACAGCAGCCCTTTTTTTCCTCTGAAGGAAATATAGGTATCATTAGTTACCGACGGATGAGCCCAAGTTCAGAAATTTTGAGGAAATGTACCTCTTCTGGGAATAGTGGTAAAGTCCTTGAGATATATTGGACATTTATTATTCTCTGTTTATGCTTGTTGCTCTATATTTTTCACGAAAAAAGAAAGATACTCCGGATTTTGTTTTCAGAAAAAAAGATGCTTGTTTCAAATTCAGAAAAAGAGAGCATTAGACCAAAACGCAATAGTTGCCGGTCCCCTTTTAGATAAATATAAAGGGGAAATGTAAACCCAAAGTTTCTGCAATGCCATCATGATTTTCAAATCATTGACGCCCAAAAGCAAACGCCATACAGCTCGTCTAGCTAGCAAACAAACCCACGGCGCTTTCTGGTCAATTCTGAACCCAATTCCAAATCAGAAGCTAGCTTTCGCACACCGGGTCAGAGGCTCTGAGCCAAGAACAGCAGTACATTACATACAGCAGAACTGCACACCCAGTTACAGCCAACATTAATACTACTGAAACCGAATTGATGAAGATAGTTCGAGCTAATCATGAGTGATTAATTAACACATGGAAACACATTCCTAGCGAATTAAGCGTCCTGGGGCTTTTGATTCAGAGTTAACTAGTAATTGAGTGAGAGGCTCTAGAGCTTGGGAGGTGAGCTAGCCAGCCAGCCTAGCCGCCGTGGAGGACGACCTAGATGTCGGAGAAGGCCTGGAGGATGACGGGGTGGTGGCGCGGCGCGTTGAGGGAGAGGTACGACCGCAGCAGCCGCTCCAGCTCCGCCGCGCTGAACAGCTGCCTGCTCACGACCATCTCCACCATCGACGCCCGGAAGTCGGCGTAGGGGTCCCGCGACCGCTGCACCACCGCGAACCCCCTGCGCACCTGCTCCTCCGCCGCCGAGACCACCGGCCGGAACCCTTCCTTCACGCCGCACGTGTCGCAGCTGCTGGCCTTGCGATGCTTGCGCCTCTGCCTCCTCTTCCTCCCCGCCGACGATGTCGCGGGCGGTTTGGGCGCCACTGCGGAAGGGGACTTCTTCTTCTTGGGGTTCTTCTTCTTGGTGTAGAACTCGGAGGAGTCGGAGGAGAAGGAGAAGCTTCGCGAGGAGGAGAAGAAGGCTTCCGCCTCCCCTTTCTTGGTTCCGCCGCGACCGCGCTCGTCGGCGTCGCTGCTGAAGACGTCGGTGTAGGCATCGTCGTCGTCGTCCGAGCTGCTGAAGCCGTATGGGTTGTTCGAGAGCAGCTTCTTGCTCTTGTCGCCCTTGGCCCGGTCACCGAGGCAGTGGCGGTGCTGGGGAAGACCGTAGAGAGGGCTCTTTTCTTTCTCCTTTTTCTTGCTCTCCATCAGAGGCGATGCGTGCATAGAGAAGCGGGAGGGAACCAGAGGATGCGGCGCGCCGCCGGAGCCGGTCCGGCGGTGCACGCGGTCGAGGGCGTTGGAGAAGGACTCGGTGCGGCCGACGAGGACGGCGTAGTCGCGGCGAGAAGAGGTGAGGAACGAGTCCCTGTCCCGCGCCACGGCGGAGTCGGCGGCCAGGAGCGCGCGGCTGGAGGAGCAGGCGGAGGTCGGGCCGGCTTCGACGCCGTCACCCCATCCGCCGCCGCGGTCGCGGCGGCAGAGCACGAGGAGGAGGAGGTCGACGCGGTGTTGTTGTTGCAGGTCGAGCGGAGCAGCGAGCCCGGCCGGAACATACGGGGCAGCCGCTCCCGGAGCCGGCTGCTACTCCTGCCGCCACCGCCCCCATGATCCATTGCTAGCTCAGTCACTAATCACTTGACTCGTTGGTTCTTGAAGCAGGGAGCACTGGTGGCGAGGCATCAGTGTTATATATAGCCGTGGGAGATCGAGCCGGGAGAAGGATGTTTGAATGCGAGCTGCGCCGAGGCCAGTACGCTACGTGCACTACGAGCTGGGCGTACAAAGTAGGTCACGTGACGAATTGTTAATCAATGCATTTCTGTTGTACAAACATAAGCGGACGAATGTTTTGGCCTGTTAAAGCTTTTCGTTAACGACCCACTGACATGAAAGATCTTCGTTATGGGCTGACTGAAGCTGGCACATATTATTGTCATGCAAGCCTTTCCCCGGCTCGAGATTCATCCTAGGGTCCAGGCATAGTCATGGCTTCAATAATGCCCTTTACTGATTTTGTGAATAATTTATGATACTTGTATGTTTCCCTTCGTCTTTGCGGTTTTGTGGCAAAGTTAAGATAAACATAAGTGTCTCACGCCGTCAGGCTTACTTTCTGCATTCAACATTTTTTTCTTAGATGTGGCTTGAGTTTTATGGTTAATTATACGGTTGCAGTTTGCTCTATCAAAATAAGTTCTACTCCCTCCGTATCAAAAATAAAACTTTTTACCTACTTTCCACACATATATATAGACATGTTTTAGTGCAAGGTTCATGTGACTCTTGTACTAAACATGTCTAGATACATGTGTGTAGAAATTAGTTAGAAAGTCGTATATTTTGATACGGAGGGAGTAAATGATAATTTGTTACACAAAAATCTTGCAGTGTCACTATTTTACCCGTGGAGGTAGGTTTGAAAATGAAACGGAAAATTTTAGTCTATTCCGCATAAATGAAAACAAAGAGTGAATATACGGAAACGGTATTTTACGGAAAAGGAACATAGAAAAAATATTCTAAATGTCCTTTTTTTTGTATCGTATTCGTCCCATATCTGTTTTGTATTTGCCTCCGCTAACACCACTTCTCCATTCATTTTTAACCATTTGGTTTCCGTTTCCGATTTTGGCAAGACCGAAATAATATATTTTCATTTGTTTCTATTATGTTTTCAACCCTACGTGTATTATTTATCTTAAGATAATACACTGTGTCTTCTAATTATGCGTACTTAGTCCGGAAATGCATATCGGCACATAGATCAAGATGCACCCAGTGCTAAAAAAATATTTTTAAAATGTCAAAAAATTCCAAATAAAATTTTCTGATATACTACATGACATTTAATGTTAGCACTTTCGTGAACAAAAGACATTTTATGTGGGCTCTGCAAAAAAAGACAAATCCGGGGTTTTCAAAATGACTTTGTACGCGATTTTTTTTGTCGTATTTGCACGGGGCACAAAAAGTCTCTTTTCTTCGTGAAACTTTTTGTGCTAACATAAATGTCAGGATGCATATCCAAAATTTATTTGAAATTTTTGACATTTAAAAAGAATATTGAAAATGTTTGACATAATGGGTGCATATGTACCTGTGACCCGAAAGGCCGTGTCTAGTCAGTCCCCTTTCTCACTTATTGCTGGTATGTTAAGTAGGAGGGAATAGCATAACTTACGATTGATCTCGATCGTCCTCGGAATGATATTGGATCTAACTGTATGTATTAATGGCATAGAATATGCACGTGTGTAACATAGAGGAGTTATTCCGATGTCAAATGCACACCACGACAATAGTAGACATCATATTGATGCAAAAACACTTCTCTACAAGCCCGCCGAGGAGACTATGATTCGGCGGAATCCTAGCCATTTTTCATTGCATATCCATGCTCTTCTTTCTCGTAGTCATCAGCCAAGGCGGTCGGGAAACCCGTTTGACCACCAAGAATGGTGGCAGCTTAGCTCTTGCTGCTCGGCCTCTACCGAGGGGGGGTGGGTGGGGGGGGGGGGGGGGGGGTCGTATGTCGAAGTGACGGCCTCAGAGGCTAAGATGGTGTGCACATGTGCTCTTCCTCGCCACTCATGTGGCGACGAGATTGTTGCGGGCTGAATCCTTCCTAATCAACATGTTGCCTTCCAAAATCATTGGCCATGACACTCCCATGGAACGTCTTCTTCAAGAAAACTCTGATTGTTCATCTCTAGGTGTTTATGTCTATTTTAGTTTCTAGAGGGATGGAGTCTAGCACAACTACATTGGAAGAATGCGTTTCTTCATAGTGTTTTGGAAGAAGTTTATATGAAGCAGCCACCTAGTTATGTGAACTCACAATCTCCAACTCATGTATGCAAACTTGAAAAATCGTTATATGGTCACAAGCAAGCACCAAGAGCATGGTTCTCCAGGTCGAGTTCTAAACTGCAAGCACTCAGTTTCTTGCCTTCCATGGGAGACACATCATTGTTCATATACAACAAGTCGGGCATAATCATGTTTGTGGTAGTCTATATTGGTGACACTATTGTTACAAGCTACTCAAACAAGTCAATAGCTACCTTACTCCAAGATTTTTTTACCGATTTTGCATTGAAAGATCTAGGTGACATGGATTTCTTTTTTGGTATTGAGGTGAAGAAATTTCAGAAAGGTTTGATTGAGTAGGGGTGTTAGTGAGAGGATTTGTTAGGCTGTTAGCAACATACATGTAAACGATCTAATCCATCTATAATATCATATCGATCCTTTCTATTTTCTCCAACCGTGTAACCTCTCTCTATGTAATCCACATTGCCATTTGGCTATACGCTCCCTCCGTTTATAAATATAAGATGTTTTAGATATTTTAAATATGATCTAGATATAGACTAAAATGGATGAACACCTGCACTAAAACGTGTCTAGAAAAATGAAAACGTGGAAAAGGCAAAACACATCTTGTATTTAGAAACGGAGTGAGTATAACGTAGGCCACCCAGAGGCAAAGGTGGTGTGAGCTTCAACCAAATACAAACACCTCGTTTGGCTAACCCGAGGGAAAAGGGTGTGAGTTTGAACCCGAATACAAAGACGAGATTTCACAGTGTACGCTACTCGTTCGCGTGGTTCCTCAATGCAGCGGTTCAGGCAAAATAGGGACACTGTCCAATCAGAATCAGGCCCCCCGTACAAACCGGCCGTTCCATGGCCATGGGCAGGGTACGTAGTTGACGCGCGGCACGTCTGGTTGGTACGAAACCAGCGTGCATGCCGTGGCGCGCGCACTAGCTGCATGCACGCGCTGTCTCCTCGTCACCAGCGTTTCAGTAGAGAGTGGAGGCGCTGTTTCGTCGGAGTGGAGAACGGCCAGGTCGAGCCGGGCTGCTCTCCTCTCCGTGAGGCCGGCCGGCAGCCGCACACGCGACGCGCCCACCACCAGTCACCTCGCCCATCACCGTTCTATCAACCGCCTGTTCCCTCCACTGCTTCCATCGGTGGTGCGGCCGTACTACGACGGAGCTACTGCAAATAGGAACGCCACCTTGTGCTCGCATTGCGCCTGGGAAGAGGCCGTGCTCCTCCTTGTTCACGGCACACTGGTTTCAGAGTGGGAATTCAGATATGCCTCGTCGAGATTCAAATTTGCTCTCGATTCAGGTAAGCAGAAGGGATTACAGAGCCCTGGAGTTCTGGACCAGTAAACACCTCGCACTGTTCCTGTAACGGCCAAGCCATCGAGCGCATTGAATCGCATACACGCTAAGCTGAGGTGAGACACAACGACGCTGCAGGCGCAAGACCGAAACAGGTTGGACTAAAACATGCTACGCACATGCCTCCACGCCCTCTGATTCTTTCAGAAGTAGAAACGGGAACAGTTGCCTCAAGACCTGTGATGCAGTTGCGGTGTGTGCAGAGTGGGGTGGGGGAGCCTTCGTGTATCCGGTAGTGTTCGAAGGCTCCAACAGATGTAGGTTACAGCAGGCAAACAGTGAGGTTTAGAGTAACTGCCTAGGCAATTCCATCCATATGAGTGACATCCAATGTACATCAGACATACTCCTCTCTCTGAAAGGAAATTCTATCAGAGAGGCACAGTAGTACTAGCTTCCTGTTCCTCATGCATCGACTTTATTTTCCTGCATTTACTTACAGACTTACATTTTGTACGGTCACTTCTAAATGCTTCGACTACACAAATGTAGACTTGTTCTCACTAGCATCCTATGTAGGACATATTTTGATATTTTGTTGGAGAGAACCGATCGACCGATCGAGGAGCAGCAAACGATGTTCTGACAACAGCGGCCATGCTTGCTCAGCTATACACACATTCCAATTCCACACCGATCGCCATGAATGCTTCGCTCAGATCCTCACCTACACCGGCTCTTGATCCAAAGGGATCAAACCTGCATATTATATTGCCAGGAAGCAGTAGTAGCTGTAGGAGTAAAGGAAGAAGGATCTTTACTGCTTGTGGAATTTGAAATTGATGATGGCCTCATAATTTCTCCTGGCAGGCCACAGGGTATGTTTCCAAGGCCTTCTTCTTCTCCTCCCCCACTGCCTCATCCACCTTCCTTCCTACTAGCTCTGCACTTCTGCTGCTGCCACTCTGGCTACACAAGGAACGCAGCTCAAAAATGAAATATGTGCCCACAAACATATTTTTCCAAAAAATACACAGTACAGAAACATGTCAATCCAAACAATGTACACCTATATGGCTATATTTCTCGTCGCATGACACTGCACGTACGACTGAACCCCTATCTTACCCTAGTGTAGACGGCTATTGTCCAATTATCTATTGATCCTAGTATGCTACATTGGGCTTATCTGGCTAGCCAGTATAGGGGTGCTTGTGCTAAAATTACTATGAGCAGTTATATGTCCTTATCCTTCATTTACTAGCATGCCTCCTTTTCTCATCCATGAGAAAGTAAGTTTACTGATAGAATGCCCATATGTATGTATGTATGTATGTATGTATGTATGTATGTATGTATGTATGTATGTATGTATGTATGTATGTATGTATGTATGTATGTATGTATGTATGTATGTATGGGTCTTCTGTCTCCATGGTCCATAGCTGGATAGCTCCACATACTCCTATCATTTCTGGTCTCAAGGCTGAGGCACCACCTCACCACTTCCTTAGTGGCTAGTCTACTTGGCTAGTTACAGAGGCTTGGGAACAAGTTGATGCGGAAATAGCACTGCATTCCGTTTCTTGCCGTAGCAAGATTTAAGAACTTTGTGTGCATGGTACTTCTACTTCATTCTTGTTAAGCCTTCATATTTTTGTACTGTATGCGTTTTTGTCCAGAAAATAGGATTACACTCGCTTTTCAACAGTCTCAACAATTAATCTAGTCATCGAGCACTCCACTTCCAACAGGTTTCTCAACAGTATAACGTATACATGGGCGCACAAGGTTCAGCTCGTCCCGTTGAACTTTGAATTCAGAACGACGTACTGTACTGTACGTGCGCCCTTAATTGTTATGTGCTCGGGTTTCTCATCGACATCAAATCACCTGCAGCCCTGTTGGACCCTTTTGCCTCTCTAGTCCCTTCAACCTCCGCTTTATCCTGAACAGCCTACAACTGTACTGCTAGTACCTGGCCATCTCGCGCATTCACACGCATCGCCTTTTTCAGGGACTATATACACGTACGTTTGTTCGTAGCTACTTCGTCAGTATTCTGAACTGTCAACTAAATATAACACCAAAGGCGATTATGCTATCTCTTTTTTTTTTTTTTTGCGGGGAAAGACACTGATTACAACGGCAAATTACAGAAAGGACCAGATAAGAAAGAAAAATACAATACCGCCCTTCTGCAAGTCAACGTCGCCGGAGACGAAGGCGCTGTCGGTGGCGCGCCGCTGCTCGAACTCCACAAGCCTTGGATCTGGAGCCTCCCCAAGCCAGCGGGAAGTCGCCGATCACCGATTCCGAAGAATCTACGCCGGATGTCGCCGTCGTCGTCGCGCCGCTGCACTTCTGCATCTTCCGGTCGTTCTCCATCCAGATCCGCCGTCCCGCGGAAACTGGTGAGGGGATAGCCGAGCCTGGCAGCTCCGCTGAGCTGCGGACTCGACGGAGGCGATGGGTCGACGCCGGAGCTCCTCAGAGCGCCACCGCCGAGGGGAAGGACCATCACCTGCAAAAGCTTCACTGGCTGCGCCTCCTCCGCCATGACGCCGCCAGCAGCCACACAACTCACAACTACGCTACCTATATACACGGATCCGTCGATTCCCCGCCCTCCCGCCGCCGGAGCGGCCGCCGGAGGACGGGGAATCAAGCGGATCGACGGCGAGGGAGGTGGTGCGAGCTGTCGGTCCAAAAGTCGCCCTTCTCTTCTTGGACGGGGAAGGGTGACGCGTCCAGGTCGCGTCTGAGTTTATGGCGATTATGCTATCTCACTATCAGTGGTATTGTAAGACGAAGGATCTCGTGGAGTATCATGCATGGAGCTAGCACGTTTTCACGTACTCCGTAGAAGCTTACGTTCTCGTCGCAACATGAAACTTCCACGTAGAATCTTGCTTTCTCGTGGCAGCGCATGAATCTTGGCTCGACGGAAATAGAGTGCATGCTGCATGCAAGAAGCTTGTGAGCTGAGTTGACGTGAGATCATGCTTTTGTAGTAGTACAAACATGCACGCAGTACTAGACTACTAGTAAACTGCATGCGGGGGCATCGAGTCTACGCTGCATTCAGCGGTCAGTGATCACCATTCCACCAGTGGATCGAGTTTGTAAAGGCAAAAGACGCACTGGCCTCAACACATCACGTCAGCGGCCGATCGAGGCAACAGTTCTTCGTTCCCGTCTTCCTTGTCACACCAACAGCGTGCGTAGATCGATCCATCCCCATGCCTGCATATGTGCACACCAAGAGAATGCTACCAAACGGAACAGTGAACGATTCTTGCCACCACGTGATACCAGGATATATGGTGGTGGTACCTTCTTTTGCGACCAATCTCCGGGGATGTCTATTCTTAGAGCATCTTCACCGGGGGTCTCCAAATTTGGAGGCCTCTTGGGGGTGCCGGACATTGCCCGGATATGGGCTCTGACATGGGTGGCCCGCCCGTTTTAGAGACAGCGTCCGCCTCGCCATGGGTTTAAGGCGCCGTGCAAGAGGCCGTTCCGCCCGCGTTATGGCGACGCGTTTCCGCAGGCGACGAAGGGACGGGACGACGATGCGTCTCTCGCACGCCTCGCATTTACGGCGGCGCCTGCTGAGCGTCCAGCCTTTTCCAGCTTCCCAAGCGGTAGACGTGTCGCCGCCATTAACTCCGACGCGACGCGTGCTCACCCACCCGACGCTTCCCGCCCTGAGCCACCGCTTCCCGCCGAGACATTGGGCTGGCTATAAAGAGGCCCCCGCTGTGCAGCCATTTCGCCACACCAGCACCGACGCTCGCCGGTAGCCATTTGAGCACATAGTCCAGCCATAGCCAGTTGAGCACATAGCCATGCCTCGCCACCTCGCCACCTCATGGGCCACGCTCACCCAGGCAGCGCGCCGCGCTCACGGCACGGCGCAGGAGGACGCCGCCGCCGCCGACGAACAGCCGTTCGACTGGGCCGATGTGGACGACGTCGACGTCGACGAGCAGGAGCCGGTGCAGGACCCGTACCCCGGCCAGGAGCCGCCGCCGGAGCTCGACGAGGCACCGCCGCCGCCGCAGCAGCCGCTCCCGCCTCCGCTGTGGCCTGACCAGGTGGTTGCCGCCAACTCGTTTGAGAGCTGGCGCAACGAGCAGGCAAGCCGCCAGGTCAGGCTTGGCTACGATGCGGCTGGGGACGCCGTAGAGGCCGCAATCATCCAGGCCTCCATCCTGACCGCGGAGCGCGACGAGCGTTGCCGCGCCTTCATGGCCGCCGAGCGGGCGGCGTACGAGCAGCTCAACGCCCAGGCGGAGGAGCCCACGCAGCAACAGCTCATCGCCCAGGCGGAGGAGCTAGCGGATGCGGCCTCCCGGCTTCGCGCCGAGCGGGAGGCGAACGAGGAGTTGAACCAGATGCGCCGAGCGGGACGCACACGACGAGCTGAACCAGACGCGGCCGAGAGGGATGCCATGCGCCGGGCGGCGAGTCAGCTCCGGTAGGAGAGACGTGTGCGCTCCCGCTTAGCCAAGGCCGCGCACGACAACGAGGTTGGCCCGAGCGGCGGTGTTTAGATTAGGCTTTAGTTATCGTTTTAGTTTTACTTTGCAAACGTGTTAGTCTAAGTTTGCAAACGTGTTAGCCTAAGTTTGCAACTTGTATCGGTTTTAATTTAAATTTGTATGTTTTTAAAATAGTTCGAATGCCGCGACCGACACAAGTTTCCGCCCGCAAAGTGTTCGATGATTTGCTCGCGTTTGGGGGAGGACGTTTGGGGAGCGCCGCTGTGGACGCGGTCGAAAACATGGGCGGACACATGTCCGGCACCCCCAATGGAGGCCCCATTGGGGGTGCCGGACGCGAATTTGGAGGCCCCTGGTGGAGATGCTCTTAGCACGTGTGAGCGGTCGCACAGATATTCTCCGAATATTTCGTCGCCGGAGATCTCGCCGGACAGGAAGACGGAGGCCGGGATGCTTCGATTTCGCCCCACCACGCACGCCCAACGTTAAGATTTGTCCTCGTCGTCGCCGCGGCCAGCCGATGGCGATGCTTACAGTTCAAAGAGATTTATGTGCGACAAAGAGCATCAAATGAACGAGTAGCAACACAGAACCCATCCCAAAAATGATCTAGTCTAGTCCGAACCCATTTAGCTGACAATTATTTTTCCTTCTACTTGGGAATGATCTTATCTCGAGTCCTATATGGAATGACGGGAGTGATGCCAATTCTACCGGGTCCGATATGACGAAATGCCTCCTCACTATCCAAGGCAAGTGCATGGTCTATCACCCATCACTTAAGCCACTATCATATATAGGTATCCTATCTCATCTTAGAGTTTACAGAGTGATGTAAAAAAAATCCGCGATGAAGTCTTATTGACTTGATGATGTGCTACATCTAGCGAGGCATATTGAAAAGTCCTGATCGACAAATTATGGAAGTTTTTCAATAAAAATAGAGTTTTTCCACCGGTATGTTTCTAAGTTTTACTCATATTTAAATATTTTATATTTCTATCGTACTAAGTGACGATGAATCATCTACAGTGTTAATGTCTCGGCACAAGTTTAGTCTTCGCATAAATCATTTAGTCTTCGCCCACACCTTAGATTTTTTTCGTCCTTCACCAGTGGCGACGGGTAAAACAGATCAGACAGTATTTGTTTGCCTTTTCTTTTTTATATGAGAAAAGTTTAACCTTGTAGAATGGCATGTGTACTTTCATGTATGGATTGGATGCGGGCAAGATCTATCTATGCATGCATGGCCTCAGCTTTCGTAGGAGCTGATGATTCGTAGTGGCTAAAACGTATGAAATGGGAGGGACACGGGTGCCTCGGCCGGGCAAATACCTGCAGGTGGCGCTTGGACTTACTCGCGTTCGATTCCTCGAAGCAGCCATTCACGCCACATCAGATTCCGCGAAGTACGTGAACTTTTGCAGGCAGCCACTACTCGGCCGTCCCTCCTGCCCATGCATGTAGCTCCATTTCAAACAAGATGGTACTACTCCTTGTAAAAAATTCAACTAGTTTGAAACACGGTGCAAGGTGAGTATTCTGACGTGCGTTTACCTTAAGTTAAGCTATATTACAGCAGCCTCTGACTCTCGGGTACAGTCTAGCTAATCACGACGCAAATTAACAAGGTACGTAGTGGTTGCATAACATGGTACCCACAAACATAGTCATCGATAACCGCATCAAGAAATGTGCCAATTGTCATTTAGCTTTTGATCATCCATGTATGTATGATACATGCATCCTAGTAACATCCTACGTCCTGTGGAGCGAGGGGCCCATGTACGTGCGTTTGACGTTGTCGCCTCTTGGCGTTTTCCATGGAGGATGGAGCGCCAAGCGCATGCAGCCGGTCAGGACGCTATGGGCGCGATTGGTAGCCAGCATCACTTTTCCGTCTCTCTGTGGGCAGGCTCTCTGTGGGCAGGCTCCGTGAGGCCTGGCCGAAGAAAAACAGCCTCTGAGCCGTGTTGTTCGATTTGTTTGGTCGGCTGCAGCAAAGAACGGGGCATGGGCTGAGCTAATTGTTGTGGATGTTTGGTTACATCATTTGCATGTTCATATGCAAGTATGCTTATGTTTGGTTGTGTGCAAAGCAGCTGTTGACTTTCATCTTACCCAATGCTTACCGATAAAGCACACAGAACAAGTAATGAAACAAGCAAAGCATAGCATAGCATAATAGGATACCGAGTTCATCTGGATCAAAAGAAACATGTCTGATGCAGCAGGAGTCTAGGAACAGAAGCTCATGCTGCATCTGAAGTTCATCAACGAAGGGGTTAGTATATACCTCCTCCAATATATTACAGACCACTAATCAGATTCTATTACCTCCATCTGGATCGCATTTCTAGTTCCCTTTGCTTTCTTAAAGCAGGGCTTTCAGGCCTACTTTTTTTTAAAAAAAACTAGTCATCAGAGAATGCATCGACAAACTCGCTATGCAGGTAAGTCCTAAGCCAAGTACACCTCTGCGGTTTGGTCATGCTGGAGTACTTGAGCTGCTCTTCCGTGTTGTCCGCTAGGAAGTCTATCGCCCTCATAAGCAATGCTGGAGTGTACATGTTACGCGGCTGCACTATCGTAACCCTGAAGATGGTCTTCATTTGAGCAAAGTTGGTAATGGGCTGGTTCAGCAACTCCTCGTCCTTGGGGTGGTTCTAATATTGACATGCCAAATTGTTAGTGAACAGACTATTTGAAGTTGGCAATGAACAAGTAATAGCACAATACGATTCAATGAACGGGCAAGCTAACCTGAAGGTGTGTAAGCAGCTTCACATCATCCATCATGAGAGTCGTCATGCCTTCATACCAAACTACTTCTGGCATGCGCTTCAGTTGGTTAATCCTAACCCACTTGGATCTCCACCTCCTTAGATGGTTGTAGATTTGAGTGCTGGTGATAGTAAGCCCAGTGAAGTCAAGAACATCTTCGCTGACCTTCCTGATGTACTGTTCTTTGAAGCCTCTGTCAAAGTGGAACCCCTTCTGCACTAGCTCGACAACCCTGTTCAGAACAAAGAGTGACAGAGGAGTTGTCCATTGCATTGCCAGCCTCTGAGGTAGTTCATCAGTTTCAGAGTGCACTCTCTTGTTAGGGCCCTTTGCATGCATCTCAGATAGCACATCTGAGTCAGTGACTGCATCCATAGGGATTGCATTCAGAGGCAGTACATCGAGGGGCTCAGAGACTATGGCATTGTCGAACAGGTCAAGGAGTGCATTCTCGCATAGCACTTGCAGAGGGGCTCTCTTCTTACCGCGACACTGATCCTACAAACACGATGATGGACCGTCATAAGATCACCTACATCTACGGTATGAAGAACATGCACAGATCTACGGTATGAAGAACATGCACAGGTCTATGAAGAACATGCACAGATCTACGGTATGAAGAACATGCACACGTCTATGAAGAACATGCACAGATCTACGGTATGAAGAAGGATAAGGTTCAGAAGTTATTCATACCTGCATCTTACCGTCCGCCTTCACGGTGGAGGTTGCCGTGGACTTGGTGGAAGTCCCCGTCGAGTTCTCCGTCGAGGTCACCACCTCGGTGGAGGTCGTCGTCAAAGTCGCCTTCGCCTTCACACAAATCGCTCCCGCCATCTCGAGAGCTCGAACAGGAGAAATGGCGGTTTTCGATTTGGGGGAGAGCTAAATAGCGGGGCGATTTTGGCGGGCGGGCGGCCAAAATCCTCCCGCCGGAATTTCAGAGCTCGCGCCATCTCCGTTGGCTGCAGCTGCTCGGCGCTGCGTTCCTCTAGGTCAGCCGCCCGCAGCCTGGCTCCAAGGGAACTGCCGATTCGACCGTTCCCCGCGGGCCTGGCCCAAGACTGCTTTGAGAAGCGTGCTAGCCTGGCCCAGCAACATTTTCAGGCATCCAATCACCAGAACTTTGCATCTGGCCAAAAGATCTGCAGCCTGCCAAACGCGCCCTATAGCTTCAGCTGGGAGGGCAGGCAAGTCCATGGGGAATAGAGTAGAGCAAAGGACAACAGAAAACCAGATGATTATGAGCAATTTTTCAGACGGTAACATGGGGCGACATACTGACATGTATTGTGGGTATGTCATGTGGGAAAATATCCGTACATACGATGCTGCTAACGAATTGTATCCATTGCGTATAGGAGTATAGAACACGTACGTACTTGTTCCCGATTTGCATGGAATTTACAGAGAACAAGGCAAGGTACGTATGTGATGGGTCTAGACTCTAGATTACACCACATTAGGGGTGTCAACGAGCCGAGCTCGAGCGAATACCCTAGGCTCGGCTCGATATGCTTAGCGAGCTAGACTCGATATGCTTAGCGAGCTAGAAAAAGAGCTCGAGCTCGGCTCGCGAACTACAGATTCAGCTCGAGCCCGCCTCGCCGAAGGCTCGTTAAGTTTTTATTCTGTAATTCTGCCTGAGCTTGCACAGGTGATGGTCGTGCACGATTATGCGTACTGCTGGCACAGACACCTCTATTTATAGAGGTAGCTCCACCGTTACTCTCCACAAGCTAGCGAGGTGGTACTAAGAGTTCACTATGACGTCTGTTGCATGGCACACACTAGGTGGGCTGTACCAGGCCTTTTTACTTGTCTTTGTACGATGGTGGGCTGATTAATTTTTCCAAGGTACAAGTACGTACGTGTTCATGAAATTTTTTCTAATGAGTAAGAGGGTGGGTTACCTGAGGTGCCTGCTTAAAATTTGATGATAACTTATTTATTGGGCTGAGAGAAGCAAGGAGGACGCTAATTGAGTTGGTATGTGTATCATAGTTCCTACCGATCGAGCTTTAGCGAATTGTTTGAGTTCGAGCTCGTCAAGCTTGCGAGCCTGAAATAAAGTTTGAGTTCGGCTTGTTAAGCAATCGAACCGAGCTCGAGTCGAGCCGATAGCGAATCAAACTCAAACAGTTTGTCGAATATTTTTGACAGCCCTACACCACATGCAACTCATCATCGATCGGTCTCAGATGCACACATAATAAATACATAATCCGAGGTGAGAGGTCGTACGACAGGGATGTAACCTAGCTACTGGGGATCAGTATGGCCGGCTCGATCGAGCCTAAGAACCCAGGAAATTTTTTATCACGAGAGAGAAAAACGACCAATCGCCTGCACGATCGGACGGGTCGATCGGGACCATGCCCGCCGGCCGGCCACCACCGCACCGCCTTTGCATCGATCCGGCGGACTCGCCCTGTCTTACCTCATGGGCTCGACCTCTCTCCGCCAGGCGCCGAGCAGAAGAAGGTTTTCCTCTCTGCTCTCGCATAACGGCATGCCTGAGCTAGCAAACGGCCGATGCGACGCGATCTCTCCGGCCAGCTTTTGCGACGACGCAGGCCGCCTTTCCGGCCATGTGATCCGTCTTGTCCTGCTTCGGCACAACCTAGCGAACGTCGTCTCCGGGCAAGTCTACCCCCGCTGCGTGGAATAATCATGACGACAGTTAAGGTATCAGGGATATACATCCAGTCTGAAGTGGTAAGCAAACGCTGCCTAGATCGATCCACGGCTGGAGCTGGTATGATGATCGTCTGACGAAGATTCAGAGGGATTTGCGCATGCTCTCCGGGCTTCTGCATACTGCATGTGGCGGGATCAGAGAAATGGATTGGGTCACTGCGCTGTCCAAGGTTATTATTACGCCATCAAGGGGAAGGCAGGACATGCACTACGGGTTAAGCGCTCCAGCAGCTTGCAAATGCAAGACGTGCGAGCACAACGCGTCAAACTTGAAGGTACGGAGTAGAATTCAACGCCATCCCGCATGGAGAAAAACCTAAACACGAGCGACACGGTGTAAAGTAAAGATTGTTTGGGGAACAGAAAGTCCAACTGACTTAGCTGGTACTGCATCAACAAATATGATTCAATCGTTAGAATGCTACTCCCGTGGGAAATGCTTGCCGCCGTGGGCTATCCACTCCCATCTTACATGGGCTTGGGTAACGGGCACTCTTTATTTTCTATCCTATTTTTAATCTAGCGTTCTAACGATTGAATCAGTTGAACTATGACTGAATCTCAAAAAAAATAAAAATAAAACTATGACTTGAAAAAGACACTTCCCGGTGCGGAAGGGATGAGCTCCTGCGACCCGGGCGGCGACCTGGGCGGCGACCCGCCGCCGAGCTCCGCGGCGCCGGCACCTGCTGCCCCGCCGCCTCCCGCCGCTACTCCGTCCCTTGCCACCCACCCTCTTCCTTCGTCGCAAGTTTTAGACACCTCCCACGAGAATAGCGCCGCCACCACGCCGTCTGTCACTCCGGCAGCCAGCGGCCACCCCTCTTCCCATAGGATTAGCCCCCTCGAGACTCCTTCCTCCTCCCTGCCCCGGTCGCCTCAGGTGGAGGCTGCCGCTGTGGGCGTGGCCCAGGGCTTTCTCTCGACCTCGACGTCCTGGATGCTGAATCTAAACCCGCAGGAGCTGCCGCCTCCGTTCCGCATCCCCGGCGACGCCTTCCTCCAATTCACCCTCGAGAACTTCAGCAGTCTGGTATGCTCTCCAATCGCCCCTGGCTCTAAGCTCTTTGAGCCATCCCCGGTGCTCGTCGAGGTGGATCCGGTGACCCTCGTACCTCCTCCTGCTCCTCTGTTAGTAGTTTGCTAAATTTTTGGTTAGGATCTGAGTTTGAAAGCATCATTGTTGAGTTTTTGCGCAATAACTGGTATCAATTCGCGGTCTCTTCCCCAAAGCTGGCGGCGTTCATCGTCTCTCTAGGTGGAATTCGCCATGGAAGAGCTCTGGCTCGCTTCTCCCTTCCCTTAGGCAGCCATGTGGGACCTCCATGGTCAACTGGCTCCTTGACTGCTGATCAAGCCTTGGCCGCGCTCGTGAGCCCTGACCCTCTGTTCTGCTCTGTCCTTGAGCCTGGGAGAAACGTGATCCCCTCCTCCACCTCGAATCCTGCTGCCACTTCGGCACGCTGACCTCGTCGCACGCGCCGTCCTCTATGCCTATCTCTCCTTGCTCCAGGAATCCTGCCATCCCCTCCCGGGCCGCTCCCCTGGCGTGTGCATCCGCCCCGGGATCCCTCTCCCTCTTTCGGTCGGGCTCCGCTCCCTAATTCCTCTCCTACCTTTGTTCCCCTTTCTCCTTCTCCCCTGCATACCTCTGCTGGTCAATTCGCCCGCTCCGGCTGCTTCGATGCTTGCGCCGGAAATGGATGGTCGCTCCTTACCTTCTCTCAGGTGGCTGCCTCCCCTTCTAAACCACTCACCCCGCTCCCCTCCTCCACTCCAACTCCTCTCAACCTCGCCATCCGACGTTGCCATCGGCGCCTTGCTATGGACCACCTCGTCGCCTTCTGCCGCGATCCTATCAAGTGTCGTCGCTGCCGGCACTCGGGACTAAGGAAAAGAACTGCAAGCTCCTGCCTTTCGGATCTTCTCTGCTCCCCCACCCTCGCGTCCTCATCACTTTCCGTTTTCCCTACACTGTCCTTGGACCCGCTGCCTGCGAACCGGGAGGTTGCTGTCGGCAACCATGCTTCGGTGGATCCTGCGCTGGCCCGTGAGCTTTTCTGCTCCATTGAGATATCTGAGCCGCCGCCTGTGGAGCTGCCTGGCGCCGATCTAGCGGCGTCCGGGATGGTTGTGGAGCTGCAGGGCGCCGATCTGGCGGTGGCGGGGAACCCCGCCTCTGACTTTGCTGCCCCTCCGCAGCAGGGGCCGCGTTGCAGCCCTCGCATTGCTGCTGCTGAGCTGCCAAACCGTGAGACCATCCTGTCCAAGGCTGAGCGGCGCAAGAAGAACCGTCTCGAGGGCGCGGGCCGTGCTAGCTCATCCAGGAGGGGTGAGCTTTCCTACCGAGGACCTGCTCGCTGTGGCGGCCGACGGCGCGCCGCTTGGTGAGCTAGACCTGGAGGTGCTGGCTGTGGCATGTGACACTAGTCGGAAAACCCTCTTTAGTGGCGCACCTATTTAGAATTCTGTGGCACACGGTGGGTGCGCCACAGAATTCACGCCACTAAATTTTATTTATGTGGCGCACGTGGAACATGCGCCACAGAATTCTCACATTTCTGTGGCGCACCAAGAAGCGTGCGCCATAGAATTCCAAAAAAAATTAAAATTTTAAAAAAGGTTAAAAAATTCAAAACAAATCCGGAAAAATTGGAGAAAATTTGGAAACCCCAAATATTTGAATTTTCTGATTTTTGTTGAATTTTTAACTTTTCTCAAATGATGACTTCCCAATTGGTCACCCATCTTTAAATTGCTCCAACCTAAGCACGCTTAACTTCTAAGCTCTATTCAACTCAACCACCCATATGCTACTAATGTTCTTATTGATATATGTATCATATCAACCCTTTTAAAACTTGTATGTGGTATGTGTGGTATGTGTTATATATGTGTGTTTTTGAATTTCAAAAGTTTCAAAAACTTCAAAAGTTTCAAAAGGAGATTCAAAAGTTTCAAAAATCCAAAAAAAATCAACAAATCCAAAAACTTCAAAAAATCCCAAAACTTCAAAATTTCCAAAAAATCCCAAAAACTTCAAAAAATCCAAAAAAAATCAACAAATCCAAAGATTCGAAAATTTAAGAAAAAATGTTAATTTTTTAAAAATGACAAAAAAATAAAAATAGAAAAAAATAAAAGAATAAAATTTTAAAAATGACTAAAAAATCAAAAAATACTTAAGTTCAAAAAAATTCAAAAAGTCCAAAAAAGGCATAGAAAATGTATAACAAAGAAGATTGTTGAATTTTTTTTTGGATTTTTTAATTTTTTTTGAAGTTTTCTCTTTTTTTGTGCTTTTTTAGATTTTTTGGATTTTTTTGAAGTTTTCTAGATTTTTTGAATTTTTTGGATTTTTTTATTTTTTTTGAAGTTTTCTGGATTCTTTGAATTTTTGGATTTGTTTGTTTTTTTTTAATTTTTTTGAAGTTTTCTGGATTTTGTGATTTTTTTGAAGTTTTCTGGGTTTTTTTGAATTTTTGAAACTTTTGTGGCGCATAAAGCCACATTTCTGTGGCGCACATCATACATGCGCCACAGAAATGTGACTTTCTGTGACGAAAGCTGTATATGCGCCACAGAAAGCCTCATTTCTGTGGCGCACATGCAACATGCGCCAGAAATGTGCCTTTCTGTGTCGCATATACAGCATGCGCAACAGAAAGCCATATTGCTGTGGCGCATTTGGTTTTCGTGCGCCACAGAATTTCAAATTTCTGTGGCGCATGCAAACAATGCGCCACAGAAATTTCTGTGGCGCATGGCTATTTCGTGCGCCACAAAAAGTGATCCACAGAAAGGCAATTTCCTACTAGTGTGATATCGACGTCTGCCCTGCGCTCGGCCCATGAGCCTTCCCTTGAGTCTGCCTCGCTCAATGATAATTAAGCTTCTTATCTCCTCCTGGCATAGGCGGGGCTTAGGGCACAAAACCAAACAGGACGATGTACACTCCGCGATTGACTCCTTGCTCCCCTTTGTGCTTTGCTTACAAGAATCAAAGCTCGGGGACATATCTTCCTTCCTCGCCTCCTCTTTCCTTCCCTCTCCATTCGCTCTTTCATCAACAAACCTTCCGTCGGCGCCTCGGGTGGGATCATTACTGCTTGGGATGATCGCATTCTTGAACTCACACACCACTCATAGATGATTTCTCGGTCACTACCTCCTTCTTCTTCCGATGCACAAACTTAACTTCTCCGTCATCAATGTTTATGGACCTTGTGATACGTGCATTTTATATCATCATTTATATAACTTTTAGTATCATACTAGAATGTTATTTGCATGATTATATGATTGTTTCTACATGTTTTAGATGATTTTGGGGACTTTCATACAAAGTCCCTATTTTTGGTATTTAATTTCTGGGAGGCAGAAAACCTCCTTTTTCTTGTCTTTAATGTTTCAGGAGCTACAGGACTCAAATAATAAAAGGAAAAATACTGCGTCAGTTTTTCATCGGGAGAAAGGCAGAGGGAAGAAGACCGAAGAGAGGAGAGCCACGAGGGCCAAATGGGGGTGGCCCACGCGGCCCATGTACCTGGCCGCGTGGGACCCACCAAAAGGTGCCTCGGGCACCTCCTCGCCTGGGGCTTTTTAGACGCCTTCGTCTCGCCCGAAAAGTAACGCCCTAATTTTTCCAAGTCCATCCGAGGTCGCGGCGGCGGCGAAACTCCTGATCCCTTCCGAGGGGGGTCAGATCCTGCTGCTCCGGAACTCCGGAGAAGGGGGAAATCATCGTCATCGTCATCACCTCTCCTCCTTGGCGTGGGAGGAGGCCTCTACATCATCACCCCCATCAAGACCAGCACCATCACCATCATCATCACCGTGATCCACTCCGTTCCCCTCGCAGTTTGAGAGTTGCTATACCCTAGATACTTGTCTTGTGCTACTATTCATGTTTGTGATTGAGTACTTGTCATTATTTGGTGGTGAAGTTATAATTTCAGATTGTGTTGTACCACTTATGCCACTGATTATGATCATGTTCGCACGTTGTGAGTAGTTCCCGTATGTTCCTGAGGGCATAGGATGAATTGGCATTGATTTATATATGACATGTGTTGGTATTTTGTCAAGAGTTTATCTTTTATGTGATTCTATGATGGTGTTGTGCGAACGTCGACTGCACAACACTTCACCTTTATGGGCTCATAGGAGAACACCGTAGTGTAATGAATTGATGGAGACTTGGGAGGACACGTAAACCTGAGACCGAGTCATGAAGTTATATTATGAGGGTATTAGTATCGGGGACCTTAGAGTGTAATGCTATGGTGGGACTTTAGGTCTTAATAATTCTTGTGCAGTCATTTGCTTGGCCACATGATCCATCATAAGGGGTTGTAGTTTATTTATTTAGCTATACCTAATTATGGCTCCGTCCAAAGAGGATTAAAACTTGACAAGATATTCAACGTGTTGTTTAATAAATCTCTATGCCTAGCATCATCCATGCCGCCCTCGGGAACGTTTGCCACATATAAGTTACACATCACTTGAGCTTGTCCTTTGCCACATAAGAGGATTGGGCTTTCTCTCTTTGAGAGCTTTCACTTGCTACTATCTGTTATCTGCTTGCAATTATACAACTGAAAATACCAAAAACACTGCATCTTTTATTGTTTTATTTATCAATCTTACTAACCAATACCTTCAGCTCCTCGTGGGTTCGACAACCTTTTCTAATTGAAAGGTACTACAATTGATCTCCTGCACTTGGGAGCCATCAAGATACTTTTCTGGCGCCGTTGCCGGGGAGCGTAGCGCTATTGGTAAGAAGTTTGGTAAGGAAACTTGAAAGCTGTTTATCTCATTGTTACTATGGCATTTATGAATCGTGCCTCGCTGCATCTTGCTCTATATGAAAGTGCTTATGCCACTACTGCAAAGGTGGTTGAAACTACTGTGTCTGAGGTACCTAAAGTGGGATTAAAATTCCCATGGTCATGTTAAAAGAGTTATGAAAAATCCATTTACAGGAGATGGAACTAAGTCGGCACGCGAGCACATGGAAATAATTGAGGACATATGTGGCTTATTCAGACTACCTGGTATTTCAGAGGATCAGGTAAAAAGGAAGCTATTGTATTTGTCTTTATCTGGTAATGCTCGTGATTGGTACAGGTCTTGGATGAAGAGGTCCAGAATGAATGGAGTATCTTGAGGAAGGTTTTCTTTCTTAAATATTTTACTCCTAAAGAAGCTTATGATAACCGCTGCTATATATTCAATTTCTGGCCACATCTGGGAGAGAGTATTACTCAAGCTTGGGGGAGGTTAAAGGAACTCCTTCGCAAGAATCCATGTCATGATCTTACAAGGAAACTTATATTGATAAACTTTTATGTGAGACTACCTATGAAGCACAAGGAGATTCTGGATAATTCATCTGGTGGAAGTTTTACTAATAACACTGAAGAAGAAGCATGGAATTTATTGGAGACTATTTCTGAAAATACTAGCCACTGGGATCTTGATAAAGGTAATGAGCCATATTTTGATTATGAATATTCATGTGTAGAGAATTTCTCTACTTCTATTCTGTTTAAAAATCTGAGTGATACTTTTGGTCTTGATCCTTATGTTATAATTGAAATAGCTAAAGGTTTTGCTGATCATATCTGTGTTCCAAAAAGTGGATTTGAAGTTTATGTTGAACCTGTTAAACAATCTATTGTTGTTCCTAAAGTTATTAAACAGGTTGAACCAATGTCATCTGTGACAATTGAGGAGTATGTTGAACCACCTCCATTTCCAAACCAAGTTAAGGAGAATTTACTTAAAGCTGTTACTAACAAGAGTAACAAAAGATGTTCTCAGCCTTATGAACAGGTGGAAGTCAACACTCAAATTTCTGTTATCAAGCAACTAAATGAAGAAGACCCAGTGGATGTTTATCTATGTGAAGATGCTACCAAAGTCATCAAAGGTAATTCGGCCAAAGTTGGGAAACCTGTTATATCATGCTCTATTGGGACTTCAAGTTATCATGGTCTATGTGATATTGGAGCAAGTATTAGTGTCATTCCATATTCTCTTTATCTTGAGATCAAGCCTGATATTGATCCCATTGTTATGGAAGAGACAGGTATGACAATTCAACTTGCTAATAAAGATTATATTAGTCCATTTGGAATTGTTAGAGATGTTGAAGTATTGATTGGCAAAATAAAATACCCTGCTGATTTTATTGTGCTTGGTTGTCCTCAAGATTCATTTTGTCCTATCATTTTTGGTAGACCTTTCTTACATACTGTTGGTGCTGAAATTAATTTGCCTAAAGAGAAAGTGTTTATTAAATGTGCTGGTGAGAAACTTGAATTTAACTTTTCCAAATTTGCTGATAAACATGTTGAGAAAGAGCCAATTCCTAATAATTTAATTGAAACTCTTGCTCATATAGCTGTAGCTTCAACTGATGTTGTAGAACGTTATATGCTTAATCAAGATGAACCATTTAATGATGAGGAAAAAGAGGCTTTGGAACAAATATTATGGCAACAACCACCACAATTACAATTGCATATCCCACCTGATAATTTAGGAGTGCTACCACCACCTAAAGGGGATCCTAGTTTTGAATTGAAACCTTTGCCTGCAAATCTGAAATATGCATATTTGGATGAGAAGAGCATATATCCTGTCATTATTAGTGCTAACCTTTCAGCTGAAGAGGAAGAGAAATTACTTGATGTGCTAAAAGCTCACCGACCAGCCATTGGATACTCTCTTGATGATCTTAAAGGTATAAGCCCCGCTCTATGTATGCATAAAATTAATCTGGAGGAAGATGCAAAACCTGTTGTTGATTTTCAACGCCGCCTCCATCCAAAAATGAAAGAAGTGGTAAGAAAGAGGTAATAAGACTTATTGAAGCTGGTATCATTTATCCTATAGCTGACAGTAAGTGGGTTAGTCCTGTTCATTGTGTTCCTAAAAAGGGTGGAATGACTGTTGTTCCAAATGAAAAGGATGAACTTGTGGCTCAACGTACTGTAGTTGGTTATAGGATGGTTATTGATTTCAGAAAATTGAATAAAGCAACTCGAAAAGATCATTATCCATTGCCATTTATTGATCAAATGCTAGAAAGGTTGTCTAAACACTCTCACTTTTGCTATCTAGATGGTTATTCAGGTTTCTCGCAAATTCCTGTCCATAAGGATGATCAAGAAAAGACCACTTTTACTTGCCCATATGGTACTTTTGCTTACAGGAGAATGCCATTCGGTTTATGTAATGCTCCTGCTACTTTTCAAAGATGCATGAATGCTATATTTGCTGATTATATTGAAAAGATAATGGAGGTTTTTATGGATGATTTTTCTGTGTATGGTACTTCCTTCGATAATTGCTTGTTCAACCTTAACAAAGTTTTACAGCGTTGTGAAGACCAACACTTGGTTCTTAATTGGGAGAAGTGTCACTTCATGGTTACTGAGGGTATAGTTCTTGGGCATAAGATTTCTGGAGAAGGAATAGAAGTTGATCCAGCAAAGATTGAAGCTATTGAAAAACTACCATATCCAAGGGACCTCAAAGGTATAAGAAGTTTTCTTGGGCATGCAGGTTTTTACCGTAGGTTCATTAAGGATTTCTCCAAAATATCAAAACCTCTAACCAATCTTCTGCAAAAGGATGTTCCTTTCTCTTTTAATGATGATTGCATTGAGTCCTTTAATATTTTGAAGAATGCTTTAATCACTGCTCCCATTATTCAACCTCCTGATTGGAACTTGCCTTTTGAAATTATGTGTGATGCTAGTGATTATGCAGTTGGGGCTGTTTTGGGCCAACGTGTTGATAAGAAACTGAATGTTATTTATTATGCTAGTAGAACACTTGATGCTGCTCAAAAGAATTATGCTACAACTGAGAAAGAATTTTTAGCAGTACTGTTTGCTTGTGACAAGTTTAGACCTTATATTACTGATTCAAAAGTCACAATACATACTGATCATTCTGCTATTAAATACTTGATGAATAAGAAAGATGCTAAGCCTAGACTAATAAGATGGGTACTTCTATTGCAAGAATTTGATTTACACATTGTTGATAGGAAAGGGGAGGATAATCAAGTTGCTGATCATCTCTCTAGGATGGAAAGCATACCTGATGATCCTATTCCTATTAATGATAGCTTTGTTAATGAACAACTTGCAATTGTTAATGTTTCTAGTGCTAAAGTTGCATCTCCTTGGTTTGCCAACTATGCAAATTTTATTGTTGGTAAAGTTTTGCCTCCACACTTCACTTCTCAACAAAGAAAGAAATTCTTTTATGATCTTAGACATTATTTTTGGGATGATCCTTTCCTCTATAAGAAAAGTGTGGATGGTATTATTAGACGTTGTGTACCTGAGCATGAACAACAGGCTATTATAAGAGATTGTCATGACAGTCCCTATGGAGGGCATCATGCAGGAGATCGCACAGGAGCAAAGGTATTACAATCTGGTTTCTATTGGCCTACTTTATTTAAGGACTGTGCTGAATATGTTAAATCTTGTGATAAATGTCAAAGAGTAGGAAACATTGGTAGGAGGAATGAAATGCCTATGAATTATTCATTGCCACTTGAACCATTTGATGTGTGGGGTTTTGACTTTATGGGTCCTTTCCCAGAATCAAAGACAAAGCATACTCACATTTTGGTTGCAGTTGACTATGTTACAAAGTGGGTGGAAGCAATTCCAACCAAAAGTGCAGATCATGCCACAGCAATGAAGATGCTCAAGGACATCATTTTCCCCAGGTTTGGTGTTCCTAGGTTCTTAATTACTGATGGTGGTTCTCATTTCTTGCATGGTGTTCTTAGAAAAACTTTGGCAAAATATGATGTTAACCATAGAATTGCATCTCCTTATCATCCTCAAACAAGTGGGCAAGTTGAATTAAGCAATAGGGAAATTAAACTCATTTTGGAAAAGACAGTGAATAAGTCTAGATCTGATTGGCCAATTAAGATTAATGATGCTTTGTGGGCTTATAGAACTGCTTTTAAAAATCCTATGGGAATGTCTCCTTATAAAATGGTTTATGGAAAAGCTTGTCACTTACCTGTTGAACTAGAACATAAAGCTAGATGGGCTATTAAACAACTGAACTTTGATTTTAAAACTGCGGGAGAAAAGAGAATTCTTGACCTAAACCTACTTGACGAATGGAGAAATGAAGCTTATGAAAGTGCCAGGATGTTTAAAGAAAAAGTTAAGATTTGGCATGACAAGAAAATTAAGAAAAAGGAATTCAAAGTAGGTGATCAAGTTTTATTGTACAACTCTCGTTTCAAGTTTTCTGCAGGGAAGCTAGCTTCAAAGTGGCAGGGACCATTAGTGATACAGGAGGTGTACCGTTCAGGAGCTATCCGTCTTCACGGTGACATGAAAGGTAAACCTCATGTAGTCAATGGACAACGCCTTAAACCTTATATTGCAGGAAAGAGCTTCATCGGAAGGGTGGAGGAGTTGAATTTACAAACACCGGAAGAGGTAATTGAGAGAAACCGTGCAGTTCCAGAAACCCTAAATCAATAGAAGGTAACTTTTGTGTTGGAAAGTTTCTCGGAATTGCATAAAATTTTACGGAGGTCAATTTTTATGGAAATCATCGTATGGGACAAGAAAACTGGACGAAACGGAGACCCGAGGGAGAAAAGAGAGGGGCCCACGCGGCCCAAGTACCTGGCCGCGTGGGGCTATCCCTTTTCCACCTCGGAGTCCTTTTTCGTCTCGTTTTCGATCCCGACGCTTCGTCTTGACCCAAAAACCTCAATATATACCCCTCTCTGTCGATCTAATCTCGCACCGAGCGTTCTCGAGCGATTCTTTCTTTTGCTGTTTCTGCCTGTCAGGTTTTTAGCCATGTCTTCGGGAGACTCCTACCAATGCTCCTCCATGGACGACGATGATGATGAACTCGACGGGTCAGCCCCACGTCCATATGGAGGAGGAATAGGAAGAGGAAGGACTACTCGATGATGAAGACTACAAGCCTGACAAAGAGGAGGAGGTGCAAGAAGGAAGCTGAAGAAGGAGAGTACAAGCCCTCCATCAACATCGCACCTTGGCGACAGCACCTCCTTCACCCATTGCTGTTGCCGGTGTGAGTGTGAATATGTCTCTTGGAAACAAGAGGCGGACGCACGCATGAGCACCGGAGGGAAAGCTCCTAGGCGCGCACTTGCAAGCAAAAACGTGTTTCTACTCTTATTGACAGGGAATTTCAGCGCCACCAAGAGAATTATCCTGGTGAATGGGATCGCAAGATCCCAACAAGAAGTACCAAGCCCGGAGTGGAAGCCTTGCAAGGAAACTGTGGAGAAGAATCTCATGCAAAAACTGGAGAAGCTGCGAACAAGTTTGAAAAGCCTACAATCTTATGATGAGCATTATTGGAGATCTTGAAGAAATTATTATGAAGATAAGAAGAAAGAAGAGAGGAAGTTCTAGCAAAACGTCAAGCTTGGGGGAGTTCCACCTAGTCTTTCTCACTAGTTTATCATATCTATCTAGTCATGGTGTGTTTTGCTTTTATCGTTTAGTTATCAATATCTCTTAGGCGTGTGTGAGCTCATGGAGCATTATCATGTATCCCTATCCTATGGTTTATCAATGAATATTAAAGTATGGTGTCATCCATAATTCTCTTGTTTGGAGATTGATGGGTAACACTCATGCAAATGAGCGTGGCATATTTAGAATTTCAATCACATCTTGCCTTGAAATTAATTAACTTGAGTATGTTGGACAATTATAGAATTATCTCAATATAGAAGAAGTAAAAAGACTTGTGAATTAATAGTTTGAGGTTAAGATATAGTCTTGTAGGATAAGAAGTTGAGAAGACTTAATGAAAAGGATATAAAACACTCTTGTTACAACCTAGTATCTTTTGAGCAAATTAATGATCATGGATATTTCAATACTTATGCTCTTGAATGTGAATGAAAGGAAGGCACCTGAAATTTCAGCTAGCCATGGAAAGTGTAAGAAAAGGGTTGTGTAGAGCATGGGAACTTGATTGAGATATCCATGACTAAAGTTTGCACTAGTTACTAGTCAAGCAAGAGTGATAACAATTTTTATATCTATCTGTCTTTTCATTTGTCTTCTTTTGAACTTGTTATCCAATGAGAGTTTATCTTGTCTTTGAATTTCAGCAAAGTATAAAAGATTATAATGCTTGCCATGAAGAGCAAAAGCATGTGAAAAACAATATGATTCGATTGTCCAACATACAATGGTTATTTGCTTTCAAAAGTAAGGGGTGATTGCTAGAGTTCTACTTATGTTGCCCTCATATGTATGAGTTTTAGATCATTAATCTTATCTTGCAATTGAATATGATGATGATACAATGCCCGTATTTATTTATCAACCATAAGTCCATTGATGCATGTAATGATCTATGTCCTTACTTACTCGAGGACGAGTAAAGGTTTAAGCTTGGGGGGGTTGATACTACAAAAAGCTCCGGTCTTAACGCCCCTACGGAAGCTGTGCAGCCTTTCCTCGGGTTCGTAGAGTCGGGTTTCCCGTTTACCCACAACGGAGGAGCCGCCCCCACCAACCAAAGCAGGTAGGCGGTCACGGTTCATAACGCACTCTTCTAGTTGACCAATCTCCCTAGGTATTGGCCCCACCAAACTGTTTGATGAGAGATCAAGTGTCAACCGGTTCACCAACACTGTTATTCCTGGGAATATTGATCCAGTGAGGTTATTATGGCTTGCATCAAGGTGCTAGAGCCGAGACTGGTTACCAAAAGCTGCTGGTATCGACCCGTTGAATGTGTTCATGTGAAGGTCCAGGATCTCCTCGAGGATGAAGGCCAGATCACGCCCAATTCGATCCTTGAAAGACCCATTGCACTACAGCGGCAGCTCGGGCTCGAGCAACGGCGGGAGATAAGTCTTCTCTTCATTCAGCATTCAGTCTATCTTCGGAAAGCTGCAATAATTGATGCACGTAGACGATGTGAAATGCTTTCTTGATTTTGTGCATTTTATATCATCATGTATATAACTTTAGTATCATACTAGAATGTTATTTGCATGATTATATGATTGTTTCTACATGTTTTAGATGATTTTGGGGACTTTCATACAAAGTCCCTATTTTTGGTATTTAATTTCTGGGAGGCAGAAAACCTCCTTTTTCTTGTCTTTAATGTTTCAGGAGCTATAGGATCTCAAATAATAAAAGGAAAAATACTGCGTCGGATTTTCATCGGGAGAAAGGCAGAGGGAAGAAGACCGAAGAGAGGAGAGCCACGAGGGCCAAATGGGGGTGGCCCACGCGGCCCATGTACCTGGCCGCGTGGGACCCACCAAAAGGTGCCTCGAGCACCTCCTCGCCTGGGGCTTTTTAGCAACGCCTTCGTCTTGCCCGAAAAGTAACGCCCTAATTTTTCCAAGTCCATCCGAGGTCGCGGCGGCGGCGAAACTCCTGATCCCTGCCGAGGGGGGTCAGATCCTGCTGCTCCGGAACTCCGGAGAAGGGGGAAATCATCGTCATCGTCATCACCTCTCCTCCTTGGCGTGGGAGGAGGCCTCTACATCATCACCCCCATCAAGACCAGCACCATCACCATCATCATCACCGTGATCCACTCCGTTCCCCTCGCAGTTTGAGAGTTGCTATACCCTAGATACTTGTCTTGTGCTACTATTCATGTTTGTGATTGAGTACTTGTCATTATTTGGTGGTGAAGTTATAATTTCAGATTGTGTTGTACCACTTATGCCACTGATTTTGATCATGTTCGCACGTTGTGAGTAGTTCCCGTATGTTCCTGAGGGCATAGGATGAATTGGCATTGATTTATATATGACATGTGTTGGTATTTTTTTCAAGAGTTTATCTTTTATGTGATTCTATGATGGTGTTGTGCGAACGTCGACTGCACAACACTTCACCTATATGGGCTCATAGGAGAACACCGTAGTGTAATGAATTGATGGATACTTGGGAGGACACGTAAAACCGAGACCGAGTCATGAAGTTATGTTATGAGGGTATTAGTATCGGGGACCTTAGAGTGTAATGCTATGGTGGGACTTTAGGTCTTAATAATTCTTGTGCAGTCATTTGCTTGGCCACATGATCCATCATAAGGGGTTGTAGTTTATTTATTTAGCTATACCTAATTATGGCTCCGTCCAAAGAGGATTAAAACTTGACAAGATATTCAACGTGTTATTTAATAAATCTCTATGCCTAGCATCATCCATGCCGCCCTCGGGAACGTTTGCCACATATAAGTTACACATCACTTGAGCTTGTCCTTTTGCCACATAAGAGGATTGGGCTTTCTCTCTCTTTGAGAGGTTTCACTTGCTACTATCTGTTATCTGCTTGCAATTATACAACTGAAAATACCAAAAACACCTGCATCTTTTATTGTTTTATTTATCAATCTTACTAACCAATACCTTCAGCTCCTCGTGGGTTCGACAACCTTTTCTAATTGAAAGGTACTACAATTGATCTCCTGCACTTGGGAGCCATCACCTTGCGATCATGGACTCAAAACTGAATTTCTTGAATCCTCTCCGAGCTCATCTCTTCCACTCAGGGTCCCCTCATTTTTATTGGCGATTTCAATCTCATTAGAAACTCTCGGGATAAATCCAATCGAATTTTCAATTCTATTGAAGCCGGTATGTTCAACGATTTCATTAACGGAGCGGCTTTGCTTGAAATCCCCCTCCTGGACCATCAATTTACTTGGTCTAATCAACAAAATCCACCCATCCTCACTTGCCTTGACCGCATGTTTGTTAATTCCGAGTGGAGTCTCGCCCTCCCAGATTCCACCCTCACTTCCTCTTGCCTCCCCACTTCTGACCATATTCCCATCCACCTCGCTGCTTCCTCTAAGGCGCCGCGCAGTTCTCTCTTTCCCCTGATAACACATGGCTTGCGCATGACATGTTCAAAGCCATCGTTGAGACCAACTGGGCTAGTGTCTCTCCTCCTACTCACAATCTCCCCAACACCGGCCTTCTGTGCCTCCGGCTAAAAAGGATTCGGTCCGCTGCTAGGCAATGGGCTAAGACGAGAAGGTTGCCCTCTATCTTTATGGCTAACTGCAAGACCGTAATAAAGTTGCTTGATTGCCTTGAAGAAATTCGTCCCCTCTCCTCCATGGAAAATCGCCTTCGCATCCTCACCAAAGCCTCTTTTAGCCGTTTAAACTCTGCTCGTGCAACCTATTGGTGGCAACGAGCAAAAATTCGGCACTGTACCTTGGGTGATGAGAACTCAAGATATTTTCATCTTTGCGCCTCTGGCCGCCTTCGAAAAAATCAAATTAAGGCGCTGGATGATGACGATGGCCATTCTATTTTCTCTCACGAGGCCAAGGCCCATCTTCTCCACCGTTTCTTCCGCGACCTTCTTGGTGTCGCTCATGCCACCACGCCTCTCCCTGACCTCCCCTCTCTTGTCGCCTCTATAGCGCTTGACTCTCACCAAGCGATGGCCCTTGCGTCCCCCTTCTCCTTAGAGGAGCTTCGTGCTGCCATCTTCTCTCTGAATGATAACTCTAGTCTGGGGCCCGATGGCTTCGGTCCAGCCTTCTTCAAAAAGTTCTGGAACCTCATTAAAGAGCCACTGCTTGCCTGTCTCCATGACTTCCACTCTCTTAAAGCCGACCTCCGGCCTATCAACAAATCCTTTATTGTTCTCATTCCCAATAAAGCTGGGGCAAACCGCCCCGACAATTTTCGACCAATCTCGCTTCAAAACTTTGGCCTCAAGGTTCTCACAAAATGTCTCACCAATCGGCTTCGCCCCTTGGTTCCTCTTTTGGTTCACCCGGACCACTGGGTTCATTTCTGGGCGCTCCATTGCGGAGAATTTTGTCTATGCAGCGGATATTGTTCAGTCCTGTCACAAACGCTCCACTCCGGCTGCTGTTTTTAAACTTGATTTTCGCAAAGCCTTCGAATCTATTCTTGTTAATTCTGTCATCACCGCCAAGTTTGCCCATGCCATGTCTGTGGGCCTTCTGCCTATTGGCATGGTGGAGACCATTGATAAAAGGCGTCGCGCTTTCTTCTGGACTGGGGAGGAATCCTGTACCGGAGGCCAATACAAGGTGGCTTGGGAGGAAGTTTGCAGGCCCAAGAGACAAGGCGGCCTCGGCGTTCTCTCCCTCACCTGTCAAAATTTGGCCCTGCATTCCAAATTCCTCACCAAACTCCACTCATCCTCCACTGCCCCGGGCCTCCTGGTTCTCTCGTCAATATGGCTGGTCCGCCAGCCGCGACCTGGGCGACGACCACTTCCTTGACACCCCCATGTGGAAAAGCATTATTCAGGGGATAAAAAAATTCCGCCTCCATACCTCGGTCACCATTGGCAATGGGGTCAACACGGCCTTCTGGATGGACTGTTGGTTGGGCAGTGAACCTATGTGTGACCGGTATCCCCCCTCTACTCTCATATCTCTCGCCCCAACGCCCAAGCCGCAGCTGTCCTGAGCTCCCGGCTCTCGCTTTCCCTTGCCCCTCGTCTCTCCGCTGCTGCTAGCTCTGAGCTTGTTTCCCTGCACAATGATATCGCTTCTGTCAGCCTTGACCCTCTTACCGCTGATACCCGTGTTTGCCGCTACTCTAAAAAACAGCTTTCAAACAAAAGATTTTATTCCAATTATTTTATGCATCTAACGACTAACGGCGAGGCCGAGAAGGTTTGGCAGAATGCAGCTCCTCTCAAATGCAGGATATTCAACTGGCTGGCTCGCCGGTGCCGCCTCTCCACCAATGACAGACGCTCCCGACGTCAAATCGGTGACTCTCCGGACTGCACCTTTTGTGGGCAAAGGGAGGATGTTGATCATCTGCTGGTTACCTGCCCAAAGGCTCGGGAAGTTTGGTCCTTTTTCTTCCCCCTGGACAGCCGCCACATTGACACCCTCCGAGGTCTTTGGGATGCCCGTTGTGGAAATTTTGTGGAATCTAACATCTGCACCGCTATTGCTTGGAGCATCTGGAAAAGGCGCAACGCGAAGATATTTAATGCTGTCGATGAGCCTCTGGACGTTGTGCGACAAAGGTGTGTGGCGGACTTACGACTCTGGGTGTATAGATGCTCCAATGCTGTAACCGTTGGTAGTTTGCGATCTTGGTGTTTAAACATCGATCCCCCTTAAACCCCTTTATTCTCTCATGTAATTCTTTCTCCCGGTCTCTCCCTTCTACCTGTAATGTATGTAAGCTACGCTGGCTAGTTGGTTTTTCGTAATAAAGGTTCAGGCCGGCTGAAAGCCCACCGAAGGTACAGTAAAAAAACGATTGAATCAGTTTCTTTTCAAGTGAAGCAGTATTGTAAGTATGCAAGCGATGGTAGACTATGTTCTATTCGGAGGCGGTGATTTGGGTAGTAGGTGTAGATACACCTATTACGTAAAACATTTTTAATGTTTTTTAAAACGTCAAAAAATTATAGAAAAAAATTGGATACACATTAGAACATTTTGTGTTATCATAAAAAATGTCAAGGAGAAAAATATTTTTTGTGTCGTGTGCAAAAAACACAAAAAAATGTCTCGTATAAAATCATTTTGGAGCGTCCGGATTTGTCTTTTTTGCACAGGTTACAAAAAATGTTTTTTCTTCATGTAACTTTTTGTGCTAACATTAAATGTCTTGTAGTATGTCCGTAATTTTTATTTTGAATTTTTTGACATTTTCAAATTTGTTTTTTGGGCAGTGGGTACATCTGCACATGCTTCCCGTTATGAATTTCCGATGTTCTATATACTATTCTACTGAATCTTAACTTGTTTTGACCGATTAACTAAATTCTATAGGCGATGGGAGATGTATGCCGTAGTGATGGGAAATTCCATCTGATTCCCAGTCGAGGCTATGTGTGATGTACTGATGTTTGCTCCGGGAAAGTAGCACTTGAACATGGCGTATATGCTACATTTTCTAAATGACTTTTTAGTTGGTCCACGTAAAAAGATAAAAATGTCATATGATTACTGCTATAGCACTGAAACTTTCTCTTTTTTACGGAGGCAAAGTAAATAGTAATTTTGTCACGAAACTCATGTACAGGGCACATGTTTTGCACGATCTATGCATGGAATTTTTGTTTCAGACTTTTCGGACTTTTTTTTGACATTTCAAATTGGAGGGAGCATATGCCCCATGTTCACTATATATTCACTCTCGCTTCACTCCTCTGTTCTGAAGCAGTACCTAGTTTATGAAACAACTAGTTTTGCTAGTCCCTGTCTTTAAGTATTCGGCAGCCTTTTTTTCCTATGTTTTAACGTGTTTAGTCTGTGTATATTATGTGGGCAATACGGGCTCCGCTACGCCCGCAAAGATTATGTGGGCTACCCGCATAATCCCACTTATATTATGTAGGCATGTGCGTCATTTTGCGGGACACCCGCATGTCGTCCCACTTGTACCCTTGCACCCTGAATAGTATACAATTCATGATCATATCCCTCCCATAGACAAACCCGCATAGTGCGCACACACACAATAGTCATTTTGTCGATTCTTTCTGAATTAGTATCCTAATTTCTGTCCTTAATGCAGCATGCGATTCATCTTCCTGTCATTGCATTTCTTAACATGGGTTTGTCAGCCGAGCCTCCCTTGTTGCGATGAGACGAACCCAACGCCTTCCCTGGTGGCCGATGGACTATCTCGTCATGGTCGGCCTAAAAATATACAAAACGGGGCAACCACTGGTAATATTTCAAAAAACTATTACAGACATAAACATTATTACATTTATAAAATCACGACTATCAAATAAATACCCACGTTTATTTTGAAAAAAAATCATGTCTATAAAAAAGAACCACATATTTCATGAAAATAAGTCTTTCTACAATCATATGTATTAATAAATAAGTACTATAAAAGAAAAAACAGAAAATTTGACATAAACCTTATTGGGCTTGACGTATGGCACTGGAGGGTGTGTGTCACACATCCGTAATCCGCGATTGCCACTAATTCAGGACAAATCCTATTTGTTGATATTTGCGGCTCGGAAGACTCGCGCGCTGCACTAGGCAAGCCCATTTTGCCTTTTTCTGTTTTTTGTCTTCTTTCACCTTTCTTTTCTGTTTTCATTTTCTTTTTCTCTTATTTTTCTGTTTTTCTTTTTTCCTTTACTTTTTAGGGTTTTAATATGTTTTTCAAAAAAATTGAAATTTCAAATCTGAAAATTGTTCAAATATGAAAATTTGTTAAAATTTGAAAATTGTTCAAATTCAAAAAAATTGTTCAAATCTGAAAAATGTTCTAATCTAAAAGTTCTTCAATTTTGAATTTATTCACATCTGAAAAAAAATATTTTGAAAATGTTTAAACAAAAAATTGTTCATTTTGTAAAAAGTTCAAATTCAAAAAATTGTTTTGATTCGAAAATTTGTTCAAATGTGAAAAATATACATATGTTTAAAAAAATCAGAATTTAAAATGTTCGGATTTCAAAAATAATTAATTTAACATTATTTAGATTTGAGAAATATTTTGGATTTGAAAATATATATTTGTATTAAAAACAGAAAACAACAAACAAAAAAGGAAGATAAATTGTACCTGCTAATGGGTCGATAAAAATGCGGTCGGCGACTGCAGCGGCGCTAAATGCGGCGAACAGACGGTCCCGTAAATCAGGCCGGGTGGACAGGATTCCAGGCCACATAGTCATGACTCACATCACATGCCATGGGGAGCGCCTATTCAATACCTTCAGCGCTGGTTAGCGCACCATCGCCCGCGCTCTCGCGAGCGAGGCTTCCTTCCTTGCTAGGCTTGGCCCATTAGTGATTCGCTCTTCCTTTTACAACCGGTTCGCGTTTCCTCCCTTAAAAAAAACTGGTTCGCGTTGTGAGAAATTTCGTTAATAAAAAAGTTTCCAGATTTTCAAAAAAAATCCATAAATTTTCCAAAAATCATGAATTTGAAAAAATGGTTCATGGATTGAAAAAATGGTTCGTGAATTTACAATGTCCTAAATTTGAAAAAAAATCATGTATTTGAAAATGGTTCATGAATTTAAAAAAAGTTCAAGAATTTTAAAATGGTTCATCAATTTAAAATGTGTTCAATTTTAAAAATAGTTCATGAATTCGAAAAATGTTCATGAATTTGAAAATGGTTCGCGGATATAATTTTAAAAAGTTCATGAATTTGAAAAATGGTAATGGTTCGCGGATATAATTCTAAAAAGTTCATGAATTCGAAAATGGTTCATGAATTTGAAAAATGGTTCGTGAATTTAATTTTACAAAGTTCATGAATTCAAAAAATGGTTCAAAATTTAAAAATGGTTCGTGAATTTAATTGTGTTGAATTTAAAAACTTCATGAATTTTGAAAATTGTTCACATTTTAAAAAAAGGCCATGAACATTTTAAAAAATTGAACACTTATAAATTTGAATATTTTAAATATGAAGATTTAAAAAAAATGATTTTTTTTAATATTGAACATTTTTTGAAAACTAAAACAGAAAAAGAAAAAATACAGGAAAACAGAAAAAGAAAAACCTTCAGAAAAAACCAGGAAGAAAAAGAAGAAAAAACCGGACAGAAGCTACTAGAAGGTTCCTAAAACCAGAAAGAACCAGTCAAAAGACACCATACCCGGGCCGGCCCATTTATCCCGATTATAGCCGATTCCGTGCTAACCATTGCAACGGGCGCTGAATAGGAATCGCCCATGCCACGCCAGCCAACCCAATTGATTATATTTACCCATGGGCCCTGTAGGAATTTAATATGAGCCTTACTCAGTACGATTAGCCTGGAGCCAAGAAAAAAGGGTATTAAAAAACTACTCTAGGAGGGTAGAATGGTGAGCGTTCCTTTATTTCGGTAAATACGGTTTGGTGAATAAATTTATTTTTAAATGCGGTTTTAGCGCTTCAGTAAATACAATATGAATAAAACTAAATTATCTCGTAACAATTTCAGAAAATATCATCATAACCAAAGTTTGAGTTTCTTTTAGACTTTGTGTTTATAATCGCTGTAATCATCTCATGTACCCTACCATATACTATTAGCTATCATAAATAGATCGTCGTTTTGATTTTTTTAAGTTGACACAATACAATAGTACTACTTTGCTATGATTTGGGTAAACCATAATAATCAAAATTGACACGAATATCAAAATGCTATTTACGGTTTTCATTTATCCAATACCATATAACCAAACTACTTGGTTAGTTTAGTATGGTTTGACCTGAATTGGTAGTGCGTAAACCTTTCTAGTGGAAACACTTTAGTCCAACAGATTGTAAAATGCAATATGTACTAGACTATTAACCTGTTACGCGTAAGGATGACAATGGGTAGGGTATGTGGTGGGTAGAGCAATACCATACCCATACCCGTGTAGGTAATGGGTAAAAAATTCTACCCATGTTATAAATCTGAGGCGCCTAATCGATCATACGAGGACAAGCAATCACAGAAAAAACGATACCGAGATTTGGTAACGTAGTTCGGCGAGCGCCTACATCTGCGGGGCATGCTTACGGACGCTCCTCACCATCGTACTAATCAATATAGTACCGTCGACGACAAGCCCGTCTCGGTATACTGACACATCAGATCACACACGCCACGCCGGTCCGGCCGCCCCTGCCACGGGCGCCGCCCATCCTCGAATAGATCTTATGTCTAACCTATCTTTCGTCTTCCCCGTCTATTTGAGCTACCCCTGGTGCCTTTATATATTAGGCCAGGTTACACGTGTTTGACTCAAACACCTAAACCTTCGGCTAATTACAAGTCCAATTGTAGCCCTAATCGTACACATATTCGGCACATACCAAAAACAACACTCCACCTTGACGAATATGTCCTTCGCCATCTTGAAGACGTCATGTCCGAACCTCAGTGTACCTGGACTTGAACCATTAGCCATGAGCTCCGCTGCTACTCCATTGACTTCTCATATGACTCCTCTGCAACTGTAGTCCCTTCCTTGTTTCATTACCGTAAACTCTCCCACGAAGATTAAGTTCTTTCACATTCTTGTTCTGTGCTCCCAATTCTCTAGAGTATTCGTCCACCGCCGTCACACGTCGATCCTTGATCTTTTTAAAGTGAACAACTCACACATTAGGTGTCACAAATAAGCTGAACTCATCATCTTCGCATGTGTGAAACTTGAAGAAATTTTGCCGTTGCTATAAGTCATCTTCAGTCAATTTCACAGTTGTCGCATCCACCACTTTCGCAGATAATCCTTGATCAACATTGTCCATCTCCCAGTCTCGATAGACTGTTACCAACATGAACCTGTTACTCGCCAACACTGCTCACCTCCACACTTGGTTGACAACAAACCATCAGTGTCATGGTCCTGCTGTGTTCATCTACAATCTCGCCGAGTCTCTTGGGCCTGCAGACCCACATCACCTCGAACCCCTCTGTAGATAACACCGGTCTTTCAGACCGATGCCGAGGTCACGTATCATTCGAACCCCTACGCGTCAGTCCGAACAACGTCTCCCTCGCTTTTTCAGTCGATTAGGCTTCGACTCTCTGTGCACTTACGCCGTAGCCCCTCCATCAGCCGAGTGGAATCTTCTCTTCAGAAACCATCTCCACCTTCAACATGACTCCATGTAGCCAGCCACGCCACCTCGCGCCCGTCGACTCCAAGCTCTCCAGTACGTACACCATCTTGAGTCAATCTCACGCCACATGTTGAAGCACGCAAACCCTCGGGTATGCACCACATGTTGTCACGCCACAAAAGTTCAGATACACCATCAACATCGCGCTCCTGTGTCGCCGTTGTTGATCTCGCTGTCTTCTTCTTTATGACCGACCTCATATCGATCCGTCAGACTGTGAAGTCCAACCCAGCCGAACATATTCAACTGCAAACATGCTCCACCTTGCGCCGTATCAACCCAGCACTCTGTGCATTGCTCGACGCCTTGTAGAAACATGATCCCTCCACGTCGCACTCCAGGCTACCGTAAGCCTTATGCGCACATCCTGCCGCTTCAGTCCATCGCCGACTTACGGCTTCGCGTCTTGTATCTGTCTCAGCCATCCCGTACACAAACAGTGTGCCGAGCAAAGAAAACCTCAAAAGAATATACTTGATGCCTTCCGGGTGCACGTAGCAAAGAATTGCATGCTTTTGACATGCATCATCCTCATCCGCACGTACGCTCCAAATCTCCGGTGATCAATCTTTATTTTTCTTCTACTCCAATATAATGGCATGCATGTAGTACATCAGACGCCTCTTTTCCTTTTTTTTCTTACCAAACTCTCATACATTGCTTGATGGCTTCCAAGTTCCAGCAGGCAGCAGCACATACAGGGCGACTATCTGAAGGTTTCCCTTCCTAAAGGGAAAAGTAGAGCTCTGTCATCGCGCCACGTGGTGGCTGCAGAATCCCGTGGGACCGGTCAAAGAGGAAAAAATCAAATTCGGCACGGCACTGTGCTGCCCCGTGAGCGCGTACGTACCGACCCGAAGCCCCCGCGACCTGTCCTCTCCTCGTGCGTGTACAACCAGGCGGCCTGCATGCGCCGCGGACGGCGAAAGCGCCCGCGATCGTACGTCCGGCTGGCTGCGTCCCCCGCATACACTGAACTGAGTTCAAAAGACCAGCACGCTGGAGAAAAGGAAAAAAAAAGTTTGGACTAGCTATTCGTACTAAAAAAAGATATACATTTATATTGTTAGTAGATGTACATACTCAGACAAAGGTTATACAACTAATAGACTGTACAACTATATAGACACAGGTTGTACAACTACACAGACACAGGTTGTACAACTACACAACACAGGTTGTACAGACACAGGTTGTACAACTAAACAAAGTTGTACAGACACAAGTTGTACAACTAGACAGACACAGATTGTACAGACACAAGTTGTACAACTAGACAGACACAGGTTGTACAGACACAGGTTGTACAGACGCAGGTTGTACAATTAGACAGACACATGTTGTACAACTACACGTACACAGTTTGGGTTGTACAACTACAAACACAGGTTGTACAACTATACATAACCGGTTGTAAAAAAAAAAAAGCTCGTCGAAACATATCAACATGGAATTTAGTTTTGAAGATCTCGACGCGAGAGCTCAAAACTGAAAACGGTTCGTAATTTGGATAAACGGTTCTCAAGATATTTGAAAAATAAAAGGCAAAAAGGCAAAACTGTATGCCCACGTACGTGCATGCCCTCCCTTTCTCTCTCATACACCCCACTTTCAATCTAATTGTGACACATGATAGACATGCAGACAAACAAAATTAGATCATGTGAGGAGAAACCGACACTTGTCACAATTAGAACGATTGTCTGGTTCCCTTTCCAAAGGGAACCCTTTTTCTAGTGATTACCGCACCGATGTGCTTAGCCATGCTGCCTGCGACCTGGTGCGCGCATGCATAGCTGCCAATGGCCGGCCCAACGTGCCATGCACGCCTGTGGCCCTGCTGCTTCTAAGCTGCCCTCCGCGTGCGCGTCCCTCGTGCTGGATCGGTTTCCATGTTTGGGCGGACTCCAGCGATGGCTTGCCATCTGGCGTACGACACACGTCCCTCTGCTTCCGATCGTCCGATCTCGCGAGTTGACCGTCCGCCAGCACCTTATAATCCGATCCAATCTTCAACGCTTCAGCCTTCAGCCGTACTGCCGATTCCCACTGCAACTCAGACGACGATGTCCGACGGCCGCCAAAAACAATCCTGCGAATTCGCGATCTTTACGTGCACCATGATTGTCCGTGGCTGGTCTTCACCTTCTTCCTCTAGATCAATCTTCAACAGCCTCCATACCTGACGCTCTGATACCACTTGTTATAAATCCGAGGCGCCTAATCGATCATACGAGGACAAGCAATCACAGAAAAAACGACACCGAGATTTGGTAACGCAGTTCGGCGATCAACGCCAACATCTGCGGGGCATGATTACGGGCACTCCTCCCCATCGTACTAATCAATATAGTACCGTCGATGACAAGACCGTCTCGTTATACGATCACACACGCCACGCCGGTCCGTCCGTCCCTGCCACGGGCGCCGCCCGTACTCGAATATATCTTATGTCTAACCTAACTTTCGTCTCCCCCGTCTATTTGGGCTACCCCTGGTGCATTTATATATTAGGCTAGGTTACACGTGTTCGACTCAAACACCTAAACCTTCCGCTAATTACAAGTCCAATTGTAGCCCAAATCATACACATATTCGGCACATACCAAAAACAACAACCCATACCTGTACCCGCGGGTATGAAACTTTAACCGTACCCATACCCGACAGGTACCATACCCATTGGTACCCAACGGGTAAATTAAATAGTACACACGTTATTCATAATTTTGCATTCATCGATAGCACATTTCACAAAAGAAAAACATTTATCTCAACCCAATGAGTACATGACAATTATCTCAATTCAAATTAATAATTGATGTCAATTTTAATATAGGTTCACAAGCTCATGAGAATGAATGTTGGAGCTGCACGGGTATGATCCACATGTTGGTAGTAGGGTATGGGTATACCCACGGCCACGAGTACAAGGCTACACCCGTGCCCTACCCGCGACTTTATGGGTAGGGTACGGATACAACCCATAGGTATAGAATTATGCCCATACCCTACCCATGCGGGTACGGTACTCGCGGATAAAATTGCCATCCTTAGTTACGCGTAACCACGGGTGGGTGCACCCAACGCACGAGAGTTCAAATCTCAGATTTGACACCGGTGTTTCTCGTTAAGCTAGAATATTACTCTGTGAGAGGCGACATTCTCGTCGATGGCGAGGCGCTTGTGATGGTTTCGTCTATTTCAAGACCTGGTCTATCGACTCAGTTTTTCAGAGCTAATGATAGGGGTAGGGTGTGCGTGTGTGCATTCATAGAGATGCGTTTATGCACGCTAATATATTAACGTATGTGTCTGTACCATGTTTAAGAAAAAAAGACTTGTCAAGCGTGCAATATTTTGTTCCAAACCCTTTTGGCTGTGATTACCACGCCACCATGGCGCTGAAAGTGTGGCTAAAGCTCACGCATGGTTCACCGGTTGATATGTTACGAAAACCACCTCGATATAACTAATCTAGCTTGGGTGGGTATTTTATGAAAAGGTAGTACGACTTTCTCCATACATACAAAAGTTGTTCTCCTGCTAAAATGGCTCCATAAATTTTTCTGTAAATTGGATATTCCGTGGGTTAAACTGGCGTGGTCCCTCTATGATCCATCATCCCCTCCACAAGCTCAGTCGGCTCGTGGCTCATTCTGATGGAAAGATATCTTTAAGCTCATCAATATTTATCGAAGCATCACGAAATCTTCAGTGAATAGTGCTTAGACCACTCTATGCTAGAAGGACTTTTGGTGTGATCAGGAGCTACTTTGCGATAAGTTTCCTCTTCTCTTTTCGTATTCTCTTGATGAAGATGCCTCAGTTCAAAATCTGGCACAGCCGGGACTGCTGCTATCTCGTTTTGCTCTCCCTCTCTCGCCACAAGCTTTCCTGGAACTGGAGGAAGTCCAACACATTCTCTCAGAGCATACGCTTGATGTTTTAGAGCCATATATCAGAGTGTTTCCATGGGGCAATTCTTCATACTCTTCAGCAAAATTCTATATGTTCTTGTTCTCCTCGCTGCCGGTTGATAATTCTCTTCAAGCCATCTGGAAATCCAAGCTCATCCCCAAGCTGCGTGTGTTCGCTTGGTTGCTCTAGAAAGACCGTTTAAATACTAAGGACCTTATGCTCCACAAACATTGGCACATTGATGGAGGAAATTCATGTGTTTTATGCTCTCTTTCTGTTTTGGAGACTCGAGATTACCTCTTTTTGGCTGCTCATTTGCCACTGCCTGCTGGAATTTTCTAGGGATCCAATGGGACTGTTCTCTTCCCATCTCAAACGGCATTTCCCATGCTAAGCTGTTGTTCACGGGCCCTTGTTTTATGGAAATTACAGTTTGTGCTATGTGGAATATTTGGAAGGCCCGTAATGATTTGATCTTCAAGGAGCTTACCCCCTCCCAGGCTAGATGGAAGGTTCTCTTTCAGCACGATGTGCTTCTTCATCATCATAGGGTTAAACCCTCTGTGGCGCAGACTCTGATTCGGTGGGTTTTAGATAACTTTATTTAGAATGGACTCCTTGTTTTCTTCTTCTTTTCGTTTCTTGCCTCCTTAGGGAGTTGCACATTTTTGAGCTCGTGGGACTTATATATATAATCCTCACACCTTAGGGGTTCTCCCCTACGGTAACCTGTTCAAAAAAATGATATCGTTGAGAAAGCATCGAAGATCTAGACGCCGAGGACCATGAACCTCTTGTTGTACATCTTGCAGATGATCCTCTCCTCTGCCAGCGTGAAGGTCGTGTGATTCGGTCCTAGCTTAAGGTAATAGAGGTCATGCTCTCGCAACTCGTCCATGCACAAAGCCTACCAACATTTAGTTGGACGCCATGGTCATGCTCTCGCAACTCGTCCATGCACAAAGTACTTATCATTATAGATATATTTTTTGCTAAAATGAAACCACATTTTTTCATAACTTTTTATTTTGCATATTTGGTTTGGGATAGTCATGATCGTTTTTCTTACTACACTAGATTTCCCCAAAGATCTAAGAAACCAAGAGAATCTACATGTTTGGTAGAGTGTTTATTTGTTACATTACTTATGATTTTTTTGATGTATTATAATGCATATATATTTGTTTGAGTTATTAAATAAGATCCTTTGGTATCTACTATTGTTTGGTAGAGTGTTATAAAGCTTATGATTCTAGCGAAGAACTCTGCAGAAGTTTGTAGAGTAAAACATTATCAAGTCTTAGGTCAATAAAGATTTAAAATGAATTCTATCTCTAAATCCTCCCATATGCTCTTCCTTTGGTAATAGAGCTAGTTTCTCAATCAAAATTGCCCTCCACTAATAGTAATAGAGCATGGACATATGCGATGACACATCTCTAAGGGCTCGGTTGTACCGCCTGAGTTAGTCCGGCATGTTTGGTTCCTAGCAACAGTTTGCCAAGCCTAACTTTGGCAAGTGTGGCAAACAAAAAGGTGTGGCTGAGAAATTGCAAGCCACAAAGTGTGGCAAAAGTTGACAAAAGATTCACTCTATGTTAAGTGGGGCCTATGAACAATAAAGTGTGGCAGTGACAAAGCGAGTTTGGTCACGAGGATACCGACATGTCACATCAGGATATCACTAGTATAGTGAAACAAAGGGATTAGCATTATGATTAACAAAATGTTCACTCGATCATGTATGCATGGAAACCATCATGGATGTTCACGGCTCCGCTGTTGGTTATTAAACGGAAGGTGTTCTGATCACGTATGTGTATTAAGAAGCTTTAATCTTATTGAGAGTTATATGTATGGTAGATAGATACGATAATCATCGGAAACATTCCGATGTTATTGAAATAGTTTCAGAGAGATTTCGAAAGTGTTCCAAGTATTTATTGAGAAGACATATGATGTTGGAGAGGGATCTCGGAAATATTTCGGTAATTAAATAAGTGGACATAAGATGTACCAGAGTGATAGAAGACATATTGATGATGTTGAAATTATTTCGATAATTATATAGGCAACATATGATGTTCCGGAGGGGTTTGAACAAACATCAGAGGAGGGACAAAGTGCAGGAAGGGGTTCCTGGGTTGACCTAGAGGCAACTGTATGGGCCCCTATGCCCACCTAGGGTGGGTGGCAAGCCCCTTGGGCAACCCCTGATGCGTCTCAAACGTATCTATAATTTTTGATATTTCATGCTTGTATTTTATCAAATGCCACATGTTTCTTCTATAGTTTATATCATTTTATGAAATTTATTGGACTAACCTATTAACCTAGTGCCCAGTACCAGTTTTTGTCTGTTTTGTCTGTGCATTGCAGAAAAGACCCAAAAATGAAAGTGCTCGGAATTGGACAAAAATTTACGGGAAGTATTTCCAGCACGAATAAGCCACAGAGCCTGAATATTAGCTGCAGCTGGGGCCCACAGCTCCCAAACGACCTGAGGGCACCGCCAGGGGTGGGGCCGCACCCCAAGCCCGTCTGGGCTCCCTGGTTACAGCCTTTCGTCGACTCTTTACCCATAAATTCACCCCTGACCTAAAAATGACGATCCCCCGAAGGATTTCTCCAGAAACACACCCGAGCTGCATGGCCACCAAAAACCCTAATTTGGGGGCATAAGTTCCTATTTCGGCACCCTGCCGGGATGGGGAATTGCCCCCGGAGCCATCTTCATCGCTGTTGCTGCTTCCCATGATGCGCCGGGAGTAGTCCTTCATCGGGGCTAAGGGCTCGTACCTGTAGCTATGTGGTTATCTCTCTCCCATGTTGTGATCTGTATGTGATCATGAGCATTGTAATCTAGTTGAATTCATATGATATTTCCCCTTCATTATGTCATGGATATGTTGCTCAATTAATTCTATCTAGTATAATTTCCGGAGTCATTGTTGACAACACGGTACCAAGGATGACAGTGTGGGTATTTGTGTGTGAGTCTATGGATAATAGATTAGAGGGATATTTATCACGAGTTGTTCTTTGTGTTGGATGACATTGTGAAATTGTGTTGTTTTTTTTTACTCGGACTTTAAGGTGTGCTTTTGTAGCCCTACGCAGTAGTAATGGTGTTTCTTATCCAGCAGATGAATAGTCTCAGAGTAGCATCTAAGTTGCATATTGAAGAGAAAGTATCATGCATGTGTTCAATTGTGTCATTATTGTTGAGAGTGACCACTAGTGAAAGTATGATCCTTAGGCCTTGTTTCCAAGCATTGAAACACCGTTTACTTCCAGTTTTGTAACATGTTTGCTTGCTGCCATTTTATCACATATTACAAATACCACTTGTTACTATCCATATCACTTGAATTTTACCATCTCTTCGCCGAACTAGTGCAACTATACATCTGACAAGTGTATTGGGTGTGTTAGAGACACAAGATACTTCTTGTATCTTAATTGTTGTGTTGCTTGAGTGGATACCTTTGACCTCTACCTCACTGAGTTTGATAAACCTTGGGTTACTCACTTAAGGTAAAATTGTTGTTGTCCTACAAACCTCTGCACTTGGAGGCCCAACACTGTCTACAAGAATAGAAGCCCGTAGTAGGCATCACCACCCCCCCCCCCCCACTTGCCTTGCAGGGCAAGACACCCCAAGGGGAGGTCGGTTCGCATTAGGGTTGGGGAGCCGAACCCCCCTTGCCCGACCATGGCCGTGGCTTGGGGAGGGAATCTCTCCCCAAGTCAGCTTGCTCTAACCCCTTCCCTCCACCTATATAAATTTAGCCCCTCGCCCCTTGGGAGGGCACCCCAATTGAGATATCTCTCTCTCTCTCTCTCTCTCTCTCTCTCTCTCTCTCTATATATATATATATATATATATATATATAGGGTGGGACTATTCTACAACCCCTCTTAAAAGATTGTAGAATAGTTATTCTACAACCTAATGAACCAGCCAACTGGACAAAACGAACCGAACCATCCGTCACGCAAAAACCAGGAGCCAACCTTATCCCCTCCCACCACCACTAACCTCCTGCCTAACTCCCCACGAACCTCAGCCCTGACCTCGTCCATGTCGCCACCGGGAGGCTCCCCATCTCCTTTGTGCGCTGCAGGCGGCCATACCTCCCCCGCACGACGCGGGATCCCCCCACCTCCCGCCCGGCGCCGCCGTCCTCCCTAGCGAGCGCCCTTCCATGTCGCCACCGGAGGCTCCCCACCTCGACCGCGCCGCCGGCGGCCCTACCTCCACCGCACGCCGCCGGGACCCCCACCTCCCGCCCGGCGCCGTTCTCCTCTCAGGCTCGCCGCCCCACTCCTCCACGGCGCGAGCCCTCCTCCTCCCGTCGAGTGCCTCCTCAACTCCTCCCCTCGAGCGCCCTGCTCGTCTCCGGCCGCCGCCACCCGGCCTCCTCCACCGCCGCAGCTGCTCCAACATCCAACATGCCCGCCGCCGCCACCGGCGTTGGACTCCCAGTCGGCACGGCGGTGGACTCCCAGATGCGCGGCCGTGGACTCCAAGGATCGCCGTCGTGTCGTGCTTCCTCGTCTCTGCTCGATGGTGCTTCTACTCCCACGCGAGCGCCGACACCTGGACTTGCTGGCGATTTCCCCATGTTGAAGTTAACTACTACGCTGCTGGTGCTGAATTGCTGCCACGAGCCAACTCACAGCCGGGGTTGAAAATCATTCCTGAAAGTTCACTTCCTTTTATTCGGGAGTTTGCCTGTCCTTTTTCTTGGAGTTCGTTTCATCTGTGCGTCGATTTATTTGCAAAATTGGTTTCAACAAGTGTTGGACAATGGGAGTGGATCATCCGAGGGAGTTAGCCTACCTAGATTTATTGATTTGGTTTGTTGTCTGCTCTCACCATCCACTGAACTGCACTTATACAGCTCTGATGTGAAATCTCTACTGATGTGTGCGCAATGTGAAGTTTAGAAAAGAGAAAACTCAAGTTCAGATAAAAAGACTAGTGAAGTTCAGATAAAAAGTGTGAAACCTCTCATAACTGAATTTCGCCGCTAGCAGCGTGCACGCAGGAGCGCAAGTGGCACCATCTCTCTCTCTCTAAACCTATAAACTTGTACTGATGCCATATAAAGGTATATCGGTTTTCTGTAGTGGAGAGTAGTGGTGTGTACGTTGTGTACCCAGGAGAGTAGCTCTGAACCTCACAGTCAAGTTCACATTTTTTTACACGGAGTTCACCAAAGTTTTTTATGAAGATCTCTTCAGACTTGCGCGAAGTTCAGTTTGTAATATAAAAGTGTGGCATGATTGTGATGTTCAATTTTAAAAAAATTGTCACGAAGTTCACTAAAATTCTTCGAGAAGTTCAAAAATAATAATAATCTGCCGTGAAGTTCATTTGCGAAATTTCTCCGAAGTTAACTAATGTGACGAACAAAGTTCAGAAAAAATGATGGTCAGCCGAGAAAATCAATTGCGAAAATTTCTGTGAAGTTCACTTATGCGACGAGCGAAGTTCCGAAAAAATTATGTGTGGCCAAGAAGTTTATTTGCGAAATTTCAGCGAAGTTCACTTTCGTGACGGGCGAAGTTAACTTACGTGACAGCGCGAAGTTTAGAAAGGATTGTAGAATAGTTATTCTACAAGTGGTTGTAGAATAGCTGGAATATATATATATATATATATATATATATATATAGGTGTGTGTGTGAGCTATTCTACAACCGGTTGTAGAATTGTAGAATAAGGATCTACAACCGAAATTGTACTGTCTTTCTGTTCTACATGTACTGCTCGTATGATCGAGAAGTACAAGTTCCGTATTTTTGACGTACTTTTCCAACCGTTTGTCCAAATTTAGCAAATAATATACCGTTGAAAAGCTAATAAAATTCCGCAACTTTCTTATCTCACAACATTTTTCCAAATTCGTTACGGTTTGAAACTAATTTTGAAAGTATTGAAATCTGAAAATATAACAGCGAACGTATTTTTCAAATATTTTCTCAACCGCTTATCAGAATGATGCAAACGATATGCCATTGAAAATCTGTTGAAATTCCGCAACTTTTATACTTTTACGGTTTTTCCAAATTCTTCACCGATTAAAAGTGATTTAAAAAATACACAAATCTGTAGTTAACATATACGGGCGGACCGAATTTTTACCGCTGTTTCCCAACCATTTATCGGAATGATTCAAATGATATGGCGTTGGAAAGATACCGATGATACCCAACTATTTCATGTTGATCGATTTTGCAAATCATTTACCATTTAAAAGTAATTAATAACATATATGGGCGGACCAAATTTTGACTGTCGTTTCTCAACCACTTATCGGAATGATTCAAGTGATATGGCGTTGGAAAGATACCGCTGATACGCAACTTTTTTATGTTGGTCGATTTTGCAAATTGTTTACTGTTTAAAAGTAATTTTAATAGTTCTAACATCACAATATCGGTGTTTCACGGGAGTGCCGAGATCAAATTGACGAGTTTATCACTTTAATTCGTTATGAGATGCAATACTTATTACAATTAGACTCATATTACACCATATGAAGCCTATGCTACTGACATTTCAGGCATACAAAGCACAAATCGACGAGATTATTGTGAAATATTTCCGCCCCGAAGAAACAGAGTACCTGAACTTCTCTCAAACCCATACCTGAACTTCTCGTTTGTTCCATCTGTATTGCCGACGTAGTTTTCGTGATTAGTGTTTACTAAATCAGCGATAACTTTCTCATACGATGTCCGTTTCAGGTGTATGACCACTCGAAATGCTCAGACTGAAAAGACGCTTGTATTAAATTTACCGGTTAAACCGGTAACGAAAATCTCGAAAATCGATTTCTAAGTGTTTTTTTTTCTATCAAAGTTCGGTCAAACCATTTTTACCCGTTTGATAAATTATTTAACAACTCATCCGATCTCGGAATTGAGTGATTCTGTTTGCGTTGTAAAGATAAAGTCAGGGAGTATCTACTAATAAATAAAAATAAAATATATTTGTAGCAAAGTAGCGACTATTATTCACTAAAACTTGTTCATATCACACTTGTACTTCCCGAAAGTGAGTTTTGCACTTCCCGGATTGTTTATGTGTACTTCTCGGCTGGATACTTACTGTTTTGTTAACTACCCGGCAGGATGTGAAATTCACAAACAAAATATCTACACTTTTTTGGAAACATACTTGAACTTCTTAGATGATGCATATGTACTACCAACGGGGTACTATTCACTAAAACTTGTTCATACTAAAAATATGTGTAGCAAAATATATAGCGACTATTATTCACTAGAACTTGTTCTTACCAGACTTGTACTTCTCAAAAGTGAGTTTTGTACTTCCCAGATTATTTATGTGTACTTCTAGGCGGGATATTTACGGTTTCGTTGAACTCCCGTTGGTATGTGACATTCACTATCAAAATATCTGGACTTCCCTAAAAACATACTTGAACTTCTCGGCTGATGCGTGTATACTGTCGACGGGGTATTTTCACGATTACTGTTCAGTAAATCAGCGACAACTTTCTCATGTAGTGTCCATTTTAGGTGCATGATCAGTCGAAATGTTCAGCCGGAGAATACACATCTATTAAATTTACCGGAAATCTCAAAAAACGATTTCTATGTGGTTTTTTTTTGCGGTCAAACTTCGGTCAAACCTTGTTCGTCCCACACTTGTACTTCTTAAAATTGAGTTCTGTACTTCCCGGATTATTTATGTGGACTTCTAGATTTTATATTTACCGTTTCGATAAACTTTCCGGTGGGATGTGAAATTCGTAAACAAAATACTTGTATTTTCCTAGAAACAAACCTGAACTTATAGGTTGATTGCTTTGTACTGCCGATTGTTGCAACCATGTACTGTCTTGTTTTGTGTCGTCGTTTGTTTTTGTAGAACAATATAACGGTCTCGGCTGAGTCGTCGTCGACGCGAAGGTAATAACAAGAAGTTCGATTTATAATTATTTTCAATATAATATTATGCCATGTACATGTACTTCATGTGCTTAAAGTTTGTACTGTCTACGTTGGCAATACTGTACTGCCCTTTGTTTTGTGAGCCTAACTTGTGATTATTTTTTTGTGACTCCTGTTGGTTTTGTGCATCGCCCATATGTGAAGGTAACTAATTCACATGTTTTATTTTTCACCAATTAATGAGAGAAACGTCTAACCCATGGTGCGTTAGCGATGGCGTTATGGTTTGGAGGCTTCGTCGCCGTCAACGCGGTAGCAAGATATTTCTCAAAAATGAAAATCTCAAAAATCAATTTCTAAGTGGGTTTTTTTACGGTCAAAGTTCGTTCAAAACCTGTTTTACACATTTGATAAATTATTTGGTAACCCATCCGACCTCGGAATTGAGTGATTCTTACTGCGTTGGAAAGATGAAGTCAGGGACTGTCTACTAAAAATGAAAAATAAAATAAAAATATTTGTGTAGTAGAATTGGAAATATTATTCACTAAAACATGTTCATACCACACTTGTACTTTTCGAAAGATAGTTTTGTACTTCCCGGATTATTTATGTGTACTTCTAGGCTGGATATTTTACTATATCGTTGAACTTCCCGGTGAGATGTGAAATTGATAAATAAAATACATGTACTTTTCTGAAAACATACTTGAACTTCATGGTTTGGACAATTTTTTTCTATTCATTTAAAAAAAATTGTGGGACGTATAGGATTTGTGCAACCATAAACTGAAATTATGTACTTCCCCGATGCAACCATGTGTACTTCCCGGCGCCGCCTGAAAGTTTGTGGGAGATTACTTCCCCGATGCGGTTTCGTTGTAGAAATTAAGAAAAAATCAAAAGAAAGGTAAAATTTTGCTATTATCGGATTTTTACCATCGATAGCACGATCGTAGGTTATATTTGTTATATTTAAACATGTTGTTATTATCATCGTTCTAAGTTATTATGCTCATATAGAGTTTTAATGTGTCTAGACAATTTTATTTTATTTTGCATAATTTTCTTCTATTTTAGACTTCGCCTGACCTCAATTTTTTACGTCATCCGCCACTGGCCAGCGATGATGCTACTTCGTGGAGATTGCGCATTGCCCGAATGCAACCATGATTTTATTATTATTACCGCACTTCGTGGGGATTATGCACTTCCGACGCCTTACCTTTGTACTTCTCCAAGTTATTTGTGTGTACTTCCTATAATTTTGGGGTTGATTTTATTATATCTCGTACATTCCAGAGAGTTATGTGTACTTTACAAAACTGAAGATTTGTACTTTTGAGCGCCGCTGTTCATACTTCAGGCCCGGAAAAATTCTCCACTTCGTCACACACGTAAATATTGCCTGGCAACGATTTTTATTTTCAAACATATCCACAATCAGAGTTCACCGGTTTTTTATATTTTAATAACATGCAATTAACGCATATGCCCTGTCCAAGCAATATGAATTTACTTCCTGGTAATAAACAAAGCGTGGCGGTGGCTTCTTCCCGGCGGTTCGAGGTACGGCATCTCCGGCGACGGCTAGGAGGGTTGGGAGCGGATGAAGGATCTGTTCGTGCTTTCTTCGACTGCAGGAGGTGGTTCTTGCACTTTTTCAGGGGCCTCGTTGTATTTTCTGTGTCTTTGTGGTCCTTGTTTGTAAGTGTGGGTGCTGTCTTGTATTTGATACGGATCCTTCCCTCAAAAAAAAAAAACAATTGAACTGCCATGATGCTCTATTTTTTAATCCAAACTACAAATGACACTACTTTGCTCAGTGAACCTGTTCGGTGAGCTGCGCTCGCGTACTGCTGTGCTATTAAAAAAAAATCAAGTGTACTGACTACTGCCTGGACAGAGAGGCATGCCGACAGAGACGGGGGAATTGATGATAACCCCCCCAAGTTGGGGGGGCTTTTATCATATGCCCCCCTTGTGTCACTGATTTGTGGGCCCCGACCCCACATGTCAGTGACACATAGGGGTACCCCCTCAACTGGGGGGGTTATCATCAATTTTCCCGACAGAGACGACGCTGGATGACTGATTTTGTGCTGGACTGGGTCGACTGGGATTACGCGGCTCTCTTGCCGGGCCGCTGCGCGCCAGTGGAACTACAGCAGCCTCTCGCCTGACGGCGGTGGTGCCGGAGGGAACTTTGCTTGGGGAAACGACCAGGGACACATTCGCGGCGTTGCTGCTCTCCTCCTTGTCACCAGAAGCAGAACGACGGACAGCTTTGGAGCGCCGCAAGCAGTTGACAAATGAAGCTCCCAACCGTGGAAGCAGGGCTCCGGCCATGGAAGTCGACCGCAGCCTGGAACACGCAAGGTGGTAGATGGATAGAGGACGGCGGTGGCGGGTGCCTGCCGTGGTCGCCCGTAAGGTGGCAGGGGAGGCACAGGAACGGCCGGCGGCGGCGCCTTAGAAGGGGACGGGGGAGGTACGGGACAGGGGGCCCGACCGGCGGCACTGGAAGATGGCGGGAGGAACTTGGGGGCTCGTCGGCACGCAGGTAGACAGGACGGCGGGCGTCACCCGCGCGCGGGACCAGCATACAGACTAGCAGCGCAAGGGGCTAGGACGGCGATGCGCGGGGAGCCAGGCCGGCGGCGGCCGTCCCCAGCGCGCACGGGGCTAAAAACGGCGGCAGGCAAGGCCAGGAATCGCCGGCGCGCGCGGGGCTAGGACGGCGTGGGGAGCCAGGCCGACGGCTATCGCCGGCGGGAAGAAGCTAGGCAGGAGTTGGGCCTGTACAGTGGGGAAGAAGCTGAGCAGGATTTGGGCAGTGCGCATCGCGCCCATATAGGGCCGGCCGGTTGTAGATCCTTAATCTGCAACTGGTTGTTGAATATACCTGTCATATATATATATATTATCTCAAGTGTTGAGAAAATTCTCTCTCACAGATAGATCTAATTAGATCTAATCTCCACCTACACGGTAAGACTGTTCTCTCATGTTCTCTCATCGTCTACGCAACGTCCTAGACGATGGAGTGCTAATGGGTTGAAACTTTGGATGTGTGGAGACCAGCGGAGAGATCATACGTTTGATCTTGGATTGGGAAATTAATCGGCAACATGCACACCGCTAAGCTTAATTAACCGTGAGGATTTTCAACATGTTTTATCGACATCTAATTCTGCTACAGGTGTTGCTAAGTACTAGATTAATCTCGTAGTTACATTTAATAAATTGATCTAGGTTATTACGTATAAGGCGAAGTTTTTTTTTCATACGCGTAACCCTACACCAGGAAGCAAAAACATACAAAAATGCCAATTTTTGGTTTGGCAAAATGTGGCCAGGAACAAAGCACCCCCAATATTAGGTGGTCCAGCGAGAAAGTTTGGCATAGATGAACAGAAATGGAACAACCACATGTGATATTGCCCTTTCTCTAGAGGTTTAGTGGTTTGTCAGACGGCTTCAGCAGCACGTCTCTGCAGATTCTTTCTACCGGCATGCTTGCGATAGGCCTACAAAAATTAACCAAAACAAAATTGTGGATTTTTCTCTAGAATTCCCCACCAACGAAAGGCTTCCAATACTAATTGTAACGATCCTTGCTAATGGCATCACACCAAATAGTTCACTATCCTCTGAATTACAGATACAATCTCAGATTCAATAGAGAATTGAGAGACGAAGGGAAGAAGCAAGTGTAGTAGGTAGAGATTTACGATCAACGATGCCTAACCTCAGATAGCTCTCTGATTTACAGGGACACTGCCCATTCCAGCTGGACGTGGACATGTCGAATCACTCACGGGCTTGAGCTTTGTTGGGTTTGCACTGGGCCAAGGCCAGGTCCATGGTTCCTAACTACGTTCCTAAAGGAGATATTCCGAAGTAATAATAAATATTATTATTAATATATTTTTCATAATTAATGTTTATGTTTTTATGCTATAACTGTTGGAGATATGTCTTAGAGACAATAATATTTAGTATTATTTTATCTTTAATTTTATTATTAAATGTATATATCTTTATGTTGTAACTGCATCGACAATTGAATAGTGGTCTTCAAAGGAAAAACTCCAATGCACGTGTGGAGATAGGAACAAAGCACGCAACTACGACGCCATCGCCCGTCATGACCAAAGTCGGAGCTCGGTTTTCACCGGCTGGATGACCATCGAGAAGCGCAGATCAGCTCCGCCTTAGTTTCCAACCGCGCCGCCGTACGACCGTAGGCCGCGATGACGACGGATCTGGGCGGGCGCCCAGACCCACAGCCCGCCGCCTCCGCCTACAGATAAATCCCGCACGCGACGATGACCGGGGGAGAAGGAGGGTACCGTCACTGACTGGGGTCGCCGCCTCAGCCACCACACTCAAAGACCTCAGTGGACCTCGCCCAGCAGCCCTATGGAGTCGCCACCGCGAACCACCCGCCCAAGCACCTTTGTCGCAGGGCCCACCACCACCTCGGCCAACGCCGGCCACAGCGGCGACAGGGGAGAAGCAAATCAAGTGCTTGGCGGCGGTAGAGTTTAGGACCCATGGAGTCACCTTGGGGAGCGGCGCGAGGGGCTGTATCTTCTATTGCTGCCTAAATGTTCAAGGAAGTTGTGCTCATAGGTGGTCCGTAATGCACAACAGAGCCGAGTCGATTTATATTCTGTTCACCCGTGTCTCATCTCACAGAAGCTACTCCAGTAATAACTCTCTCCCATGATCACAAACTGCATTGACAACATACTACTAGCACATTTGCATTCCACGAAATAGGTACGTGCTGATACGCATTGCGCACACTGCTTGGTACGGCAGTCAAGTAGACCCACATGGGCTCCGTGGCCCTCGACGCGTCGCCACTGCTTGTCGACCATGGAGAGGGCAAAGGCGGCGATCATGGAGAGGGCGACGGCGGCACCGCGCCTTCGGCAGAGCTGAGTTCTAAGCCTCATGACGGGGACGCTCTCGACGCAACCACGGGCATCATCGACAACATGATGGCCGACATCGGCATCACCATCGACGACAACAACAAGGGGGAGACCGATGCAGTGGCCACGATCCTTGCTGTTCAGGACCTGTTCGCGTGTCCCGCGATTCCCCTGCTGCCACGGCCCGCCCCTCCAGCTACTGTTACTGCTCCTGCCACCACGCCGGCGCGACGCAGCGTCCGCCTGGGCGCAAAACCGGTGATGCCTATACTGGACAAGGCTATACGTGTGCTCTGCAAGAAGATGGGTGTGGATGATGACACGGACATCCCAATTGTGCAAGCTCGCAAAGAGTACGAGGCATGCTACAAGAACACCATGTCCAGCACCTCTGTCCGTGCGATCTCAAACCTCTTCAAGGTGACCATGTCGTGCTTCAACGAGGTGGATGATGCGCTCCTGGAGATGGCCGGACCAGGAGGCACTGAGCTCATGCCCGAGCTGGAGATGGTGGCCACTGTTTAGGCCCTGCTTTTCGAGTTCCTAAGTTTTTTCTTCTCTCGGACTCCATGTCGTCTTCATTTATTCAGTCAACTATTCGGTGGGCTTGTCACCTGAAATTTTTTAAACTGCACTGCATCTTCAGATTACTCGCCATCTACTACTTCGCCAACCCCAAATCGACATCGACTTCTCTTTCGGCTTTGCCCCCCACATCCAACACATGACAAGCCCTATCCTCGACATTGCGGACTAGAACGTCCGCGGCCTAAGCGAGCAAGCGCGAAAAGACCCGGTCCACACCATGTTCGTCAACACCCCATGCCACATCGCCTGTCTTCAAGAGACTAAACTCGACTTCATCGACCACAGAACTGCGGCTTACATCAGTGGCTATAGATTGCGCTCTTTCGCTCACAGACCCGCGACCGGCACCAGGGGGATTCTGTTCCTCTGGGATGATGATCATGTCGACTTGAAAAACATCCACATTGGAACCCACCTAATTTCTGCTGATGTCTGCATTCGGAGCTGTGGAAGCACCTTTAGGCTCAGAAACATCTACGGCCCCTCTACCGATGCCGATAAAAGAGCTTTTCTCGATGAGGCTATAGCCTCGGCCCAGCTAATGATGGAAAGTGGTTAATTCTCAGAGATTTCAACCTTATTTACCAAGCCTCCGACAAAAACAACTCCAACCTCAACTATCGCCTCATGGGTCAATTACGTCATGCTCTTAACACCTGCCAGCTGAAGGAGATCAAATTACAGAACATGAAGTTCACTTGGAGCAATGAGAGGGACACTCCTACTCTTATGAAGTTGGATAGGGCTTTCTGCAATGCAAGTTGGGAGCTGGGTTTCGAGGGACATGTGCTCAATGCACTATCTTCATCACTTTCCGACCACTGCCCTCTGATGCTCTCCAATATTAGCGGCCCTCGCAAACCACCATCCTTCCGCTTCGAAAACTTCTGGATCAAGATGTCGGGTTTCCATGAAGTTGTGCAGTCAGCTTGGGACGAGCCATCCACCCATACGCAGCCGGTGCATATTCTTGGTGGCTCTAGGTTGATAGTGCCAGAAATAATGCTTGTACGTCACACGTCAGTTGGGAACCCCAAGAGGAAGGTATGATGAGTGCAGCAGTAAGTTTTCCCTCAGTATGAAACCAAGGTTTAATCGGACCAGTAGGAAAACGAGGTTTGCTTCGAAGGTGTTGGTGAAGGAGTGTAGTGCGGCGCAACACCAGGGATTCCGGTGCCAACGTGGAACCTGCACAACACAACCAAATTACTTTGCCCCAACTTAACAGTGAGGTTGTCAATCTCACCGGCTTGCTGAAAACAAAGGGTTAAACGTATCGAATGGAAAATGATATTTGTTTGCATAAAACAGTAGAGAACAATGATTGCAGTAGATTGTATTTCAGATGTAAAAGAATGGACCGAGGTCCACAGTTCACTAGTGGTGTCTCTCCAATAAGATAACTAACATGTTGGGTAAACAAATTACAGCTGGGCAATTGACAATTGATAAGTGCATATAACATGCATGTGTGAGCTGTGGTGTCTACTATGAGATTCATTTGGGCATTACGACAAAGTACATAGACCGCTATCCAGCATGCATCTATGCCTAAATAGTCCACTTTCCGGTTAACATCCGTACCCCTTCCAGTATTAAGTTGCAAGCAACAGACAATTGCATTAAGTAATGTGCGTAATGTAAACAATACATTCATCCTTGAATAAAGCATTGCTATTTTACCCCTAGTGGCAACAACACATCTACAACCTTAGAACTTGCTGTCACTATCCCAGGTTAAATAGAGGTTGAACCCAACTATCATGCATAAATACCCCTCTTGGAGTCACAAGTATTCACGTGGCCAAGGTTTCAACAAGTAACGGAGAGCATGGAAGATCACAAATGACATAGACATGATAATATAATATTCAGCTCCACATAGGTATCAATATAAGTCAGATCCCAGCAAACACAACACGTAGCATTACAATAAGATGATCTTGATCATTGTAGGCAGCTCACAAGATCTAAACATGATGGCACAAGTGGAGAAGACAACCATCTAGCTACTGCTATGGACCCATAGTCCAAGGATGAACTACTCACGCATCACTCCGGAGGCGAGCATGGCGATGTAGAGCCCTCCGGTGATGATTCCCCTCTCCGGCAGGGTGCCGGGAAGAGCTTCAGAAACCCCCGAGTTAGGGTTGACGACGACGGCGGCAGCGAATATGTTCTGGATGAAAGGTTCCGTCTTTTAGGGTTTTCGCGTCTCGGGGAATAAATAGGCGAAGGGGCGATGTCGGCGGACCCCCGAGGGGCCCAAACCACAGGCAGTCGCGGCTGGAGGTGGGGCCGCGCCGCCAGGTGGTTTGGCCACCTCGTGGCTCTCCTTCATCTCTCCTTCGGACTCCGTGTACGTGCTGGAAAAATAGGGACCTGGCCTTTTGTTTCGTGCAATTCCGAGAATATTTCCAGAAGTAACTTTCTGAAACCAAAAACAGCAGAAAACAGGGAACTGGCACTGTGGCATCTTGTTAATAGGTTAGTCCCAGAAAATGCATAAAAGTGATACGAAGTGTATATAAAACATGTAGCAAATGGTATAATATAAGCATGGAACAGCAGAAATTATGGATACGTTGGAGACGTATCAATTCTCAACCACAAGATGAAGACCACGGCTCATAAACTCAGAGCTTGGAGCAAGAGTTTATTCTTCGACCACAAGCTACAATTCATCATGGCCCTTGACGTCATTCTGCAGCTTGATATTGCGCAGGAAACCCGCCCCCTCTCCCCTGAAGAGAAAAATCTTAGGGCGGGCATGAAGAAGCGGGTCATGGGCCTCGCTGTGCTGGAGCGATCTCGGAAAAGACAAGCCTCCCGCATCACTAACCTCAGGTTGGGGGTCGCCAACACCAAATACTTCCATCTTCGGATTAACTCTCGCAGAAGAAAGAACCACATAACGAGACTGAAGCACAATGCTGGATGGGTCACGGGCCACGATGATAAGGCTAACCTCATCAGCGAGCACTTCTCCCAAACTTTGGGACCGCCTCCCCTGCGCCAACACGGCCTCAACTAGGAGGCGTTAAACCCTGATGTGGCCCAGCTAGAAGACCTTTCCCTTCATTTCTCGGATGACGAAATTAAGGCGGCCATCGAGGACATGCCAGCTGATAAAGTTCTGGGCCCCGACGGTTTCACGATTGCCTTCTTATCCTCGTGCTGGGACATCATCAAGCAGGACCTCATGCATGTCATGGATGACTTCTCTGAGTTGTCGATAAGCAACTTCCACGTCATGAACTCGGCCAACATTGTCCTGCTACCTAAGAAGGAGGGGCGGATTCCATCTCTGACTTTCGCCCCATCAGTTTGATCCACATTGTCCCCAAGATAATTGCCAAGGCTATGGCTCGCCGTCTGTCCCCTAAGATGAATGACTTAGTCTCTCACTGCCAAAGTGCGTTCATCAAGTCGAGAAGCATCCACGACAATTTCATGTAAGTCAGGAATACTGCCAGAAGATTGCATCAAAACCATGAACCTATGCTGCTCCTCAAGCTCGACATCGCCAAAGCTTTTGACTCCATGAGATGGGACTACCTGCTTGACGTCATGCAGCGAAGGGGTTTCCCGCACAGATGGTGGGCTTGGGTCTCCATTCTTTTCTCCACCGCTTCTTCGAGGGTTTTGCTTAATGGCATACCTGGCTTGGACATTCTTCATGGGAGAGGATTAAGGCAAGGCGACCCCCTGTCGCCACTTCTTTTCGATATCGGCATCGACCCCCTAAACAAAACCCTGAAGCTGGCTACTGAGACATGCCTCCTGCAGCCCATTCCTGATTGTCTGGCAGGTCTACGTCTCTCACTCTACGCGGACGATGCGGCAATCTTTCTGGTTCCCTCGGCCAATGACATCTCCAACCCGGCCTTCACCTTGCAAAATTTCGAGGAGGTGACGGGTCTTGTCACGAGCTTCGCAAAGAGCTCCATCTCGCCTATCAGATGTGAGGACATTGATATGGGCATGGTCACAGCGGATTTCCCAGCTGCAATTTCCAACTTCCCCATCCAGTACCTCGGTCCTCGGGCTACCCATCTCCTTGGGCAGGCTTTCTCACGCTCAGTTGCAGCCCTACATCGACAAGGCCGCATAACGCCCGCAACCTTGGAAGGGCCAATTTATCAACTGAGAGGGTTGCTTGGACCTGGTCAAGTCGGTCCTCTCTACGATGCCTATTTTCCTGCTTACTGCAATCAAGGCCGACAAGCGCACGCTAAAGGCTTTCGACAAGCTCAGCAGAGGAATGCTTTGGAACTGCAGCGACAAGGTCAGTGGGGGGAAATGCAAGGTCAATTGGGACAAATTGTGCCGTCCAAAGAAACTTGGGGGCCTCGGGATCCTTAACCTGGAGAAGTTCTCTAGGGCTCTTCGCCTAAGGTGGCTGTGGCATTAGTGGGCCTTCCCGGACAAGTCTTTGGTGGGATCTGAAACACCAAATGACGACACGGACAAGAACCTATTCAACGCAGCAACAAAAGTCACCGTTGGGGATGGACACAAGGCCTCCTTCTGGAACTCTTCCAGGCTGGACGGGCTGTCGCCAAGAGTTATTGCGCCACTCATTCATAAGGCGTCAAGGCAGAAAAACAGAAATGTTTGCGACACCATCACTAACTCTCATTGCATTTCGGACCTCGCAGTGGAAAACTTCACTATCCACCACATCTTGCAGTTCGTCCACCTTTGGAGTCTTGTCCAGGACACGGTGCTTACCCCCGGTACGGAAGACACGATCACCTGGACTCTCACCAGCAATGGGGTGTACTCAGCCAGCTCGGCTTACAAGGCTCAATTCATTGGTGCCTCCTCCTGCTCCTTCATGCCCATCGTCTGGAAAACTTGGGCTCCTCCCAAGTGCTCGTTCTTTGCGTGGTTGGCTGTCCAGAACCGGCTTTGGACTTCGGACAAACTGGCTATTAGAGGTTGGCCCCATCAACCGTTGTGCCAGCTCTGCAAATGCCAGCCAAAGACAACAAGACATATTCTCTTTGAGTGCTGATACTCTAGAAGAATCTGGGCGGACGCCGCCTCTTGGCTGAAGTGCCCCTCGCTCATGCAATGCATCGCCACCATGAAGCCCCGGGTGATTGACTACTGGTCGGATATGGCGGCTACTGCCTCTCCATCTCGCAAAGGGCTTAAGACGGCCATCATGCTCATCACTTGGGAGATTTGGATTTGGATCGCAATGAAAGAGTATTCAATAACAATTTCTCGATGCCCGCTTTGCTTTTCCAGCGGATCAAGAGCGAGGGAGGGAGCTGGATCCTGGCGGGGGCCAAGTCGCTTGCGGAGTTGATCACCTAATTTAGTTTTTACCATGTGAATCTTTTATTTTTAGCCTCGGCATGTACCGTGTTTGCTCCTTCTTTACCAATATACATTGGTGGACCCAGCGTTCCGACAGCCTGGGCGCTTGCCCGGGCTTCCGGCCGGCCGGCAAGCCTTTTTTGCATGAAAATTTGGCAAATTTTTTAGCATGCTAAGCCTTCACTTTAGAGTTTGCCCAGGCTTTGAAATATTTCTAGCTCCGCCAGTGCCGACAAAGCTTTTGCCGCGTTTCAGACCCACATAAAACGCTCGAAGGCACGTACGTGCTCGCGTGTGCTCAGTCCTCCTCACGGTGTCCTCCGCCACATGACGAGCTAGCGCGCGCGGGGCGGTCGTGTTTAGTTCAGTCAGCGTCGTCGATCCGTGTATATCTAGGATGCCGTCATCGTCGCGGCGGCCTCGAGGTCTCTGCATGCGGCAGCGTCGGCGCCGTCGATTTTGCCGCCGTGCAGCTCGTTCAGCTCGGCGATCGTGTGCTTGGGCCTGCGCTCCGTGATGGCGATGGAGATGTCGTTGGGGAAGAGGTCGTGGTGCACGGTGGCGTGCAGCAGCGTGGTGAGGAACAGCGCCGTCACCGTAAGCGTCGCCACCACGGTGAGCGCGATGCACATGGCCTGCGTGAACGCGTTCTTCACCTCCGACGAGTATCGTATCGCCGCGATCGCCGCGCTCGTCATCGGGAACGTGTACGCCCACCACGCCAACGAGAACCTGAACCCCCTGAACATGTTGATCCGCACAGCCTGCGCGCAACGGACATCATCAGTGGAGGAACATGGCGAAACATGCATATCTTGAGACACGCTTACATACCAGGGAGGCGTAGAGGAACATGGCGATGAAGTAGGCGATGCGGGAGCCGTAGCCGAACTCGCCGGTGATCCTTGCCCAGGCGAGGCAGGCGACGCTGGGCGCGGCCACGAAGAGGAAGAACACCGGGTGGAGGTCCCTCGGCAGCGTCTCGCTCGTGGGCAGCCTCTGGTACAGCGTCACGAACAGCACGATGTAGTGCGCCAGCCCGACGGCGAAGAAGAAGATGGGGCCCTCCCTTAGACCCATGATGGCCCCCAGCAGCGCGCCGACGAAGTTGCCGACCACGGACAGGTGGTTCGACGGGTTCGCCACCCTCGACAGCCGCCTCTGCCCGCCGGATATCCACTGCCCGTAGATCTTGAGCTCCAGGCACACGATGGGCGCCATGAGCACGTACCAGAGCCAGTGCGGGAGGCTCTCCGCCACCAGCTCCGGCACGCCGATGGCCAGGAAGAGGCAGGCGATCCAGGGCGCGAAGAAGAAGTTGACGCGGATCGGGTGGTAGTACTCGCGTCGCACAGCCTCGAAGTAGAAAACGATCTTGCACGCGTACAGCACCGACACGAAGCACATGAGCGCGACGGAGACGCACCAGAGCACCAGGTTGGTGCGGAGCGTGATGTGCAGGAACCGCGTGGACGCCGCGATGGCGATGTTCTTCCACAGGATGGCCTGGCTGCTCATGCCCAGGCACATGCCGAAGGCGGACACCGGGAACCGCAGCAGGAACGGCCACGTCTTGTCGGACGGCAGGACCAGCTCCTCCGACGACTGACGACGGCGGCGACACGGCGCAGCAAACACGAGAGCAGCACGTGAGGTCCTCTGTTCCATCAATGCGCTTATTAGCCATATAACGAGTCGCTGGAGGTACTGTACCCGTAGCTTGTCGAGTTCGGGGCCTTCCAGCGCGGCGAAGAAACGATGGACCCTGGGCATGGACGAGTAGGGGCGCCCGCTCGTCGCCGCTGGGTCGTCCTCTTCCTCGGGCTGATCCCCCTCCTGCTGCTGCGGCGGCCTGACGCCGCGAAGGTGGGTGGTGAGCTGCTTCTCCAGCTTCCCGGACCACGTCTTGAACGAGTCGTAGCTTGTGTCCCGCCGCGTCTTGCTCCTCCCTCCCATGCGGGCCCCGCTCCCGCGGCTCATCGAGTCGTCGCCCACCACCAGGAACCGAGAGTTCCCGGCGTTCGGTAGCTCGGACGCCGCGGCGGGGATGGGCTGCGAACGAAACATCAGCTTCTCGACACGCTCGAACGCGACGGACACCATCGGCGGCGGCCGCGATGGGAGCGACTGCATGCGCGACGACTCGTCCGGGGCGACCGGGGCGGCGTGCCGCGGCGGGAACTCCACCTCCGTCCGGGCGACGTCGAACCTGGACGGAGAAGCCGGCAGGCTGATGGAGACCGGGTGCGCGGCCACGCGGAGCGTGGACGCGTCGAACGGCGAGTCCAGCTCCGGGCCAGGGAACGCCATTATCGTCGGATCGCCGTGCCGCTCCTGCACCGGCACGCAACTGCTCAACCTCGTGGTTCGAATCGATCAAGTCGACGTTGCATGATCGATCACACGAAGAAGCCGGTGGCGCTACGAGACTTACCGTGAAGCTGAAGGCCTGCTCATCGGCGGAGCGGCTGCCCGGGAGGTGAGCACCGGCAGCACTGGCCGTTTGCGTGGATTCGTTGGCCTTCATCAACCTCGGGAAATCTGCAAGGCGAGTGAAGTGTGATTCAGAGAAACGACCACATTGCTAGTGCGCAACAGAAATGGAAGGATCTCTCCTGAATCTTTTCTCTCCAACGTGCATCGAGATGCACGTCATTTTGTTGTATCAGAAGAAGGACGCCAAAACTTAGTGTAAGAGAATCTAACACGAACAAAAGAGAACTGCAAGGCTAGCCCAGCCATGAAAGATACCAAAACAGGGTAACCTACAAAACCAAGCAAAACAAGAAATCATCCTAGATTCCTAGGCTAAGCTCTCCTATTCTTCAGTTCTGCATTGATCTTGATTCATAATTAAGAAGAAGAACATCTTACTGGTGCAAACTCTGCAGCGTGACATTATCGATCGTCAGTGACTGATAATATGTACCTCGGTTCTTCAGTTCTATACTGCTGGAAATCAAGCCAAAATCAAACTGGCTGGTTCTGCCCATCTCAACATGCGCATATATATATAATATAAGAAGGTCTCTGGTAGCTTGAAAACGAAAGAGTGGCGACGCGTTCGTGCTGGACTGGCTAAGGAAAGTGTACATGCGCAACTCGACGCCGTACATCTAGCCTCTGTTTTGTTGGGTATATGTGTGCAAGATAACCAAGGAAATCGATCTCCCAGACTTGTGGCGCTCAGAATTTCGCCGACCAGTATAGCAATGCTGGGCAGAGCGTTCCAGAGACAAATGGCAGAATCTTGCCTTGCCTACTGGCAACCCAGGCGTGGGCTCTAGGCTCCAGTGACAGTGTTGTAGAGGAAGAGAATGATAGAACAATCAGGAACATCTACTGCACTATGAAACAGATACGATAAGATGATTAATTCGCTGCAAATGGTCGGACTGTGTTGATCATCAGAAATTGCGATGATTCATCTCAGTGTCGCATTAGGCAAGCAATTTTATTTTATTTTACAAAGGAAGGACTGCTGCCCAGGTGTGTAGGGCATGCAACAATATCTGAACCTTCTACCGTTTCACTTGAAAACTTAACAGAATGAATTAGATACCAGAAAAACGTTCGAGAATCATCCGTGGCATGATCAGGCGATGTACTCGATTTGCTTTTCATGGTCATATTTAAGGCTTGTTTGGAACTTTGGATCGGTTGGCACACTAATCATTGTGTGCCCAAAGAAGCACAAATTGGATTTTGGATGGATCACTGCCAAGAAAAAATGATGTTATGTGTGTAATTCAGACTATTAGTGTTATTGATCTGTGCCTTTTACTCCACACCTAGTTGATATGGCAGTTGTGTGGCGGACTTTTTATGACGGTCACCATCAGACAAAAAACAAGAACCACAAGTCTTCTCGCTAACCTTTTCTCCCATTCTACATCGGGTACCGAAGCCAGTTTAAGTTCATCTCTTGGAAATGCTCTAACAGAATGATTTTTCTATAAAGGACGATTTATTAAACTCAAATAATTAGTATCAAGTTGATACAGTTTATAAGAGTTCACATCCAGGATCTGCATAATTAGTATGCACACAACCGGCAATAGCATGAATTGGCTACAACTGAAAGCGCCCGCAGGTTCGGAGAATAAAGTGCCATCGAGAATCATCGGTGGCATGATAGGATGTGCTCGATTTGCTTGTCATAGTCATATTTAAGGCCTGTTTAGATCGGTGGGGATCATGTCAAAACCCTTGGGATAGACAGTGTTCAGATCAGTTTCCCTTTGAGGGGATTGAGTCTAATCATTGTATACCAAAAGAAGCACAAGTTTCAGTTTATCACTACCCAGATAAAATGATGTTCTGTGAAGTGTAAGCTAGACTGTTACTGGTTTGTGACACCAGGAGCAAGAACAGAAAACTGTCCTGCTTCTCTAGGTAGGTGCCAACGAACGCATCAACATGATATGCAGGTTTTCTAGCAAGTGATCACGCTCAAGTATGGCTGGAACTCAACAGCTTATTGATACCGCGATTGTGTTGCAGCCTCCTTATCACTGTGACACTATCACCCTCAGCCAAAAAAGCAAGAACTGCAAGTCTTCTCGCTAACCTTTCCCCTCGTTCTACTTCTTGTAAGTAAACGCATCTCTTTCTAATGTTCAGAGACGCATGTCCGCAAGCGCACAAGGCCATGCACCAACTTTCGGAGCTGAAAACGAGCTGCGTGCAGAATCCGCACAAGATGCTAATCGCTTTTAGGAGCGAATCGCGTGGCTGTGCAACAACAACAAACAATGGCGCCTAACGGCGAGGCGCCGAGTGCGTGTGGGTCTCCGTGCCGAAACTGACGAGACATTCTTGTTCTCGGCCATGTCCTCTAGTTGGAAATTGGACAGGGAAGAGTGCAGGGTACGCTGTCCTGTAAATCCGAGGTTTTTTTGGTCATCTTGTGTGTTTCAGACTTCAGAGGAAGGGTATGCCTAGCGGCACGAGGTTGTTGTGTATTGAAAGAAAAGATGAAAGGGTTATAAGGAAAATTCGTCGATTACCTGGAAGGCTGGAACGTAGGCGAGATCAGGAAGGGTCCGGCAATGCGGGAGTCCGGGGACGACAGTGATTCCGGCGAGGCCTAGAAGGTGGTGGTCGGCGATATGGGGGAAGGCCGATGGGTTGAGAAGCGGCGGCAATCGGGGCGGTGGCGCGGTGAGCCGGACTTCGGCTGGGAAGGTGGCGCCTGGGCAGGTGATGTGCGTGAGTGGCTGAGTTGCCTCTGTGGCTGTGAGTGGGGTCGGGCCCGCCTGGTTGGATCGATGTGGGTTCTGGCACCGCGACTAGCCCGCGGGCTCAGCTGTTTCTTCTTTAGTTTTCAAAAGAAAGAAAATTATTTTAGATTGTTTTGAGGAAGCATTTCACATGGGTGGTTCTTTACTTATTTAAGTGCAAATTATAACAGTAGAAAACAGTAAGACACCACTCAACTCACAAAGTTGTTCACTTCACGGTAAACACCCATGTGAAATGCTCCCCCAAAACAAGAAGACCAGTTAGCCGCACATGGGTGGTTTTGCTTACGTGTCTATTCTTTTCTCTAGCATATTGTAAAACCACATATGATGCCCATAAAAATATTAGGAGTCTTCAGAAATTTAAATGTAAAATCAGATACTTTATTGGGAAAGCATATTTCGAAATTGGAATACTGAGTACTCATAAGAAAAATGAAGTAATTGTAGAAATACAATTCAAAAAAATTAAGAAACATTTTTGAGTATGTAGATACATTCTACCTAGTCCCTTTAAGTTTCCCATTTTCTGAAACTTTCTAATCAAAAAGATGGGAATTTACAAAAATTTAAGGAACTTTACCCAATGTGTCTTTATATTTCTAAGAAGAATTTTCATATTTTAAAAAATTTAGACTCCCTAAGATTTCTATTATTTTTTAGTTTTTCAATGTTTTTTCGATTCCTTTGTTTCATATATTTAGTACCTAGATTTTTTATGCTACTTTGTATGTTCTTCATGATTCCTAATGTATTTTGGGGAACTTAATTTTGTATGCTTTGAATGATTTTATCTATTTTATTTCATTTTCTCTGCAGTGCTCACTCAAGGATTTTTTTTCCACACGGACATAATATCAGCGTAAAAAACACATTGGCTCCTCACCAAAACCGCACATGTCTCATGAAGGGGTACAATTACGAAAACTGAAGTTCGGGGTGGAATAATAAACAAACACATAGTTATCCTCCTTTTTTCTAAAAAAATTAAAAGAACTTTACCGAATGTCTTTATATTTAAATACATTTTCTTTATTTCCAAAATTTATATATTTCTTTATTTTAATGGGCTTTAGGTTATTTGTACCATTTTCATGATTTTTAATTTATGCATTCAGAACTTTAATTTGTCTGCTACTTTTCTCTCAAGGGTCACTCAACAACTTATTTTCCACACGGAACTGACTTCATCATAAAAGGGGGGCATGTAGGCTCATTACCACCTAAAACCACAGCGGTTTCGATTATGTGAAACAAGCTTGAAAATTGAGGGCATCTTCCAACCGATTTGAGGTTTAGAGTTTAATGTTGGACTTGGCCCATATTTCACATAATATGCAATTATCTCTTTCTTTTCTATTTTTGAGTACTTTTTCTTTTTTAATAGTGTTTATTTTATATGTTGAAAGAAATCGAGAACAGGCTTACAAAAGATGCCACGAACTTACTGTAACCAGGACGAGGGAAAACTAAATATTTTACTCGTATTTTATAACGATGCCAATGTTATTCTAGCATTAAATTGCGAACAGGATTCACACCAACGCAAAACCAGAGAGACGGTAAGGCTTGGCCGATTAGGAACACAGACGGCTGGTGAATTGTATACGGGCCACCGAGAATCCTGTTAGGTTTCCACATTTCTTTATGCTTAATTGAATTCTAGACCAAACAAAAGTAGCATATCAGTATATTCATTGAACCACCGGCAAATCCAAGGCAAGGACTGGTCGGCTGGACATAATTTGCATACTGTTCTCTGTAAACCTGATGTAACTTCTGCATAGTCGATGCGTCAACTCCTAATTAAGGTACCCTAAGATTCACATGTGTTGTCCTGGGTGGGCATAATCCTAACCATTCCATGCCCATCAAAAGGAACAAGCTAATCGCCTCACGTGGCAGCTATCGATCTGACACCATTCGTCGTCCCGATCTATTGTATGCATGTCGCTGCTGCTGGAGGCAAAGACAAATGGATTTAGAACTCACCAGCAGACATGCAGCGAGACGAGACAGGAGCCAACTCCCGGCGCTGATTTCTGAAGCAACCTGTTCAACTAGAGATACAAGTGCAGGTGGTGGTGTACGTGTACAGGCAAGTGAGCATTGCATTGCACACCTCTCTCTCGCTCCTGCTGTCAGTGTTTGTGTGTGTCCCCTCGGCCTCCCATCGTGGGATTTATATACGCAAGTTCCAACAGCCGATGCAGCAACAAATTGCAGCCTGCAATGTTCCTTTAATCGAGAAACGAAGTTAGGTTCAGCGCGACCAAAGAAACTCATGATTCGCTAGATAATATATACTCCATGTTTTCCGGGTGTCGTTTTGGCACCCGGAGCATATTTTCTCGGTTTTTTAAATGCATTCTAAACGCTTCTTGAAATGTAAAAAAATCAGATGAAATTTTATGCGCGCACATCTCGATGTTCTATGTGTTAGCAAAGTTGTTTCACGGAAAACCGATATTTTTTTGTTGCATGTCTAAAAAGACAAAACTTGGTGTTAAATAAACTTTTCACAAGACGAATTTTTGTCCTTTTACACATGCCACAAAAAATGTCAGTTTTCCGCAAAACTTGGTGTGCGCAATGTCGAGATATATATACACCAGATTTGTGTTCGGAAGTTTTGCTGTTTCAAAATGTTTTCCATGTGGCAGGAGCACATGCTCCTATGTGCCAAAGTGAATTTAGAGATATTTTCTAAATTACCTTTCGTTTTAACATTGATCAAAGTCAAAGTTTACTATATTTGACCAAGTATATATAGGAAACAATCAACATCTACGACATATCAATTGCATACAATATGAGAGTATATTTATGATGGTTAGAATAATACTGATTTAATGTTCTAGATCTTCATTTTGTATACGCTTGGTTAAACTTTACAAAGTTTGACATTTACACAACTAAACGCAGTGTAATTTGAAAAATTGGGAGTAGCAATTAACCTCCTCGCATTTTTTTAACCTATGTCTTCAGCGTGAAAATAAATAAATTTTGTTGGTTCGTACATCTGAATTAACCTACTTCCTCCCGTATCTCACCAACATGTGAAGTGATTGCTCTCTTTTTTTACTAGCTTCCATTAAAGTATCACATTGATAGCAACGTCATTGTGAATCTTGTAGAATGACCGGATCATGTCTCGATCTTGAAAGATCGAGGTTTATCAAATAGAGGGCGTTGAAAATAAAGATTATCAAATAGAGGACCGTGTCTCGATGCTCAAAGACACTGGATGTATCCCGAAATTCAAATATTTGACAACAACTCTACGCCTTTGTTGGAGAGCTTAGAAACATGTGCCTCGAAGTCACTTCACCTTCTTCTCCTTGAGCTCAAGTTCATCAGGACGCTCAACCACTTATGAACTCAACAACTTCGGTCGAGTAGACAATTCAATATTAAGCTTGCAGCGTATGCACTAAGGTCAGTTTGTCATTGAGGTAGAAAACTCGGTTTGAGCTGTTTTTAGGCGACCAACAGTGTTATTATGCCTCCTTATTTTTTAATGAGTGAAGTGCATCATAAGTCCCTAACCTATTTCGAGAGTGTCACATAGGTCATGGAACTTCTAAAATCATCATCTAGGTTCTAGAAAAAAAAGTGAGGCAACATATATAGTCCAGAGGACATGGATGACTCACCTTTTGCACTTCAAGGACCTAGATGACTCAATTAATGCACTTCTGGGACTTGGATTAAGATTTTCAAAATGTTATACACTTCACTCTTTTGAAATTAACGGAACATATAAGGTGAGAGGTGAGAAGACCATTATTGGAAAACTAAATTTATCTACATAAGCTTGTGCTACACATTAGAGGGATATAATTATTATTTTTACGGCAACTAAGAGTGAGATATCATAGTTCAGCAACTACAAGCAAATTTGATCTGGCCACGCTCAGGCACCACCTTTTGTGTTTTAGAAGTCGCTCTCACGAGAAAATAACTCCACTAGAATTTTGTCATTTTTCTAGCATGTGGATATTATGATTAGCTGCCTCCAACCTCCTCGGCACTTAACGGCATCAAACATTTACCAAGATGGAGCAAAATAAACCAGAGCTCAGATTTGGTAGTTCACACTGAGCCAGGCCTGTCAGCTACAACATGTTTTCAGTTTAACGGTGTATAATTGCATGTATAAGCATCTCGGGCTAAAAAATTAAATCTAGATGGTTCTGATACTTGAGGGTCCAAAACCATCTGATATTGGAGTTGAGGGACAAAACTTAGACTTTGGTAATATATAGTTCTACTTTTTGCTAGAACTAGACCCAAGAGAAGTAGATAAAGAGTTACAATCAGCCAAAAGCGAGTGTAGCAGCACATTAGTACTCTATTTACACGGGCATATTTAGCTAATCAGTGAGGACGGTCCAAAAATATATGTCTCCTGATTTTTAATAAGCACTGTATTAAACCACAGAAGTTGTTGACAAACCCCCAAACTAGCTGGGAGGTCACTCCGCATTGTGGAGGAAAAGGGTAAAACGGGATTAAAATCTTGGATTTCCGGTCATTTTTTTTCCTGTGGTAATGGAAAGTGCAAAAGAGCCAAAAGTATGCCGTGATTTCATTTCGTTTTCTTCTTTTGCCAAAACAAAAAGACAAATGTCGTATAAAAAAGTACAACCTAAAAAGGTAAAACAAAAGAGCACTCACTCAGCGGCTAATAGATTTGGACATATTGTTAAGCCACTTTCCACCCACACGCTTCATCTACGCTTCACCTGTGTGAGGGCCTGGGTGCGTGTGTCAGAAACACATCACATATGAATTATATGAGATTTTCATTGAATTTGAGCTATACTGGAAAAGGATTTCAGGAGATGAAACTAGATGCATCATTTCATTTACCTGTTTCTAAACCGTCCGATCTAAATGTAGAAAGGAAACTGTCCCAGGAAAGTCAATATGATGGCTGAAAGCCTCGGAAAAAACATACTAATTCCATACAACGTCTGACGGTCTGTTTCCCATCACACCAGGAAACCCAGTGCACTCAATCATTTCCCAATGAGCAAAGCAGCACTATTTTTCATGAAAGCAGGGAGATATCTTTCCAAATTTCCGAGGTCAGCGATTTGTCTCTTATGAGCTTTAACGATTATTGTCTTTGTAAAGAAGAAAAGAATCATAAGTGTATGGTTATGTAATCACCTCAAAGAGATAGAATGGGAGGAGCAAGCAAGCATAACAAGAAAGGCACTGCCCATTATGCAGTACCATTGTATTCTATAGATATCTAGTACTGAATGATAATGCCATCCAATTCACTAAACCTCTTGCCTTCTTTTGGCGTCTATAGGTTTTTCACTGGTAATCTTTTCCTCTGGAGACTCATCTATGGTGCAGGATACAGAAAGCACAAAGCCCAAGCTCACAGGTGGGGTGGAGGCCATTTCCTCAAAATGCTGCTGCGGGGAGGAAGGTTGAACAAATTTTATTGAAACGATGACCAAAACGACTTTCCTGTTAATCGACAGCATGGCATCATAACTGAACTTGCTCCATGGAATTTAATTCACAATTGTGATGTACAATCTAGGTAGTAAGTTATCGTTTAGACATGTTTGTCACTCAATCAAATGAGACACAGATAACTTATCTACAATTTAAAGACAATCCAAGAACCTACAACGCTAAATCACCGTCTAACAAATGACTTCAAGTGTAAGGTCCGGAATGATATTCGTGCAATCCTTGACACTCTTTCCTAGTTGAAGATCACAAGAACGAGGTTACAACCAGAAACCTTAGTTGGAAGTAGTGAGGCTACCAAAGAAAAAGGATAAATCATGCTGATCATTTGGCATCTACCAAAGTAACCCTTTACTTTCATGAGTTTTACTTGGTCGAACACCACTTTGCAGTCTATATTTACTGCTTCAATTTTGCAGGTTTCTCCTGCCGCCTATTTGTAGAACCGGAGTATGCATAATGATCTGATCAATTAGCTAGTGTATCTTCTTTTTCGATGTCACCACTCACTGAAACTAATTCAAAGATCCAGTGGATATCCTGGCAAGATATCCTTATCCATCCAGAAGTGAGACCATGCTTGGAAGTAGCTGTGTTAAAAGAAAAGGTCTCAGTTAAGGTCTTCACTAGAGCCTTTGATCTAACAATAAAATGCTTCCCAGCATGCATAATCTCGGAGTCATACACAGGAATTTTGTAGTGTGCAGAAATATTAAATATCAAGCTTTATCAATCCCTTGATCTAAGATCATGTGCAAAGCCAAAAAAACATACATTAACCACCAGAGGGAGACAATCCAGCCATCATATTTTTATCTTACAGTGGCATTCAGTTTTTCACCATCAAACACTACCCCTAATTGCCTATGCATTTGAAACTAAAACAACGCGATTAAAAAAGAAATTTTCATTTCTTTGGTGTCATGTTCTAGTGATCGTTATGAACTACTCAAACGGTCAAGAAAAGAAGTTATGGTTAGCCATCTCAGATATAAATGCCTCATCGTGATGGAATGGAACCACCAATTGTTGATTTTTTTTTTTGGAGGAAGTCACCGAGCATATACCATTAGTCGAAGAGGTTCACGTGTGCAATACCTAGCCACATACATGCGGAGACTGTGTAGAAGGATAGAGGGACAGATGTCCAACACAATAACACAGAACCACGAACTCTTGATTGTTCATTCTTTTATTTTTTTGCAGGGCTTGATTGTGCTTTCTAGCATTCTGTTCCATTTCCAACTCAGAATACGGAAGAAACTTACAATTTTGTGAAATATTGGTCAAAATAGCACGAAGCTAGTAAATGATGTTTACAAAGGCTACAGAATTTGATGGCATATCTAAAGTTCGGCACTTGATTGCGAAAGCATATCCTGTGCAAATGCACCAAAAGCTACAGTTCCCATGAAAATTAGGTGTGTATGTTTTAAAATGTCAAACAATTAAAAGAGAGGTAAGGGCATGCTCTCTATCCAAGCAAAATTACAGGATCAAATTCAGTCACACCTGTGAGATATATCTCAGACCCTAACTGGATATAGAACTAAATAAGTATAGTAGTGCAGATAAGTATTCTGTTTATGTCAGTGTTCTAGCAGTCAGTATGAACAACACTAGCATATCAAGATTTAACACTCGACTACACTCCCACAGAGAAGATCTCGAAGACACATGGCAAAATCCAACTGCAACTCTAGATAGTGAAGACGTGATAAACTTGTCATAAATTAAGATGCGGATCTTTCCCAACCCAGAATGTTGGTTTGAACTTTTCATGTATCAGTATTGACACCAGAGATGGAGCATTTGGTGAACTGACAATTACAATATCCTGGACACCAGAGAACTTAAGTTTCTACTTGAATTGGACAATGCAAACTAAACCCAGAAGAAAACAAAGCATTTGACAAAGAAGGTCTACATCACAAGCAATGAGCTTTCACTGATAATTTTAGCCTGACAATGTAATCACTGTATCCGGTATGAACTTCATATATCATTTTGATATGAAAAAAGTTCTGGTAACTCACCTGGCTTACCTTGCCTTGAAAGGTACAGTGGGTGGGCAGAAGAACCATTGCTAGAACCCCATGGGATTTACTTCTGCTGCACTAAATACGATGCCCATACCTCATCAGCTGGAGTGGGTGGCTGAACCCAGTGGCCAGGTATGCGGCTGCATGCAGATGGAATACAACAAATACATTTAGAAAAAAAATGTATATAACATATGTTTAACACAGCACAACAGAGACTATCTGTCCACAGCAGTAATACAGTATTATGGTTGTGATAACTATCTTTGTAGCTCCAGAATGTTTCAGTTTATGTTCCTACCTATTGTCTGGATATACCAAGAGAGATCTACGGTCTAATGAGGCTACTATGAAATATTTACTCATGGGTGGGGCAAGCTCTTCTATTCTGGTTCATGGTTTCTCTTGGCTGGAGGCTAAAATAGTAAGTTAAATCCTATTCTTACAAAACTGCAATGAGATGAAGGTTATCATAACAAATAAGCTGTTAGCTCGTTCAACAACACAGCAAGATATTACTACCATACCATTAACAAAACGAGATCAAAGCTATATAGAAAAAGGTACAAGCCATTGACATCTTAATACTTTTTTAAGACCTGATTTAACACATAACCAACCATTACATGATGGATTTCTCATGAGTTTTTTTCCAGCTTATGAAACAAAATGTTTAGAGAAACAGCAAACCAGATTTTTTTTTGTACAAGCAAACCAGATTTAGACAGTGATTTCGAATGCATGACAAGAATTTTTTTCAAATAGCCAATATTGTGTGTTATAGCTATTGTATTCATGAGAAAACGCAAAGCAGACTCATTCGAAAGCAAAAGCCTCACCTTCCTCCAGGTCTGATAAAAGAATCCCACATTCTGCGTACCTACAATCAGAGGTGAAATACAGATAAGATGAATGACATTGAGTAACTTGAACTAATAAATGATATTACGTTCGTAAGTTCGGCAAAGTCTCCTACTCGCATAAAATAGTCAATAAAACTTCAAGCAAATTATCCTAATTTATTTTCACATAATTCTCGCTAGTGCTTGAAACAATGGTTAGTGGCTCCCTAACATCACAATGCTGAAATCCATTGAATCTCAACAAGTCACGTCTACTTGTCAAGCCTAGTCAGATATGTGTCTCACATTGTCTTACAAACGCATGACTGCATGAAGTTCAAAGTTGGAATAAAGTACCTCAATGAGTGTCCCCATATCATAGCTACTCCCATGATAATAGTGGTAGAACTCAAATGGCAGATTCGTAACAGAATCAGAAGGCCCAGGCCCTTTTATCTCATCCTTTTGATCTACATGTTCTGTTTTTTGATTTGCATGATCACTTCTCTCACTTATGCTTGCATCTCCTTGGTTCTGCTCTGGTGTCGGCCCACTTTTAGGTTGTTCGGGACCATTTTCTTGAGCAGTTGTATGATGGGTGGCCTTCCTTGATTCCTCGGCAGTAAGAATAGCATCCTTAGCAGCATCAGTTCGAGCAGCAGTTGCAGCTTGGCGCTCCTCTTCCTCAACTGCAGCCTTGACACGCTCAAGATATCTATCATCCTCTTCTGGCAGAAAATGACCTGAAATATAACCATGTCTTCAATGTTAATTATCAGGCATGGATGACTTGCAAGTTGCAACAGCCAGAATAAAGCAGATTAACCATATCATCATATCTGGGCACAAACTTTCATACGAACATAACAGCATTGCCTTGAACTGAGTACAGAATGCAAACATTATGGCTGAGACCTAAATTCATCAGAAAAATGTGAGAGTATACTTCCTATGTTTCAATACAAATCCATTTTTCTGGGGAATTGTCATTTAAAATGAAATTCCATTGAGAAAATCAAGATTTTGGTTACATCAATCTTTCAAACTACTGCCCATGCATTTAGGACAACAAGAGAAATTGGGTGGTTAAAGTTCTTCATTTCCTACGGGGAATGATCCAATCTAAGAACTGTTTCCAAGATGTTATGCCTCCATGCCCTTTGAGCATATGGACCAATAGTTGGTACGAAAGAGGAGGGGATCTCTAAATGGGGATATCTTGCCTTGCTTCTTCAGTTTTTGAACCCTTATAGAGCGAAGCTCCTGTAGTTTCTCGACCATGAGTGCGAGCTCAAGCTGGAAATGGCAGATATATTTTTCACGAATATTAGTTAGTTGGAATGAGATATATTGCACAGATACTTCCACAAAGAACTTTAAGAGCTCAATATCAACATAAGAAATCTTCAAGGATACAAAAATTGTTTGCGCAAAAATCTGTGAAGCAATCGAGCAAGCAGGTACATGGAATAACACAGATGTTGGGTTTTGCTATGTCTAAGGCAGCTAATTAGCAATTCTAACAAATAGTCAAAAGGGCATCTTATAGAAATTTAATAAATCCTTAAGTTTATATGAGAAAGGTCAGAAACTAACAATTGCATAACTTGAGGCTTACGCTTAACCTATCCAAGGCATAGAGTGTATTAGGTAATAAAACAAAAAAGAACAAAACCACATCCTACACAAGGATTAAGAATTTTTGTTACAGCATTTACCTCAGACTCGAGACGTTTTCTTTCCTCATTTGCTTTCTTCTTGGCAATTTGCTTCATGCTTTCCATCTGGTTCATACATACAACAATGAGTTCATTATTGTGGAACAATGGTTTACACTACGGATAAACCCTCTGAACAGCACCTTGCGTTTTGCAATGTCATTCGCTATTTGCCTAGCCCTCCATTCATCAGCTTCCTGATCGATTCTGTAAAAATCTTCACTCTCCTACACAGCATCAAGGAAAGGGATGACATATGTTACCGCTTTGATGCTAACTGAACTTTTTTCATGAAGATACGATCATGAAAACATGTGAATGGAGTTCCACCTTCTGGAAAAGCCCTGCTACGTGTTTTCTCTTCCTCTTCCTCCATCGCTTATTTCTCTCGGTTTTCTGCAACTTCTGAGCCAACCTAACCATCGCCGACTTTTCTTCCCAAGGACCACCTTGGTCAACAGCAGAAGAGATAGGTGCCAGGAGGTGCTGAAGTTGGGAACATAGATAATTAGCTGCATCTGTCGCCAGAGATTCATGAGTGTCCTGACTAATCTTGAGGTCAACAGCGAGCTCAACAAAATGACAGGGTCTCTCTGCAGAAAAACCCCCAGACCCTGTAGACACTTGTACTGCAGACGAATCTGGTTCCGGTGCACTAGCATCGACAGAACCCCTAGCCAGTGCGATTTCCTCTAGCTCGTTTATCCTGTCAATCCACAACCTTTATTCAGCACAAACGCCGTAGAGACTCGGGTAAGTGGTCATCACTAACTTTAAGGGTTTAGGGAACTCACAAAGCTTTCGAAACCGCGACAGTCTCTTGCAGCTTCCTCACATGCTCCCGCACATTTTCGCGCTGCCAAAAGGAACTGGCCGCCGCCGCTGCAGGGGGAGGAAGAGGGGGCTGGAAAGGTTGCTGCTGCTGCTGCCACTGCCATGGCGGTGGGTGAGGAGGCCACGGAGGTCCGAAGGCATTGTGTGGTCGGAACATAGTGCGCGGAGAGAGGGCTGGACTCGCCTGCTTCTGCGAACGAGCCCTGTAGATTAGGTAATGGAAAGTTTAAATCTCGTCACATCCATGGCGGCAGAGGGCGGGGCATGCGAGGACCGCACCGGGGGAGAGGGAAGCGGAATTAATCAACAAATCAACTGGTACGAGGAAGTACAACCACTAGCCCAGAGAATAGCTAGACTACCACTAGTTAAAAGCAAACATGCCAAAATACCACTAGTGAAAACCAGTTTGCCAAAATAGCACTCAATTCAGTTTTGTCTAGCCAAAATACCACTAGTGACTAACTGAGACCAGCATCATCCAAAAAAAAAAAAACATATGTGCCCTTACCTCTTCACATGCCAAACTTACAATTCAACAGAGAATGGGTATGAAAGCAACTACTCCCTCCGCGAGTTTGCCCAAAAGTAGATGTATCATGTATAGATACATCTACTTTTGGGCAAACTTGAGACACTTATTTTTGGACGGAGGGAGTAGATTTCAGCAGCAAAAGGGTGTGAAAAACAGCAGCATTTCATCAGCAAAAGGGTACGAAAACAGAAGAATTTCAGCAACTACTCAATCTGGGCTCAATTTGCATCATTCAACAACATAGCACCATTTTAGCACATTTTGACAGCCTTTGAGCGCACTTGGACAGCATTTCAGCAACATGTTGACAGCATTTCGGCAACAGTTCAACAGGACATCTCATCTAATTTTGGCATCATTTCTTGCAGCACAATTGGGCAACATTTCAGCAATATCAACAATACACGTGGTTCAGAATAAGATAGCACCAACAACTCAAGGATACATGATTGTTCGAAAGAAGATAACATCAACACACTTAAAGGTTCAGACCACTACCCTTGAAGCAAAAAAGATAATGGTTCTCATGGTTGACATAACCGTAAGCAAAAGAGCATGGTTCACACAAGCGAATGCACCAAATTTTCTGCACTTGCAATGGAAAATACCAAGGAAACAGGGGGAAATAATCGTACTTTTGCTGTTGTGGAGGTAGTCGTGGCAGCAAGGTAGAGTCCCTTGAGGTCGCAGGGAAAGCGGGCTAGCCGGTCCGGGCGGCGCCGAGAAGTGGAGGCACGCGGGAGCCCCGGGCAGGCGAGCAGGGGTGGCGAGCGAGCCGGAGCTGAGCCGTCGGGCGGCGGAGCCACGCGGCCGCGGACAGGATGAACCGGCCGGGATCCAGGGAGGAGGAGGAGAGAGACGGGCGGCAGAGCAAGGTTAGATAGAGACGGGAGCGGCAGGGAGGCGCCGGCGTGGGCGCGTCGGGGAGCTTGGGCAGGACGCGGCTTGCGGGCCGAATCGCGTGGAGAAGTGTGGCTGGGCAGCCCTCCTCCGATGGCCCATACGCTATACATGGGCCGCAAAGTGTGGTGCAAACAGCGGTAGTGTGCGTCCGTCTTGATTGGGCAGGGCGTGGGGCCCCCTTGCACGTGAGGTACTTCCCGTTCCCGGTGGGGCCATTTCGTGCACCGAAGCACCCTGCATGCGCGCCGCGTAGGCAATTCAGCCAATGCCGTGCACACACGTTTCACCAAATTAAAGTCGCTGTCACACGGCTAAGTTCAAAACAAAGTCCCACGACCAACAAAGCATCCGGATAAATGGATGGATAATCTGGGGCGTACGTACAGATCGATGGAATCATATGCCTGAAACCACTGAGCTGATCGCTTACTATATTTGCAGGTGTGATGACCGGGCAACTTTCACCTCACCGCCGGCGGCGCAGGCACTGACCGTACCGGCAGCACCCATTGGCCGCCATAACGGGTGCGAGCTGCGCATTCAGTCAGGAACAGATCCAGGCATCCAGCAGTGCACAGGATGGGCGCACGTGACGCCACGTCCAACCGCTTCGTAACAAGTTGCGGCCAATTCGTGCCTGAAATGCCAGCGATTGAGGTACGTGTAGTGCAAGCTGATCCCAATGAGTTCAGAACTCAGAAGTAGATTGGATTAGGGTTTTTGATAGCCGTCTTCTTCATCAACGGAGCGTCTACAAATAACTAATTTTTGGGGTTTTTGTTCGACGATGAGATCTCTTTCCCGATGTTAATGGTGGTGTTGTAAGATTAAATTTGTCTAGATATGGCCATTCAAATCTTGTTCCGCCAGATCGATTTTGGATTTTTTTTCCCATGGTTGCTGCGAGGATTGCTACCTTCTCGACAGTGGTGATTCGTACTCTCGGCTCCGACCGACGTTGACTAGGTTTTCGGTTGTTTATCCCTAGAATATCGATGTTGGTACTCTTTTCCGATGTTGGTTGATTACTTTAACGACTACATGCGTGCATGTAACCTTGTCACTGTGGCTCAAAATTAAAATTATGTGAGAAACCTCGTTGGCATTCATAGGCATTCATAGGTTTGTGGTTGGTATCTTTGTCATTCTACGGCTGCCTTCAGAAAAGTACAAGATTGTGTCATTAAAGAAGAAAGAGTTTGAAGACCTCAAAAATTTGCTCATTTCTTTTAGACTTTATTTTGTAATCGTTGTAGTCAGTTCATATATCTATACCATGTACTATTACTACTATAATATATGGTATTAATTGTAAAAAAATAATGTTTGTCGTTGTGGGGACCCCAGACCGGCAGTCTGAGACCTCCAGTATGCATACATTCACGATCCCATGATCAGTCAGTCGTGAACAACATACTTAAGTTGGCATTGCAGATACATCATCCATTACATAACGAATACACGTTTCCTACAAATGGTCACATGACCCAGACAAAAACAACTGGCACGCAGGGCATAGAAACACATAACACAGCGGAAATCTTCAAACACAAACGTGGCAAAGCCCAAGTCATGCCTTGACTACCTACAGGCAACTGACTGGGAGACGTTCCTAGTTCGCACAGACGTCGACGAACTCTCGATCTTCCGCATACTCCTCATCTTCGACGTAGTCTTCTCAATGAAAATCTGGACATTGGAATATCCAGGGCACAGCCATGAGTACAATTATGTACTCGCAAGACATCCCGAATGAAGCTTATAAGATGCAATCATGCTTATATGGTGGAATAGGTAGGCTATAATTAGGGTTTACTACCCATGATGGATGAAAGATTCATCATGGTTGATTAACATCTCTATATCTTTATTGAAAAAGATACTTCAAAAATACCATAGTTTCTCTCAGGGCATTGCATACCCGAGAGATTTTGACAAAGGTGGTTTTAAGAGAAGAAAGATTTTCTTTGCAGAACTTCTTGTAAAACAACTTTCGGTTTTCCAACATCCGTACCTCCCAGGTACAAAGTTCAAATTCCAGTACCTCCCAGGTACCAAGTTCCTCTTCCAGTACCTCTCAGGTACAACCCCTTTTTCCAAATACCTCCTTTTGTAAACGTTGACACAATGCTAGACGACATTGACCATTCAGCTGTCCATGACCGCGGACGCGGCTATTCGAATAGTTTTGACTCTGCAGAGTTTGTACACTTTCACCACACCATCCGGTACATCTGCCGTGAACACCACGGACTGCCCGCGACAGTATGCGAACATCAGATAACCGATCATAACTTCCACTATGTCTATGCTAGTATGCGATTACCTCTTCAGTGGGTTTGTTCTCCCCGGCACCGAGTGAGCTAGCCGTATCGATCCGGTTGCCCCTAGACATCACACCGCCATGGCAGGAGACCCACTGTTGCTTGCCGGTGGCACTCGCAGTCCACACTTTGTATGCCCATATCCAGCATTCGGTTCCGGGGACTTTAACCCCTTCTAGCCAATTGAGGTAAAGTCTCACACTAACACAAACAAGCTTCCATTAAGCCCGTGCCCATTTTGAGTGATGTGGTTGTACGGTAGGGCTGTCAGGCACAAGACTAGTCTATGTGTCGTTTTCGAAAAACATTTCCAAAACATCTTCTTCACAATCCTCCCGTGGACAAGGTCCCACCTTTCCCGGGTTTTTCTTTTAAAACCTTTGTTTTTCGAAAACACACTTTTAGGGGTGTCCACTTAGGGACTTCAAAATTATTAACTTGTGGTGGTAAATATTCCATATGGTGGCTAAGGGCTTGGTAACACCAAGTTGTAACTAATGGCAATGTAATAATTTATAATAACACTAGTAGTAATGGCCATATCAAAAATAGTTTTGTTTTTCCAAGTTTTTGTAAAACTTCAGAAGTAAATCATGCATGATATAATGATAAGTATAGTAGCAAGCATTTGGGAGCTTGCCTTGGTACTGGTCAAAGTCTTGTCCCTGAAATAAACAGGATTGACAATAGGCCTCCTCAGCAACAGCTTCTTCCTCGGGTTCTAGCGTCGCAAAAGAGAGTAACCACCAATCAGTACCAACTAAAGGTACATACTAGCAACAAGCATCACATACAGCAAGCAAACATCATTGCACAACAATCATCTACTTTTCAAAAATAAAAATCTACCACATATTTTTATTTGAAAAGAAAACTAATAGAGCTATGCTCTAGTTTGAGAATTTTATTCTCAAACCAAAATGCAATGGGGTCAGTGGGTGTACCACTATCAACCAAAGCATAAAGAGGTCATTTAGCCTCTGGTCATTTACAAAAGTCACCTAAACACAAGCTAGACAAAAATCTATTCATACTAGTGAGTCACAAATATTATCAAAAGTAATATTCTAGTTAAACATGCTTTGCTAAGGGCTAAGTAATATCCAAACAAGGGTGACATGCTATTCAACCAGTAGCAACATAACAAGCTACTGATGTTCACACAACACTCTCTAAAGTCATTCCATATAAAGGATTTTTATCCTCATACAATCCCTAAATGCTAGAAAAGTCTAGGAAATAGTCCTACTAGTGATAATATCCTCTCACAACACATGAAGCACTCAACTTCTCCTAGCATGTTATCAATATGAAGTAACACAATCATAACAGAGAATATCAAACCTACACATGCTAGAAATCACAAAAAGAATACTAACCCATATTATAAAACTAAATAAAACTATAAATAATTATTATCAGAAAAGCATAAAATCTAGTTTTGCTCACCCAATTAAATCTACAGCTCAATAAATCACACCAAGATAGGATTAGGTACTCCTAAACATATACAAGCCAACACAATTGGATTCACTTCAAAAATCATCACCAAATAATTTCCAAAAATCCTAGAATAGCCTACTGGACATTTACAGAAATGCATGCCATTTTAATTAGGTTGATCTTTAGCAAGCAAGACCAAGTTCTACTGCTAGGTAACACTTAGAGCTTTCCAAAACAGTTGAGTTTGCATTTTTGTGATTCTTAGAAAAAAAGATATTTAAGTTTTAGTGAAAACCAGTACTTCTGCCTCTCCATTTATTTCTCCAAAAATAATGACTAAAATGTAGATCTACAAGTTGGGTGTGTTTAAGAACTTGCAGAGGTACTACCCAGATTTTTGGTTTGATTTTATTTTGCATTTTCCTATTTTAAACGGATTTAAACCAGAGACACATATTCTGCCAGTTTCTAAAAACTGAAAATCACAGAAAAGAAAAAAAAAACGGCGCACGGGCCGAATCTCGCTGGGCGAGCCCAGCTAAGGCCGAAGCGGCCCAGCTAGGTGCGCGCGCGTGGCGCGGCGCGGGAACGGGTGGCGTTCAAAGGGAGCCGTCGATCTGGAGATCGACGGTCCAGACGCGTCTTCTTCCTCTCCTCTCTCTCTCTCTCACCGCGACACGGGAAGATCGAGCTCGGGGATAGCTCACCTAGGGGCGACGTGGGGCGGTGGCGAGTGGTTGGGGCGGTCACGCGAGCTTGAAGCCGTGCAGGGGTGGCGGCGGCAGCGGCAACGGTGCCACGGTGCAACTCCGGCGAGCTCGAGGTCCGGCGGGACGTCGAGGACGGCGGCGGCGCTTCTGCAGGCAAGAGGCCAGGAAAACGTGTCAGGGGCGTGTTCTGGAAGCTCGGCGGTGCGATGGTGCAGAGAGGTAGGAGAAATCGGCAGTGGAGCGGCGGCAACCTCCAACGCGACCTCGCTCGGGCTCCGGCGAGTTCTTCCTCCGCCTCGCTCGCAGAGAGCGAGAGGTAAGGAAAAGATGGGGTGGGGGGGTGCGGTGGATGTGTGGAGGTGGGTGGCGAAGTGTGAGAGGCAGTGGTGGCTTAAATCCGAGGAAAACATCCTCTCCCCCACTCGGTGTCAACGGCCGGGCGGCGTGGGTGTGTTCGAGCACGCAAACGTCGGCTCTGGGCTTCCTCAGGGCGTCAACTGGTGTCCTCTCCGTTGAGTGGGTTCTGGGCAGGGCAAGGACGCGAGGAGGAGTGAAGAAATGGGCTGCTCTCTCCTCACGGTCCACTCCCGAGTCACATCACGGCCACCTCCATGTCTCCTCTCCTACTGCTCCTCGTTGACCTCAACGAAGCCATACAATGGCATGGAGATGAAGTGGGGACATGGGGGAGTAGAATGGACATGGTCGCTCCCTCTGGTTCGCACGAAATCAACACGAAAACGTGCTCCAAAATTCTGCCCGTGCTGTGAACAGTAATCTTCAGAAAATTCAGTTTTTCAGAAAAACGGCTAAGTGTCAGGGCAGTCAACAGATAGCAAAAGTTGCTGCTTTAATCACCTAGCAAATCAAGTCCAAATGGAAAAATTTAAATTGGTAAATGATCTCCAGGTTGAATACTTCCATTTAATATTTTTGGTCCATTTTTGAAAAATGTTTAAGGGCAGGGAAACATGCTGGTAAGTGGGCTACTCTCTGACTGTTTCTGACTTTTCTGTTTTTCTGTTTTTTTTTTGTTTTCTGTCTTAATCTTTAGCCATATAAACATGCATGTATCTAGGGGTTCCAAAGGTACAAAAGGTGATCCAAGGGCATGGAACCAATGTCCACACACCATAGATAAAGTTAAAACCCAAAAACCACTAAATTGAATATTTTGGCTTCATAAAATCATAATTTTAAAACATCTACTTGGGTAGGGTTTTAGGAAAAACCCTAATTGAAAATTTTTAGAAAAACTCACTCAAACCACTATGCATTTTTGAAATCTTGGATGCTTCCTTGCTAAATGATGTTGTCAAGTTAAAAATCAAGTTGATGAAATGGTTTTGGACAAAAATCTCTCAAGGCACCATGTTGGAAAATGGATTAAAACAAGAATTTCTTAAATGGACCTCGAGAGAAAACTAGGTTGGTTTTATGAAAAATTTAAATTGGTTTGGAAAGAAATCACTCCTTGCCTTGCAAAACACAAAGTATTGTTTCAACAAAAATATCAGGTGAAAATAAAAGTTTTTGTTGGCTCAAAAATTTGGGGTCCTACTACCACTTATACAGAGGCAAAATTTTGGGCTGTGACAGATCTTCCCCCCTTAAAATGAATCTCGTCCCCGAGATTCGCGGGTGGGGTACTAGGGAATTCGAGGGTATGGGATTTAGAGATACAAAAATTTCTTCGTACTAAAATATTTGTGCCACCAATAATTGGCTCACAGACACAGTGAGATTGGTTTGTCCAAAATTATATTTGTAAAGGATTTAGGGAAAACGAGGGGTACGGTTGCGAAAAAAAGGATAGAAGAACACGGGGGTTAGCTGCACACTTACTGACAAGTGGGACCGGGTCCACCTGACAGTCTCGCCTCTCTTTCTTCTCTTCTTCTTTCTCGCTTTCTCTCCTTCCTCACATGGCCTGGTTTCAGTGCGCGGAGCACTCATCGGTGGTGGTACTGATGCGCGTGCTGCGATGCAGCGGCCAGCACGGCTTTGGGGATCAAAGATTCGATGATTTCGCGCAAAAGGGCGAGCACTGCTCGTGATTTCTTCACTTTCCCGCGCAAGACGGTGACGAGGGGCGGCACTCGAGCTTGGGCTATAAATCGGAAACCTCCTAGGCTATTCTACTCCTCACATCCACCATGAGCTTCATTCACGCCTTCTTCAGAGCCTACTGCGAGATGCTGGAGAGAGCGGGCTTCATTGAGCATGTCCTCATCGTCGTGTTCTTCGGGATCTCGTTGTCGGTGGTGACCGCTCTGCTGTATGCGGCGTTGGTCATTTTGATCCTTAGCTTATGCAGGTGGTGGTCTGACGCTGGTGGAGATGCTGCGGCAGTAGAGCTAGCTGCGCCGGAGGGGCTTGTTGCAGAGGAGGAGCAAGCTGCAGTGGAGGTGCAAGCTGCACCGCCGGTGGCTGAGGTGGCTGTTCTTCCGGCTGGAGGTGAGCAGGCTGCTCGAGCTGTCCGTCGTCGTCGTGGGGCTCGTGACACTGCTTCGGGTGAAGCAGGCTCGTCTTCAGGCAGTGCCGTGGAGCGTGTGAGCGAGTAGGAATTTTCTGGAGTGTTTTGCATACGTACTGGGTTGTTGCAGTGTTCTTCGTTAGGGCCGAGTTTGTATCCTTTGTTTCCTGAAGTTTCTCTTCTGTAGTGACCTCCGGGTTGTATCAATCTTGCCTTCGCTGACGAGCTGGAGCAAGATTTGTATCGTTGAATCCTTCTTGGCTACCCTAACTCTGGTCTTGCAGCATTCACAGATTTGTAGAGGTACGAGCGTTTCAGAGAGGGAAACGGGCTACTGAGAAAATATCTCGCCAGAATTTAGCTGTGCGTGAGGCACATGGTTGATCCCAAAAGGGGAATCAATCTACACACGAGTTTTCCACAAACAACACAAATAACAAAGAACAGACAACACACCTTAAGACTTGTTTCCAAATCAACACCAATAACAAGAGGATCAAAGCACCAAATTTTAACAGAGGCTGATTCGACATCAACCCAACAGCTTACAACAACAAACACAACACCAACAACAAACAAGCAAACAACGTGCCGCTTCTACTAACCCACGAGCGCAGATCAAGCTAACAAAGCACGGGATCTACTCCGCTTGAGGGCCCTGGGTAGATGGTGGAGTACGGCCAAGACGAAGAGTGGTGTCCACCTCTCCATCTTCCGCGGGGTGGGGATCTACAGGCACACCTTCGAGGACTACACCTTGCTCTTGGGGTTGCTGCTGAACTCGGGCTACTGCACCTCGTGCTTCGATGAACTGGTGGACTGGGGTCACTGCTTCTGCTGGGATGGCCTGGAGGCTGGTACCTGACGCAGGGTTCCTTGACTCCTTCAGCTGTAGACTGACTTGGATCAGGGTGCGCCGAGTGGTCACGAGTTCTTCCAGCAGGGAATCACAGAGTGCCGACATTGCAGCTCCGTAGGCGACGCTGCTAATGATGGCGGGATCGACTTCTTTGTCGGTGGAGGTCTGGATCAGCTCTGCACCAGGCTGGGGCCTGGCTGGGAAAAAGCGGAACGCTCGACTTTGCGACACCACCGGCTCTGAGTGCCGGAGACGAGCAAGGGCTTCCCAGGCGGCCTTCTGGATGGTTTGATACAGAGTAGGCATGTTCCTACCGTGGATCACTTGGGGCTGCTTCGGGCCTGAGGGGTATGGACTGAGGTATACATCTGCTCGAAAATCACCCCCAGGAAATGGGGTTGAACTTTTGAACACGACATAACGAGGGGGAATGTGGCAACCGAGAAGATCACAGACTCTCCTGAGGACCAGTGGAAAACCGAGGTGCCCATCGGCCATGGTTTCTAGGAGGAAGGTGGGCAGCGCTGGCGATTCACTCGGGGCTTTGGAACTGGAGCAAGCCATGAGGGCAAGGTTTCTCAGCGGGATTCTACTTCAATGGCGAGGGTGGGGATGAATGGCAGATAGAACGGGTCTCATATAGGCTGGGATGTGTCGGTCGCTTCTTAAGGAAGATCCCGGCGAGTCTCTCTCACGCAGGGGGACAAGTCCTACTGCACCTTACGGCGGACCGACGCCTAGCCATGCCGGTTAGGCGGAGATGGGTCAAATCCATCGGGCTCTCCGTAGGGGAACATCAACTGGCAATCCTTTCTCTCTTGCTTGATCTCAAATCTTGCCTTGGGAACATCGTCAGGTATACAAATTTGAATGGAGATAAGGTAGCAGAAGAAAATTTTAGGTAACTTTTAACTAAGAGGGGTAAGGTTTAGAATAATTTGAAAAGATGAGAGGAGAGTAAGCTATACTTAGGCTTCCTTAGCTGAAAATATTTTAGATGATAATTTAATGATACCAAAAAATATTTTTCTTTCCTATCTGGCGTCCATGCTAACTAAGGTCTCCTATAGTCAGGATGGCTCTGATACCAACTCTGTGGGGACCCCAGACCGGCAGTCTGAGACCTCCAGTATGCATACATTCACGATCCCATGATCAGTCAGTCGTGAACAACATACTTAAGTTGGCATTGCAGATACATCATCCATTACATAACGAATACACGTTTCCTACAAATGGTCACATGACCCAGACAAAAACAACTGGCACGCAGGGCATAGAAACACATAACACAGCGGAAATCTTCAAACACAAACGTGGCAAAGCCCAAGTCATGCCTTGACTACCTACAGGCAACTGACTGGGAGACGTTCCTAGTTCGCACAGACGTCGACGAACTCTCGATCTTCCGCATACTCCTCATCTTCGACGTAGTCTTCTCAATGAAAATCTGGACATTGGAATATCCAGGGCACAGCCATGAGTACAATTATGTACTCGCAAGACATCCCGAATGAAGCTTATAAAATGCAATATGCTTATATGGTGGAATAGGTAGGCTATAATTAGGGTTTACTACCCATGATGGATGAAAGATTCATCATGGTTGATTAACATCTCTATATCTTTATTGAAAAAGATACTTCAAAAATACCATAGTTTCTCTCAGGGCATTGCATACCCGAGAGATTTTGACAAAGGTGGTTTTAAGAGAAGAAAGATTTTCTTTGCAGAACTTCTTGTAAAACAACTTTCGGTTTTCCAACATCCGTACCTCCCAGGTACAAAGTTCAAATTCCAGTACCTCCCAGGTACCAAGTTCCTCTTCCAGTACCTCTCAGGTACAACCCCTTTTTCCAAATACCTCCTTTTGTAAACGTTGACACAATGCTAGACGACATTGACCATTCAGCTGTCCATGACCGCGGACGCGGCTATTCGAATAGTTTTGACTCTGCAGAGTTTGTACACTTTCACCACACCATCCGGTACATCTGCCGTGAACACCACGGACTGCCCGCGACAGTATGCGAACATCAGATAACCGATCATAACTTCCACTATGTCTATGCTAGTATGCGATTACCTCTTCAGTGGGTTTGTTCTCCCCGGCACCGAGTGAGCTAGCCGTATCGATCCGGTTGCCCCTAGACATCACACCGCCATGGCAGGAGACCCACTGTTGCTTGCCGGTGGCACTCGCAGTCCACACTTTGTATGCCCATATCCAGCATTCGGTTCCGGGGACTTTAACCCCTTCTAGCCAATTGAGGTAAAGTCTCACACTAACACAAACAAGCTTCCATTAAGCCCGTGCCCATTTTGAGTGATGTGGTTGTACGGTAGGGCTGTCAGGCACAAGACTAGTCTATGTGTCGTTTTCGAAAAACATTTCCAAAACATCTTCTTCACAATCCTCCCGTGGACAAGGTCCCACCTTTCCCGGGTTTTTCTTTTAAAACCTTTGTTTTTCGAAAACACACTTTTAGGGGTGTCCACTTAGGGACTTCAAAATTATTAACTTGTGGTGGTAAATATTCCATATGGTGGCTAAGGGCTTGGTAACACCAAGTTGTAACTAATGGCAATGTAATAATTTATAATAACACTAGTAGTAATGGCCATATCAAAAATAGTTTTGTTTTTCCAAGTTTTTGTAAAACTTCAGAAGTAAATCATGCATGATATAATGATAAGTATAGTAGCAAGCATTTGGGAGCTTGCCTTGGTACTGGTCAAAGTCTTGTCCCTGAAATAAACAGGATTGACAATAGGCCTCCTCAGCAACAGCTTCTTCCTCGGGTTCTAGCGTCGCAAAAGAGAGTAACCACCAATCAGTACCAACTAAAGGTACATACTAGCAACAAGCATCACATACAGCAAGCAAACATCATTGCACAACAATCATCTACTTTTCAAAAATAAAAATCTACCACATATTTTTATTTGAAAAGAAAACTAATAGAGCTATGCTCTAGTTTGAGAATTTTATTCTCAAACCAAAATGCAATGGGGTCAGTGGGTGTACCACTATCAACCAAAGCATAAAGAGGTCATTTAGCCTCTGGTCATTTACAAAAGTCACCTAAACACAAGCTAGACAAAAATCTATTCATACTAGTGAGTCACAAATATTATCAAAAGTAATATTCTAGTTAAACATGCTTTGCTAAGGGCTAAGTAATATCCAAACAAGGGTGACATGCTATTCAACCAGTAGCAACATAACAAGCTACTGATGTTCACACAACACTCTCTAAAGTCATTCCATATAAAGGATTTTTATCCTCATACAATCCCTAAATGCTAGAAAAGTCTAGGAAATAGTCCTACTAGTGATAATATCCTCTCACAACACATGAAGCACTCAACTTCTCCTAGCATGTTATCAATATGAAGTAACACAATCATAACAGAGAATATCAAACCTACACATGCTAGAAATCACAAAAAGAATACTAACCCATATTATAAAACTAAATAAAACTATAAATAATTATTATCAGAAAAGCATAAAATCTAGTTTTGCTCACCCAATTAAATCTACAGCTCAATAAATCACACCAAGATAGGATTAGGTACTCCTAAACATATACAAGCCAACACAATTGGATTCACTTCAAAAATCATCACCAAATAATTTCCAAAAATCCTAGAATAGCCTACTGGACATTTACAGAAATGCATGCCATTTTAATTAGGTTGATCTTTAGCAAGCAAGACCAAGTTCTACTGCTAGGTAACACTTAGAGCTTTCCAAAACAGTTGAGTTTGCATTTTTGTGATTCTTAGAAAAAAAGATATTTAAGTTTTAGTGAAAACCAGTACTTCTGCCTCTCCATTTATTTCTCCAAAAATAATGACTAAAATGTAGATCTACAAGTTGGGTGTGTTTAAGAACTTGCAGAGGTACTACCCAGATTTTTGGTTTGATTTTATTTTGCATTTTCCTATTTTAAACGGATTTAAACCAGAGACACATATTCTGCCAGTTTCTAAAAACTGAAAATCACAGAAAAGAAAAAAAAAACGGCGCACGGGCCGAATCTCGCTGGGCGAGCCCAGCTAAGGCCGAAGCGGCCCAGCTAGGTGCGCGCGCGTGGCGCGGCGCGGGAACGGGTGGCGTTCAAAGGGAGCCGTCGATCTGGAGATCGACGGTCCAGACGCGTCTTCTTCCTCTCCTCTCTCTCTCTCTCTCACCGCGACACGGGAAGATCGAGCTCGGGGATAGCTCACCTAGGGGCGACGTGGGGCGGTGGCGAGTGGTTGGGGCGGTCACGCGAGCTTGAAGCCGTGCAGGGGTGGCGGCGGCAGCGGCAACGGTGCCACGGTGCAACTCCGGCGAGCTCGAGGTCCGGCGGGACGTCGAGGACGGCGGCGGCGCTTCTGCAGGCAAGAGGCCAGGAAAACGTGTCAGGGGCGTGTTCTGGAAGCTCGGCGGTGCGATGGTGCAGAGAGGTAGGAGAAATCGGCAGTGGAGCGGCGGCAACCTCCAACGCGACCTCGCTCGGGCTCCGGCGAGTTCTTCCTCCGCCTCGCTCGCAGAGAGCGAGAGGTAAGGAAAAGATGGGGTGGGGGGTGCGGTGGATGTGTGGAGGTGGGTGGCGAAGTGTGAGAGGCAGTGGTGGCTTAAATCCGAGGAAAACATCCTCTCCCCCACTCGGTGTCAACGGCCGGGCGGCGTGGGTGTGTTCGAGCACGCAAACGTCGGCTCTGGGCTTCCTCAGGGCGTCAACTGGTGTCCTCTCCGTTGAGTGGGTTCTGGGCAGGGCAAGGACGCGAGGAGGAGTGAAGAAATGGGCTGCTCTCTCCTCACGGTCCACTCCCGAGTCACATCACGGCCACCTCCATGTCTCCTCTCCTACTGCTCCTCGTTGACCTCAACGAAGCCATACAATGGCATGGAGATGAAGTGGGGACATGGGGGAGTAGAATGGACATGGTCGCTCCCTCTGGTTCGCACGAAATCAACACGAAAACGTGCTCCAAAATTCTGCCCGTGCTGTGAACAGTAATCTTCAGAAAATTCAGTTTTTCAGAAAAACGGCTAAGTGTCAGGGCAGTCAACAGATAGCAAAAGTTGCTGCTTTAATCACCTAGCAAATCAAGTCCAAATGGAAAAATTTAAATTGGTAAATGATCTCCAGGTTGAATACTTCCATTTAATATTTTTGGTCCATTTTTGAAAAATGTTTAAGGGCAGGGAAACATGCTGGTAAGTGGGCTACTCTCTGACTGTTTCTGACTTTTCTGTTTTTCTGTTTTTTTTTTGTTTTCTGTCTTAATCTTTAGCCATATAAACATGCATGTATCTAGGGGTTCCAAAGGTACAAAAGGTGATCCAAGGGCATGGAACCAATGTCCACACACCATAGATAAAGTTAAAACCCAAAAACCACTAAATTGAATATTTTGGCTTCATAAAATCATAATTTTAAAACATCTACTTGGGTAGGGTTTTAGGAAAAACCCTAATTGAAAATTTTTAGAAAAACTCACTCAAACCACTATGCATTTTTGAAATCTTGGATGCTTCCTTGCTAAATGATGTTGTCAAGTTAAAAATCAAGTTGATGAAATGGTTTTGGACAAAAATCTCTCAAGGCACCATGTTGGAAAATGGATTAAAACAAGAATTTCTTAAATGGACCTCGAGAGAAAACTAGGTTGGTTTTATGAAAAATTTAAATTGGTTTGGAAAGAAATCACTCCTTGCCTTGCAAAACACAAAGTATTGTTTCAACAAAAATATCAGGTGAAAATAAAAGTTTTTGTTGGCTCAAAAATTTGGGGTCCTACTACCACTTATACAGAGGCAAAATTTTGGGCTGTGACAGTCGTGCCCTGATGACCTACAGTCATTCGATCCGCATGAAAGACTTACACTGTGTGCAACAAAAAAAACATAACACTAGGAGGGCGTGTTTGGTTCACGACCACATTCCATCCAGGCTAAGTTTGATTAATGTTGCAGCCCCAAAAGTGTGGCAGCAATCAATTTCTAAATTGAGAAAGAACAAATCTAAAATTAATCTGCAATTCATGCCATCGGATTTTGTGTACCTTCGCCGCATTGTTGCGGTTGTTGCCTAATCCGTCTTAGGCTTGAGCTATCTCCCCTACTAACATTCGATGATAATGACGATATGCATCGACGCGGATATTGAAACTTTGGATGTGTTTAGTAATTTCCAAGTTGATGACCATTCATTTATTATCCAACAAAAATGTGTTTACACATTTTCATTTGGATTTTTTATTTAAAATAATATTTATTCTTACACTTATTTGACATCTAGCACACCGTCTGAATCAATTTCAATTATAGCACGGTGTCGTCATGGCTAGAGCCGAAGCTGCCCCTTTCGGCAGTACCACTGCCGAAACCAGCTTTGGTCCAGGTTCAAGCCCAAAACATGCTCACCTACGGTACAGAATTTTCTTCTCCTTCTTACTTATGTGATTAAAACAAAAGTCCCTCAACCATATCCTAATTCAAGATAAAAAATATATATATAATATATGCTCGTCAACTAGTAGGTTTCATTCCAGTGATCGGTTTTGAGTTTCATCAACTATAACTTCCTAATTTTGGATCGAAATCCGCATAGTTGTTCAACAAATTTTGTCAAATTCGTCTCACTCGGTTGACCGTTTAAAATATACTTTCACAAGTAGATGTATCGCCCTGTTCCCCACAGTTTTTGTGTTGTTACATTTTCGTTTTGATGGATATATATGGATTTTCTGTAGCATGTATAGGAAAACACACGTACTAGAGAGAGAAAAAAATATGTCTGTCAAAACAAAAAAGTTGCAATGTAAAAGTTATGGGGAAGGGTGAGATACTCTACTTGTGAAAGGAAATTTAAAACGGTCGACTGAGTGCGACGAATTTGACAAAATTCATCAAAAAATTATGCGAATTCCGGTCAAAAAAATTAAGAAGTTAAAGTCGACGGAACTCGAAACAGATCACGGGAATGGAACCTACTCGTCTACATGCATATATTTCATATATATATTATCTCTACTCGTGACACGGTAGAGAAATTCCTGTATGCTGCTGCTACATGCCACTTTCGGCAGGAGCCTTGCCGAAACGTGTGCTTTCGGCAATAGTACTAATGACAGCGCGCTACTTTTGCAATTAACTCAAAACACAATTAACTCAAACCAGACGTTAGTTGTGAAATATTTTTAAAAAAAATAATATTTTAAAAGAAAATTCCTATTCCTACACCTAAAATTGCACATAGTTTTTTTTATATAATCTTAGGATAGTATGTAATTTAGCAAAAGAATCACTTTGCCTCTCGAGTTCTAGTGATCCTTTTATTTTGTAAAAAATAAAATTATATTAAAAGGTTCAGAAAGCCTATAATTTTTTTGGATGTAATCAATGATGCATCCTAGAAGCATGCAAAATCACAATGCCAACTTCTGTGTATTATTGGATACAAAGAAATGATAAAATGTTATAAATTTTAGAGATTTGAAAACGTGCACCGTTCACTGTATTAAGATCCACACATTTATCGATTTTGTGTAGCTCAGAATATAAATATTTCAAATTAAGATTTTGCACGTTTGTAAGGTACATCATCGACATTATGCAAGATTTGTTTAAGATTTTTTAAAACTTATGGATATGTTTTTCAATTTTTAAAATAAAAGAATCACTAGACCTCGGAAGTCAAAAATCTCCACACATAATTTAGTCGACTTAGAAATAACGATCCTCAAGTCAGCTTATATAGAAATAGCATGTCTCTATAATTTTAAAGCGAATACTTGTCTACGAGGAGTAAATATAATAAATTACACACGCCACGCAAAGCCACTCATGTCCTTGTCCTCGGTCATCGCACATCGCAAACTTTAACTGTATGTTAAAGCTTGAAATGAGGACTCCCTAATTAGGTCCGCCGGGCGCATAATAATGGGATTGACTAATTTTTAATTCTCAATCAATGACGTAATCAAATCTCAGTTATAACCAACAATGTTGCAACTTACGATTAGCACGAATTACGAAATGATCGAATGGTTCAGATATTTTCACGGTTGCAATCTATGGCTAGCACGAAGCAAATCTTACAGTTTGAGATATTTTCTCAGTTTCAACCCGACTTGCAACTAAAAAAGTTAGTTGTAACCCAACTTACAACTCATAGTGGGAGATGCAATAATTCAACAAATTTACACACGTCAAATTTACAACTTACAACTCATTTTGCAACTTAATTTTCAATTAACTCAGAATTAGCATAACCGCATGATAACTTGGTGAAACCGAGTGTCCCCATACACAAGAGTGTTGTCAATGCCATCTCTTGCCACCTCTCCCAGCGAGCCATATGCCCATCCTGATCCTTTTCATATACTACTACAGCGCAGTGCACACGTACACGCCCGCGTGCCGGCTCACCATTGCATGCCCGGGCGCCTCATCATATCATCAGAGAGAAGATACGAGAAGCCTGCTTCGCGGCAGCCCCGCAAGGCGCGAGCGAGCAGAGAGGCCCGCCACCCCCTCCCCGCTTCCATCCATCTCGCCAAACCACCCATTATTAGCCTGCTGCTGTTTGTCGTCGTCATCGTTCCTTCTCCGTTGATCTCTCTCTACCCTCTTTTAGCCACGGTCGTCTGGCCAACGACATCGTCGGAGGAGGAGCTCTGCTGACGCAAGTCCGTTCGCATCGCCGGCGCTGGAAGGAGAGACGGCCGGTCAGCATGGAGGGGAAGCACATGATGATGTCGGCGGTGGGGATAGGGATAGGCGTTGGCGTGGGGCTGGGACTGGCGTCCAAGCCGTGGGCTGGCGGCGGGTCGGGAGGCCCGGCGCGGGCCGGGGTGACGCTGGAGCGGGTGGAGCAGGAGCTCCGCCGCCTCGTCGTCGACGGCAAGGAGAGCAAGGTCACCTTCGACGAGTTCCCATACTACCTCAGGTAACGTTTCCGTCGCAAGAAAGATTGAGATGGTGCGAAATGAAGGAAACACGCACGCAGGCGCTCATGCTGTCATGAAAATGGCCCGTCAACGTGCATCATCTTAGGGTATTTTAGCTGCTCTTTCGAGGAAAAAAAGTTTCAATTTTCTGTCATGTTCATGGAACAGATTTGGAATATTTCGTAAGAAAAAGGTTCATCTTTGTTGCATCTTCGTAATTCGTAAAACATAAATATTACTGTAGATCGGAATAGGGACACTCTGCTTCGGGCGCTGTCAAAGAAATGAGTGATATTCTAGCATTCCTCGTTGATTTTTACATATTTTTTGCGTTTCTGAAATATGTCAAAAACGATTTTTTGCTTTCTGAGAGGTCCATGAAAGGTGGCGACAGTGTCGCTTGAAAATAGGATGCTGCCAGAACACAAGCAGGGAAAAAACAGAGGTTCAGAGATGATGATAAATGAAGCGTTTCGTGTCACTTTTACGAGCATACCTGAGTTCTTGCTTTCATTCCACTCCGATAATCGCCCAGCCATGATTAGTGCTAGTACTAGATCGCGCTCTAAGCGCTCTGTTTGGGCAACTCTGTTCTTCGTCTCCTACAGTCCTCATCCATCCATGCGTTTTTTCTTTCCTCCGTCGCCTCTTTGCAGTGAGCAAACTCGTGTTGTGCTGACGAGCGCCGCGTATGTTCACCTGAAGCAAGCAGAGATCTCTAAATACACCAGGAATCTCGCTCCGGCTAGCCGTGCAATTCTGCTGTCAGGCCCTGCAGGTAAACCATCTTCATCACAGCAGTTCAATGATCCATTATTCCTCTGCTTCGGACTAAGTTAAGACAATTCTATTCTTGAAGAGCTTTACCAGCAGATGCTCGCCAAGGCGCTTGCGCACTATTTTGAAGCGAAAATCCTCTTGCTGGATCCTACGGATTTCCTCATAAAGGTGAGTCTGGCTGGAGCATGTTCCCTTCAGTGTGGGTACACATGTCGTAATGCAATATTCCTCCTTGCAGCTACATGGAAAGTATGGAACTGGTAGCAGCGACCAGGTAAATACCTTAACATACCCCCTGCTTCTCATCTTAAATTTACATATTCCCATAGTGTTCGTCAAAAAATGTCAAAAAATATATTCCCATAACAGTCGCCGGTCTTCCGATTTCCGTATGCTGGTGAATAGAAATTAGTGTATATATCCAAGTCTTAGTTCAACACCAATATTGATAAATCTTATCTGACTGCTAACCGTAGAGTGTTTCCTTCTTATCAGCCTGTTAAAAGATCCATCTCCGAGACAACTCTTGAAAGGATGTCTGGATTACTACAATCTTTTACGATGGCTCCACAAAGGGAGCAATCCAGAGGTGACGCTTGAGCATTTACGGGAGTACTTCATAGTGTTCGACTGTTCAGTATTTTGTAGTGGTAGTGCTCAACACATCTAGGTTTTTGTTTGCTTCTCTAGTAGCCTACAGTTTTTATCTAAGTCAGTAATTAGCAGTTGATGGGAACATCCCTGTGACATTCTGTTTATGCAAACCGGATGGGGACTTGTATTGTCATATCAATATCACACTAATTTAATGATTTCACGCGCTAGAAGCCTCAAATCATGAGTTCATTCTTATTCATAGAAGAAAAATAAGCCATGTCTCATGTGGTGTGCATTTAACTTCATCTACATATCCAAGTAGTCAAACTACGAAGTTCTGGATAATTACAAGATCTGACGAACTGACAAACTAAATTAAGTTCCTGTTTTTCTCTTGAAATGGAAATTAAGTTTCTACTTTTTTTATAAGAGAGATAAATTAAGTTTCTGATCCAGTGGAGTTCCTGTGAACAGAGCATTGAGCCACTACATCTGACTTTATGTAGCTTAGCCTTTATAAAACTGAATGCTGTAAAGAAAAATCATTATTTGCTCTCAGGGCATAACTGGATTCATTTGCTTGCATGAACTGTAGAACATGATTCCATGGTGTGTATTCTACTCATGGAAAAGAAATTAATAGCACGCTATAGCAATTTGAGAATTGTCTCGCTAAATAAATTGTGTATAATGTCTCGCTAATAGCACGCTATAGCGCGATGTAGCATGCTAATAGCATATTTTAAGGCCGACGCTATTGTGTTATAGCACGCTATTTTATTCCTTGATATTCTACTTCCAGAAATTGTATCAGTATATTCATTAATGTACTTCCATTTTATGACGCAGGAAGTATACGTAGACAAAACAGTATGACAGACATGAAGTTAAGGTGTGGAAAATTGAACGATAATGGACCCATTACATAAACAAAACCCAGTTACTTACTTCATTATGAAATTTCCAGGAGCTCTGAAAGTACGAACAGCTTGCCCAAGCTCAGAAGAAATGCATCTACCTCATCCGATTTGAGTAGCCTGTCATCGCAAGGCCCTTCAAGCAATTCAGGTCATAGCATGTCCTTTTCAAAGACTTTCGATGGCACGAAATAAAATTATGTGTCCTTTTGGAAATTATAAGTTTTCATATTTCTGAGTTTGTCCCACTGCTCTCCTATAGATATTACCTTCACTATTTATTGTTGCGACGGCTTCAAACACTTCCCTTTTTTCCCTGTGACAAACAATGCAGCTCCTCTCAGACGTGCTAGCAGCTGGACTTTTGATGAGAAAATTTTGGTACAAGCATTATACAAAGTTCTGGTTTCAGTATCGAAGAAGACCCCAATTGTCCTCTACATCAGAGATGTCGAGAAGTTTCTTCACAAATCCCCCAAAATGTATATTCTGTTTGAGAAACTATTGACCAAGCTTGAAGGGCCAGTGCTACTCCTCGGCTCAAGAATTGTGGATATGGACTTCGATGATGATGAGTTGGATGACAGGCTATCTGCTTTATTTCCATACAACATAGACATCAAGCCACCCGAAAATGAGAATCGCCTTGTAAGCTGGAACTCCCAGTTAGAAGAAGATATGAAGATTATTCAGTTTCAAGATAACCGAAACCATATTACGGAAGTCCTTGCAGAAAATGATCTGGAGTGTCTTGATTTGGGCTCAATATGCCTATCTGATACAATGGGCCTTAGTAAGTATATTGAAGAGATTGTGGTATCTGCAGTTTCTTACCACTTGATGAATAACAAAGATCCAAACTACCGGAATGGAAAATTGATTCTGTCTGCTAAAAGGTATTTGTGTTTCTGTCTAGTTATACGTTGGTTTTGTCATCGCTTCCTCGGGTTATGACTCTTTCATGACGCAGCTTGTCCCAGGCATTGGAAATTTTTCAAGAGAACAAGATGTGCGATAAGGACACCATGAAGTTGGAAAAACATGCTGACTCTTCGAAGGTTGGTGTTATTTTTATTGTGTTTGCACTTGCAGGTGAATGGCGAAGGATTGTTGGTTTTATTCATAGGCATTCGTAGATTCTGTGGCTTGTTTTTTCTATACCTATTTATTGTTTTTCCAAAAAGGTGAATGTGTTTCTAGCATAGGCATCTAATGCTTTTGCAAAGTTCGCTAAATAGCTTTACGGTGCATAAAAAAGATGGAAGCCTTGTATCAGTTGATATGTTACATTTGGAATATTTTAACATTAATAATTGTAAACATTCACATGTCATGCATCACATACATAGATTGCTGAAAAGGTAATTGCTCCAAGTGCCGCAAAATTGGAGACAAAACCTGCAACTTTGCTGCCACCAGCAGCTCCTGCTGCTGCTGCTGCTCCTGCTCCTCCTCCTGAGAGCAAACCAGAACCAAAGAAAGCAGAGAATCCACCTCCACCCGCAAAAGCACCAGTAAGTTAACTTTTGGCCACTTTATGTTACTCTGTGCAAGTTTGAAGAAACTAATTTACCCATCGGTACTTCCAATTTATTTGTTTATTTAGGAAGTCCCAGACAATGAGTTCGAAAAACGCATCAGACCAGAAGTCATACCTGCAAATGAAATTGGAGTTTCATTTGATGATATTGGTGCATTGGATGATATCAAAGAATCCCTTCAAGAGCTTGTAATGCTACCTCTCCGACGACCTGATCTCTTCAAGGGGGGTCTCCTTAAGCCCTGTAGAGGTATATTACTCTTTGGTCCTCCTGGAACTGGAAAGACGATGCTAGCCAAGGCTATTGCAAATGAAGCTCAAGCAAGTTTCATAAATGTATCGATGTCAACTATCACGTCAAAGTGGTTTGGTGAAGACGAAAAGAATGTTAGAGCATTGTTCACATTAGCTGCTAAGGTATCACCAACTATTATTTTTGTCGATGAGGTCGATAGCATGCTTGGGCAGCGAAACAGAGCTGGAGAGCATGAGGCGATGAGGAAGATTAAGAATGAATTTATGACACACTGGGATGGTCTCCTGTCAAGACCAGATCAAAAAATTCTTGTTCTGGCTGCGACCAACCGTCCTTTCGATCTTGACGAGGCTATCATCAGAAGGTTTGAGCGCAGGTTTGCATCCCTTCCTTGAAATCAATCTGTAATACTCCCTCCGATCCATATTAATGGACTCAACTTTGTCTAGATATGAATGTATCTAGTTAAGTGTTTGGACTAGATGCATTCGTATCTAGACAAAGTTAAATCCATTAATATGGATCGGAGGGAGTATTATTTTTGTTAACGTTTCATTATTCTATGCCTGAAGCGAGTGCTCATTTGGATCCACAGAATCATGGTAGGCCTGCCATCAGCACAGAATCGAGAAATGATCATGAGGAACCTTCTGTCAAAGGAGAAGGTTGATGAAGGACTAGACTTCAAGGAAATAGCAGCTATGACTGAAGGGTACAGTGGCAGTGATCTAAAGGTCAGTATCAGGAGATATTAATCTGTCTCGACCTAAACAAACTTCTTGACTGACTCGGTTTGCTCTGCACAGAACCTGTGCACAACAGCGGCGTATCGCCCTGTGAGGGAACTGATCCAGAAGGAAAGGAAGAAGGAACTGGTAATCTCATCACCACCATACTTCAGCATTCTATCCATGAAAATCCTACCGAATTTTTATGTAAAAGACACTCAAATATCTGCAGGAGAAGAAGAAACTTGAACAAGGAGGCACTCCACTAGATCCTTCAAAGATAAAAGAAAAGGACAAGATCATTCTACGGCCATTAAACATGAAAGATTTGAAAGAAGCAAAGAACCAGGTGAACCCATCTTCTGTTAGAATCCAAGTAGAATTCACCGATGCAATCATGTAGACATGTGTAAACTCGTTAGTATGATGATACGTGGAGCAGACAACTTGGCCCTTCAGAACTTACTAGTATTTCAAAAACTTGGAATTGCAGGTGGCGGCGAGTTTTGCTGTGGAAGGTTCCATAATGGGTGAACTGAAGCAATGGAATGAGTTGTATGGTGAAGGAGGCTCGAGGAAGAAGGAGCAGTTGACATACTTCCTCTGAACACCCAGTGTATGAATATAATTTGGAAACTAGAATAGACGGCAAACAACCATAAGCCCGGAGTCTGGGGTGTAAGTTCATCAGTCAAAACAGAGAATGATAGGGAGGAAAGGAACATCAGCCAAAAGCAGGATTTCTTCCTCGGAACATGAAAGAGCAGTTCCTCTCCACCTAAACTGTAGTATTCTGCCTGTGTACTGTTGTTGTAATTACACCAATAATGAATCTGCGGAGCAGATTTTGCTTTTAGTTTTGCTCTTTTTTGTGCAATCACTCCCTACCCCCCAGTCCCATGTATTTGTATAGGTAGTTCATACTACATGGTAGGTTGTGGTTGGCCACAAAATAGTATCAGCGTGCCTGTTTTAGGTACCTTTTTTCTTCAGTTCAAGTCTTTCATGTAGTTCTCATAAATCTTCGTGTTAAACTTAGCATTCTGTTTGAAAACAATGCAAAATCAGAGATTTATGAGATTCTTGTATGTAAATAGCAGATCCTTCGCTGTCTATGAAGATTATTCTGCAATTTAATGAAACGTAGCTAGTTGTTTCGGATCATGTGCATCATGATGCAAAAGGTGATGAATCGCAAGCACAGGACAGCGGCTGGAGTTTGATTCCCACTACGAAAGCCTGTATTCAGTAAACTCCCATTCCTTGATGTGGTAAAATTGCTGGAGTAACTGACATGTAGCATCAATAATAAATAGCCTAAGCTACAAAACTCAATAATAGTGAGTAAACTGACACATGCACCTTGCTAGCACAAGTTGATTTTCAATAAAGATACAACAGAGATATAGTAGATGACATCTAAGGTCAACCAGTTCATAGCATCATCAAAGTACAAACTGCAGCAATGCAAGTAACAAAATCAGTCTCGCATAAACCACATACATGCTAGCCATGCAACATCAGATCAAAAATCAAACGGCGGAACAGCAAAACAAGTGCTGCGTCTGCATTACTGTCGGAGGGCAAGCTACTCAGGCTACTCTCGTCCAAGTCGATAACAACAAGACAGCCTTACATAACAAGAAAAACAGGTGACAAATTTGGTGCTCATACCACAAGGAATGCTTCCCGAGAACCACGAACCAGTCGCTATCATTCCATACAGATGGTACATCACATCACTCGGTTTCTAGTTCTTCTTGTCCTTCAAGGCACCCCTTGGTACTTTGCTCAGAACCTTAGCATCAAACGCAGCATACTGTTTCTTAATCTCAATCCACCCCTTCTCACCATATGTATCAACATGATCTTCATACTTTTCATACAGTGCTGGGACTGTGTGCAGAAACACAAAAACTGTTTGACAATAAAGGAGAAAAATCCAGTGTTAGCCAAACCTATATTTGGAAAAAGTGCTAAACAAGTTAAGTACCAAACGGTTGAAGTCTCTTACCAATGTAAATCAGGGTCAAGAAGTTGCAGGAACTCCCAAGAATGGAAAGCAGCCATAGGCCAGCAATCACCTAAAATTTTGTAAAAAGAAGGTCAAGTCAGACAAATACAGTTCGAAGTAGGAGCACTAGGCAAACAAAGGCACAACACACGTACAATAAGGAACTTCTTGATGTCACGGCCAAGAGCAATCTGGCGAAGATTTGCAAAGGCTCTATTGATCTCATGGCGTGTAGATAGCGCAATGTTGACAATCAAATCTTCAGGGATGATCACCTCCGGGATCTGTGGTGGAGACCTGAAACAGGTGTTCAGGGCTCACTTTGGTTACTGGCAATCAAACTTGCAAGGGTCAGGGCTATAACAGTCTGTGATATATCAAGGGGAAGGTATCTTACTTGTTAATGAATGATGAGGCATTAGACCAGAGAAAGAGAACACCCAGAGAGAATATGAGACCATGGCAAAGGAAAGCAAGAAGATGGTAGCCAAGCAATTCAAAAATGATCCAGATTGCAGTTGCACCACCTAGTACTCCAGCAGAGATGTTCTTGTTCCTCCACATAAACACATCAGCAGCTGCAGAATAGATAAACGAAGTGAATACGGCAAGAAGATTGAATACATAACATGTGCGCAAAAATTACACCTTGGTTACTATACAAGACAGCATGATGGGAGAGAAAATATGGCAGTATTGAAGACAAGTAGAAGGAGAATATAAGCAAAGTTATGGAATCACTACAGTGGTTTTAAGGCAAGAGAAGACTAATAGTTATTGACTTCTTTGTTTAACCTTAATATAAAATAAACCCAACAGTCATACGATGATAATTCCCGTAGAGAAAAACAATGACTCAAGAATACATACTCTAGCCAGGACACAGTAGCACTAGGCAAGTATTTCATAGCATGATACCAAAGCGCTTTGAACAGGCGCCTAAGGATCATTAAAGCACATCATAAATTCAAGCGCAGGTTTCACTCACTGCACGAGTATCATTCTACCACAATCATATTATTATTCATGGAAATGCTATAGAGTATAGACGCGTATAGATTAATACTGGCACACGCTGACACACAACATTGCAAACAGGATAGGATACCAGCACACAGCAGTACTTGATTAATAGACTGCGTTAGCAGACCACTTTGCCTTATATAGATCACGACAAGCATAAGCTTAATCTTTACTGACCAAACCCGTCGCATCCATTTCAACAGCACAAATTGCTATAAAAGGGATGAATCCTAAAGTTCAAATCGCACAGCCTCAGCAGATTTCAAACGAAGATAGCCTGCATTGACGAATCAGGCGACTCTAGTTGCGCTGATTTCGGTGGAGCACTGTCCTCGCGGATCTAAACAAACACAAACTCCCTAAAAGTATAGAACCCCACTCGCACAGTTGCAATACCCAATCAGTTACCAGATCTAATCCGAAACCAAACACCCAGATCCATATACCCGACCCGATCTACGAGTTCGAAAGCAAAGCAGCTGTAAATATAAAGAGCATCAATCAGATCAGTGACGGAGCCATACGTTTGCCTCCGCCGAGGACCTTGTGGATGGGCTGCTCGCGGCCAAAGAGGCGGAACATCTTGTCCTTGGCATCGACCGCCGCCGCGGAGGCGGAGTCGGTGAAGGAGGCGGTGGTGACCTCGGAGGCGGCGGAGGCGGGCGGCGCCGAGGGGCGCGGGCGCTCGTCGGCGTCGGAGTCCGACGACGACGACGAGTGGTCGCCGCCGCCGACGTGGAGCTTCTCAGCGATCTTCTCCATCAGGGTCTCCGGCTTGTGGCTCGCGTCTTCAGCGTGCTCCGCCATAGCTCGCTCCCCGAAGCGCTCACGCTGCTCCGCTGGAAAAGGGGTGGTGCCGGTGTGCGTCTGGGAATTGACGGAGGGAGGGAATGCGGCGGGGAGGAGTTCGGGCTTGGTGGGGTTTTATAGATGCGACGGGGTTTAGGTCTGGTGGGGAGATCACTGACGTTGAATTTGGAATGGACGGCGGAGAGTGAGTGGATGGCGAGTTCACGGTGGACGGCGGGGTGCTTTTGCGGCGGACCAATATGTCCCCTGCTACCAGCGCTTGAAGGAAAATGCTTCGTGTACACGACCAAGAAAAACACATATGGCGCTTTGGTACCAAGAAGAACGAGACACGAGTGGAGATTTCGTGCTCCCGAGATCGACTGATCTCGATATTTTGAAAAATTAAGAAAATATGTTTAAAAGATTCATAAAAACTGAAACAACCCATGCATGTTTTCATTGATGTGACAAAAATGATTTGAACCTTATAAAGTTTTGAAAAAGCTTGCCTCGTGGACCCACACATCAAAGTAATATGACAAAGGATTTACAGTTTCTAAAGTTTGCACCTACTAAAAAAAGTAGATTTGAGTTTTAAGAAGCAACATAATTTTGTTTTCGTGGCAACAGAGAACATGTTCAATTATCAATATGAAAAAACAATCCATATATATTTGGCTCCTACTGGATTGTATATATTTCATTGGATTTTTTGTATGATTCTAACCTTGAAAAGTTTCCTATCGATTATCTTTGGATTAACATAATTTTCCCACACAATTTCTGCTGAATGGATTCCCATTTTGAATTTCATATGATTTTGAACATTCCCATATCTATAACATTTTTTAATAACTCAATTGTGTAGGATCAAAAGTTCAAAACACTTTCCATGTGTTCCATCTGAACAATTAATTGTGTTTTTTTGTGTGCTTTGCAAATCATTTGGAAAATATGTCATATATTTATGTGTTTGTCTATTCCTATATTTTATTTTTCATTGAATAAAACACCGGTGGCTAAAATCGTGCCCGTACAAGCCTAACACTCCAGCATCACAGACCCTCAATTGGTGACAGAGAAAATGAATTATTTGTAAAAAAAAGTTTTTATAAAGCTGAATTCGTATTTTTTTTATGTTGTTGTTGGCAGTGTGGGATGTATGCATGATTAGATGTGGATTTAGGGAGAGTATTCCATCCAGTATGTTAGAAAAGTAAATGCAGGTGTGTTCCATGCTTCATTAAGCTTCAAACACGACGATTGATTGCATGAAAAAAGAACACAATCGACTATATGTTAGTTCACTACTTCACAATTATAATGATCTATTTATAAGGATCATATTTTCAGAAATAAAATCAGCATGTCGTATGGGAAAACCTGGAAAAAGCACACATTACTTAAAAATATTATCCTACCTGTCACGTCCAATATATTTAACTCTCAATCATTGAAATTAATACCCTATGATTTTATCCTGGCACACCGCAACCTTTAAAAATCTCTGGTTGATGAATCCGACCTTGAAGACTGGTGTTAACAGGCCATCTCCAGTACCCCACTGCCTCTCGAGTGAAGATCATTCCATCATTTTCTAAGGAACATAACCATCACATGAATCTTGCACTAAAATATATCTAAATACATGTGTGCAGAAAAAGGGTAGAAAGTCTTATATTTTGATATGGAGGGAGTACATGTTATTTCCATCGACTAGGATGTCCGCCGTCATCATTGACGAGGTGCGTGACTGGAACACGGCCGGTCTTGTTGGGGTCATGTGGATGCCACCTGATTAGCCAGTTTCCCCTATCCTTAATTCTCACTAACCTGTAAATCTTATCTAACCATGAGTCTAGTTTGTAACACGCCTTTTTAATCAATAGATATCACCTGCTTTCTGTAAAAAAAAAACACACATGTTGGAACTCGTACAAGAGCCGGAAGAGAGCTTCTCTGTGATAAAACGTGGGAGGTCTCTGTGTACGATTAGCACAGGAGGATGGCTGCAGGAAAGGACCGCGGAATCAACGTGGCGGGCACCACCCCCACCCTGCGCCCCTCCGCTTTGCTGCTGGACTGGGGTCTTCCAGGGACCACCCGATTTGCTTGCTTGCATTCGGAATCTCACACCGGGCCCTTTTGATTCGTCGTGGTCAAGCGGGTCCCACAGGGAATCAGAGTTCTGCGCACCCTTGCGTGGAGATGCACCACCGGAATCCTGGCGCTTTGCTTGCGTTCGAAAAGAATTATTTGCCGATATGCAAGGCTTTCGCTTGATCATGATGAAGCCACCAAAGATCAGGCAAGCACAAAGCCACAAACTGATGATTCGAGGGCCCGTTCCAACGCATACTGTTTCCAAGGAAATCACAAGTCGTCTTCGGGGTCCAGACTTTATTTGAGAACAATGCATGCATGGTACGTATTTGACCGCATGGCTACACCAGAAAGGGTTCGTTTATCTCTTTTTTTGGTGTGACTAATTCTCATTCCATTGAGAATTTGTTTAGTTCCCATTCATTCAGTTGATGTCATACCCACGATTTTGTACTACATGTTTTCCACCATCTGATTTTTTTACTGCAATTGTAACTGAAAAAATATCACTTAAAACTAAAAATATCATTTGTAATCCTACTGGCAACTCGTCATGTGCAGGAATCAAGATGTAAATCTGATGATTAAGGGGAAATCTTTATTTTTTAGAGACGTGAAAAGGAATATTTTTTCAAAAAAATCACTTTGTTTCTCGGGTGCATATGCTCGCTTTATAAAGAACTCATTTCGAAAAACTTCGGAAAAAAGGACATACATCCCACATTAAATGTGCACACGAGAAGTTTCACGAAAAACCGATATCTATTGTGGATTGTGCAAAACTACAAAAAATGCCTTGTGAAAAAGGCTAATATTATTACCATTTATGTTTACATAGCCCACAAAAATGTCGGTGTTTCCGTGAAACCATTTTGTGAACGGATGTAAAGATGTACACGTGAACATTTTTTTTTGAGATTTTGAAAAGCGTTTAAAATATTTTAAATGAAGGTTGGATATGCACCGAGGGCCAAAACACTCATTTTCTGCGGACATGATGTTTTGGCTCACGGGTGCAGATGAACCCGTTGTGCAAAATGCATTTTTAACGCATTTCAAAATGTTAAAAAAATTCAAACAAAATTTTTGGGTGTTCATATGAAAAATGTCTATCCGTACAAAAAAGTTTCGCATCGAAAAGACATTTTGTCTGACCGGTATAAAAAAGAGAAAAATGGAACTTATCGTGACACAGGTCGTATCCTCCCGCGTCGCTCCCGCGAGCGACGGGGAGGACCTGTCGGGGGGCTGCCCCCGGGTAGGGCAAAGAGGTGGTGTTAAGAGCTGTAAAGAGGGGGCCGGATCTAGGTCAAGCCGGATCTCTTGGGCCGGATCACTTGGAAAAGTCAGTTAGCTCTCAATCATGCTAAAGTGCAGGGAGAGACCGAAGGGGATCCGGCAAAGTCTTGCCGGATCAGAGGAAGGAATATCGGCTTAATTTAGCCGGGTTGGTCAGGAAGGATCCGGCATAAGGCAATGTCGGATAATGCACAAAGGCCAAGTAATGTCAGTAAGTTCACGGGTCCTGCAGGCCTCCTGCCCGAGGCTCAGAGGACAGCCAGGTCGAGCCACGGATTTTCCGGGTTGCTAGGCCCTAGGCGCTGACTCGGCTAATTCGGGAAAGGGCAGTGGCCTAGGCTCCGGTGGGCTACGCTGGCTTAAGCTCAAAGAGGAAAAGATAGACCTGCCATTGGACTGACAATGAGCTGGACTGAGTGACAGTAGACAGAGCTTGTCCTGTTCCTCTTGTCCATGCCATTATCATCTCCGGCGAGGGGCAGAACGGTAATCCGGTTAGTGTATAAATAGATCAGCACATCCTCCAGGGCGAGGGACGACACGAGGAGAAGCCTCATTTCCCCCCTTGCTCCATCTTCCTCCTAGAGCTCTCACCATTGTTGCTTCATACAGCTCAAGGAGCACTTTGTATTGGTCACCATTGAGATATAAAGAGAGTAGGCTAGTGCTGCAGTTGGGGTGTTACCTCCACAAGAGGGCCCCGAAGCAGGGTACATCTTGGTGTGCTTTGGTCGTTCTTGGTTTTGCTCGTTCTTGCTTGTTCTTGCGTGTTCTTCGTTGTTCTTCATGCGTGCTTCTTAAGCGCGCACACCCTCCCCGGATCCCCCAACGTCCTAGCGAGCCCCCAACTTAAGCCATCCTATGGCATCTGCCGTGACACCACCACGACAGTTGGCGCCCACCGTGGGGCGAGCAGTGGCGTTGGCTGGGGTTTCCATCCGGACGGGTTCCGTCACCAGCTCCGGCGTGCGTGTGCTGTCCGGGCTCGTCTGCAACTACGGCGGGTCACCTTCATCAGCGACAACGCCGGCTGCTTCACGGGAAGGCCATTCCGTGTGGATGGACGCTTCATCCAGTTCGGCAGCTTCCTCACCTACGTCACCACCGAGCTTGTCCGCGAGTACCCGGCGCAGGTGCTCATGGCCGAGGACCCTCCTTCTTTCCGCGCAGCTCTCGGACGGCGTAGCGCTCGCCCCGGGAGTAGCGTGGAGGTGATGATGACCGGACCAAGTGCTGGAGCAGGCAAAGGAGATGCCGGCAATAGCATGCCCGAGGAACTGGTCACGCCAACCGATCCGATTGAGAAGCCGGCTCGGACGGCGAAGTTCCCAAAGGAGAAATCGGATCTGGTTGGCCCACTTGGCATGTCAAGTAGGGAGGCTCCCTTAGAGGATGTCCTGGAAAAGTTAGCTCGGCCAGTGGCACCTGGGGCAAACGTAGAGTTTACCATAGCTGAGTTAGAGGCAGAGCGCCTGAGGTTGCAAAGAGAAGCCCGGTTAGTGATAGAGTCTAGGCAAGCATTTGATAGAGACATGAGAGAATATAATGCTGCCAATGGTATCACCGATGGTTTCACTCCGGTAGTGCCTTACCCACGCAAGAGAGCAGATTTGCGTAACAGGGGTAAGGACCTCAATGACGAGTTAGCTAGAGCCGCAAGATCGAGCTCGAGTAAGGCTACTAGTCATAGATCGGATACAGGCAAGCCGGTGTATAGCTCCCCGGCCAAGAATCTTAGGGCTGCAGCGGCAGCGCGAGCCGAGTTGACCACATTAACCGGGGATGCTTGGCGCAAGCAGGCAGAGAGGGTCAATGAGCTGGTAGATGTGTGTAACCGGCAGAATGAGGCTTACCGGAAAGCTAATCCGGACGCTGGTGGTTCTCGGGTAGTAGTGTCGGCTAAGGCTGTTAGCCAGAAATCCAAGGGGCAAGCGTCATCCCCGCATGTCGGAGTTGACCGGGCCCAAAGCGTGAATTCGGGCAAGAGCAAACAGCTGCAGGCCTATGAAGCTGAGTATGCCGGCAAGCAGCTAGCTGCTCAAGGAAGAGGTGGCCAAAGCAGAAACAATGGCGGTCAAGGCAATCCGGGAGCCGGAAGGGGTAATTCGGCTGGCCGAGGTCAACCACCTCGTCCTCCTGGGCAGAATCAACCCCGGCAGGAGCAGCAAGTAATGGTGCAAGCGCAGCAGCAAGTAATGGTGCAATGGCGTCAAGCGCAGCAGCAAGGTGGTGGCCAGGCGGGCTACCGCTATGATGATGGTAATTCGGCTATGGCGCGAGCCGGATACCAAACGTATGATAATGCACTTGCATCCAGACTGGGACCTCGGACATTGGATCCGGATGATCAGCGTCTCAAGTTGGATAGGATTTACCAGTCCGAGAAGCTGGAAGAGCAAGGCCCACCAGGTCCTCCATGCTTTGGGCCTCGGATCATGAACGACCGAACGTGCCGTTGTTTCAGCTTGGCCGAATCACAAAGCCGTATAACGGCAGCACTAAGCCGCAGGATTGGCTGATAGACTATGTATCCTCGGTGCACATTGCGGGGGGCAATCGCCGATGGGCGGTCCGGTATCTCCCGCATATGTTGGAAGGGCCAGCCCGGATTTGGCTGAATAACTTACCAGAGGGTAGTATCAACTCTTGGATGGATTGGAGCAGGCGTTTTACAGCAACTTCTCCAGCACTTACAAGAGGCCAAACCGACCTCAGCTCTTGTCTGCGTGCAGGCAGGAAGAGCGGGAGACAGACCGAGAATTTTTGACTCGGTGGAGCAACATTCGCAATTCTTGTGAAGGTGTCGTGGAGGAGCAGGCCATTTCTTGGTTTGCGCAGGGTTGCCGACATGGCACCCCGCTTTGGCAGAAGCTCCAGAGGGATATGCCAAAGACCCTGGCGGAAATGATCCGGATAGCAGATACATATGCTCTTGGCGATCCGACGCAGCCAGCGTTGGATGCGGTGGGAACAAGCAGGAGGCAACCGGTCAACAACCGAACAGGACCATTGAGGCCCAGTGACCGACATGAGTTCGGTTATAAGAGGAGAGATCCGGATTATAGATACGGTTCAGATCAGGTTGCTGCAGTAAATATGGATCATCCTGAGCAGGAAAGCCAAGACCAAAAAATGAGGGTCCAGCTTGGAGGCCGAATCAAGGTGCCTGGGCAAAGAAAGTGTGGGATGGACCGAGTCCACCTCTAACTTTTGAGGCAATGATAGATGGGCCTTGCCGTTATCACACAACAGACCCACGCAAGCCGGCCAATCATTCAACTCGGAATTGTAGCTGGCATCATCGCATCCAGGCGGAAGGTCAGAGAGGGCCACCTCAGAGAGGTGCTCCTAGACCGAATTTCAGGCCGAATACGCCTTTATCCGGAGCCAATGCAACCCCGGTGAACAGGAGCTCCAAGGCCGGCAGCCACAAAGCCGGTTAACCTGGTAAATATGGGAGGCAACAACAACAATGCTGGTCCGAGTCGGCAAGGTGGATACCCCGGAAATGATTACAAGGAGGCTCATCAAAGTTATGTGGTTTTTGTGACCGAGCCAACTGACAAGAAAAGTCAGCTGCGAAGGGCGAAGGAGGTGAATGCAGTCACACCAGCAGTCCCAAAATACCTGAACTGGTCCGAGCAGGAGATCACTTGGAGCAGGGCTGATAATCCCAGGGTTATGCCAAGCCCAGGAAACTATGCACTGGTGGTGGATCCGACTTTGGTTGGACCCAAGATTAATGTGAATTCAGTCGAGTCTTGTTGACAATGGCAGTGCTATAAACATCATGTATCGGGACACAATGGTCAAGTTGGGTTATTCGCCGAATCAGTTGCAGCAGAGCAGTTGTACCTTCCATGGTATAGTACCCGGGTGTCTTGTTCCCCAATGGGTAAGATCTGGGTAGATGTGCTGTTTGGTACCAAGGACAATCACCGACTTGAGAGTCTCGAATTCGAGGTGGTAGACTTGGAGAGCCCATACCATGCTCTGCTCGGCAGGCCGGCATTAGCCAAGTTCATGATATCCACTCATGTGGCCTACCTCAAGATGAAGATGCCTGGCCCGAATGGTATCATCACCGTTGCGGGAGATTACAAGAAGGCCATACAGTGTGCCACGGTCGGTTCCACCTTAGCCGAGTCGTTGGTGATCCAAGCTGAGAAGAGCAAGATGCATGAAGTAGTGGCGATGGCGAAGTCAGCTCAGCTCGGCGTGCTGGCATGACCAATCCGGATGCAGGTGCAACATTTGAGGTGCCCAAGGAGACAAAGAAGATCCCCATTGACCCGGAGAATCCGGAGCGCATGGCCATCATTGGTGCCGGATTGGGCGAGAAATAGGAAAGCGCGCTCTGTCACTTCCTCCGTGAGAATCGGGATATCTTTGCATGGTCGGCTAAGGACCTGCCTGGTGTTCCGAGGGAGTTGGCAGAGCACTCTTTATTTGTCAGGCCGGATGTGAAGCCGGTGAGGCAACCGACTCGTCGTCTTTCAGACGATCGAAGAAAAGTGGTGCTTGATGAGCTGGCTAAGCTACTTGCAGCCGGATTCATTATGGAGGTGTTGCATCCAGACTGGATATCCAATCCGGTTCTGGTAGAGAAGAAGAAGGACGAACCAGCGGTGTCAAGGTGTGGCGCATGTGCATCGACTTCACCAACCTGAACAAGGCGTGCCCGAAGGATCCTTTCCTTTACCTCGGATTGATCAAGTGATCGATTCTACTGCTGGGTGTGAGTTGTTGTCTTTTATTGATGCGTACTCTGGTTTTCACCAGATACCACTGAACCCCAAAGATCAAATAAAGACTGCTTTTATTACCCCGTATGGGGCGTATTGCTATCGTGTCATGTGTTTCGGTTTGAGAAATGCCGGTGCAACTTATCAGAGATGTATGCAGAAATGCTTACACTCTCAAATGGGCAAAAATGTGCAAGTGTATGTCGATGATATCGTCATCAAAACTAAAGAAAAACGCACTCTCCTCGAGGATCTCGAGGAAACATTTGTGAACTTGAGAAAGTATCGGTTAAAATTGAATCCGGATAAATGCACCTTTGGTGTCCCGGCTGGAAAGTTGCTCGGTTTCCTTGTATCGAGCCGAGGTATTGAGGTGAATCCGGCTAAGATCCGAGCCATAGAAAACATGAAATTGCCTAAATGTCTAAAAGATGTGCAAAAGTTCACCGGGTGTCTAGCCTCGTTGAGTCGGTTTGTGAGTCGGCTAGGAGAAAAAGCCTTGCCCTTGTATCATTGATGAAAAAGAGCACCGGGTTCACATGGACCCCGCAGGCAGACTCGGCTTTCAATGAATTAAAAAAGATGTTGTCCACTGCACCAATTTTGGCATCACCTTTGCCGAATGAGCCAATGCTACTTTACATTGCGGCCACTAACCGGGTCGTAAGTGTGGTGATAGTGGTAGAGCGAGAAGAGGAGGGTAAATCCGTGCAGAGACCGGTGTACTATTTAAGCGAGGTGATCTCAACCTCAAAGCAGAATTATCCTCACTACCAGAAGATGACATATGGTGTATACCTGGCGGCCAAGAAGTTGAAACATTACTTCCAGGAGCACCCGATCACCGTAGTATGCGAAGCTCCAATCTCGGAGATCATTGGGTGCAAAGATGCGACTGGCCGAGTTGCCAAATGGGCAATAGAAGTGTCTCCTTACACCCCGCATTATGAGAGAAGAGATGCTATCAAGTCTCAGGCTTTACCGGATTTCCTTTGTGACTGGGCCGAGATGCAGTATGAGCCACCCAAGCCGGATTACAATTACTGGAAGTTGCACTTTGATGGCTCCAAAACCAAAATCGGACTAGGTGCTGGGATAGTACTCACATCACCGAAGCAAGATCAGTTGCGATATGTGTTGCAGATTCATTTCTCAGCATCAAACAATGTGGCCGAATATGAGGCACTGATCCATGGGCTTAATGTGGCTAGGACATCGGCATCCGCCGGATAGAATGTTTTGGTGATTCAGATTTAGTGGTGCAGCAGTCTTCTGGAAATTGGGATGCCTTGATGCCAATATGGCACTATATCGTTTCATGTCCAGAAAATTTCAGGATTTTTTGAAGGCTGCGAGTACAAGCACATACCTCGGCTGGAGAACGAAGCTGCTGATATCCTGTCAAAACTCGGGTCGTCTAGGGATGCAATCCCACCCGGGATATCCTTGAATCACCTAAGGATCCCTTCAATCAAGCCTTCGCCTGATTCCGAGTCAATTTTTATCCCAAAGCAAGAATCTGAAGCTGTTCCTATGAATGTTGATGTCGGGTACATTTGGGAAGACCCGGGGACTGCATGGCGAGACTCGGGGACTGCGCACCGAGACTCGGGGAATGCTAACCAAATCTTAGGGAAGAGGAGAAGAGAGGAAGATGGTGCTAACCGAATCTTAGGGAATGGACAGAGACTGATAGAAGAAATAATGGCGGCCGAACCAGTGGAAATAGATGAGCACTTATTCCCTTTGCATCCAGTACCGGAGTGGGCTGAAGAAATCATGAAGTTCATGTCGGAGGGGAGTTTGCCAAATGATGAAACCGAAGCTAGGCGAGTGCAGAGGAGGTCCAAGGGTTACACCATCATCAACAAGGAGTTATACAAAAGGAGTGCAACCGAGGTGCTACAGCGTTGCGTGGAGCCAGCCGAGGGCAAGGAGATGCTCCTGGAGATACATCAAGGAGAATGTGGGCATCATTGCAGTACAAGAGCCCTGGTGGCTAAGGTATTCCGGCATGGGTTTTACTGGCCCACTGCTCATGCAGATGCAGAGGACATAGTCCGAAAATGTGAAGGATGCCAAAGGTTTGCCAAGCAGACACACCTACCCGCATCGGCGCTCAAAACAATTCCTATCACTTGGCCATTTGCTGTGTGGTGTTTGGATATGGTGGGAGAATTCAAGCCGGCTAGAGGTAACATGACACATATGCTGGTGATGGTGGATAAGTTCACCAAGTGGATAGAGGTGAAACCAATCCGGAAAGTGGATGGTCATTCGGCTGTAACTTTCCTGAAAGAAATCATTTTGAGATACGGTTACCCCCATAGCATCATCTCGGATAATGGCACGAACTTTGCTGTGGGAGAGTTTGCCCGATTCTGCATGGATAAGGGGATCCGGTTAGACATAGCCTCAGTGGCACACCCAGAGTCCAATGGACAGGTGGAAAGATCAAATGCTTTGGTATTAGCGGGATAAAAGCCCGGTTAATGAACCTCTGGTAAAGACTCCGGGGTGCTGGATAGATGAGATACCATCAGTACTATGGGGTCTAAGGACCACGCCGAATCGGTCAACTGGCTATACGCCATTTTTTCTGGTATATGGGGCAGAAGCAGTGCTACCCACTGACATAGAATATGATGCACCAAGGGTGACAATGTATACGAAACCGAGGCAAAAGAGGCCCGGGAAGATGCAGTGGATCTGCTAGAGGAAGCAAGAGAATTGGCCCTATCTCGGACAGCAGTATACCAGCAGGGTCTCCGACGTTATCATAGTCGGAAATCAGCCCTCGAGTGTTTCATGAGGGAGATCTAGTACTAAGGCTGGTGCAGCGCAGCAAAGGCCGACACAAGTTATCACCTCCATGGGAGGGACCATTCATTGTGAGCAAGGCTATGCACAATGACTCGTACTACCTTGTAGATGCACAGGAACCAAGGAAGGATGGCCTGGACAGACCCGGAGAAGAAACCAAGCGACCCTGGAATGTAGCTCTGCTTCGACCCTTTTACTCTTAAGGGGCGCAATGTATGTATCTCAGTTTATCATAAATGAAATTTCGGCAATCCGAGTCTGGACTCGGGGACTGCTCGTCCTTATGCATGTGTTTTTTATTACTGTTTTGTCCATACCGTTCATGTGTCGGATTGCTTTGAACCTCGTCCCAAAATTCAAGTAATGTATGCTGTGTTGTTGATCTCGTGACTCGACTGACAAACACCAAAATGGTAGTCAAGAGCAGAGGTTGGGAATATGGGAAACATGAAAATGGACTCGGTCCAAAACCGATTCGGCACATGTCGTTTACTAACCCCTGTTATTTTTTTTTGTTTATGTTAGATGATTCTAAACCACAACTCGCATGTTTCAAGTATTGTATGCTATGATTCCTATCTTGTGACTCGACTGTCAACACCTAAAAGGTAGACAAGAGCAAAGATTCGGCAAAAATAGTGAACAAGAAAACAGACTCGGGGACTCGGTTTAAGATGATCCAACATAAACCTAGTCCGGATCACATTAAGCAAAATAAAAGTAGTCTCGGAAGAACTTAAATTGTATATTACATCTGCTCCCGGCATACCGGGGATTTAATGTTTTTCATTAAGATAATTCAGGAAGAAGGAGCCATGGTTGCAGGAGACTCGGTTGCAGGGATGAACTCGGATGTTGGAGGAACCTCGGTTGAAAGAGAACCCTCACTTGCAGGAATGACCTTGGACGAAGAGCTTGAAGGCTTGGCAGACTCGGAAGCATCCGGATCAGCTGAAGTCTTGGCGGTCTTGACTAAAGCTTTTTCGGCAGTCTCAGCCGAGTCAGTGGCTGGCGTCTTGGAAGTCTTGGCGGAGATTGTTCGGCAGTCTTGGCCGAGTCGGAAGCTGGCACCTTGGTGGACTTGATACGAGGTTGTTCGGCAGAGTTAGCCGAATCACCAGACTCGCCCTCAGACTCGGCGTATTCTTCAAGGGAGGCATCGTCCGATTCCTCTTCTTCAGTTTCTTCCCCATCCGAGTAGACCGGAGCGTCCAGATCAAGATGCTTTGTGTTTGCAAATTCGGCCATAAAGTTGGCAGCTTCTTCGCGGATCTTGATCCGGTTCGGATCTGTAGCCCATGAAGAACCCTCACGAAGTGAGCGCACTTTGCGAGCTCAATCAGCTCATACCAAGACATGATAAATAGCAAAGTTGCGTCAGCACCAGCGCGGGCGGACGAGATCTCCACTGCTTTAACCGGGTCTTCGCCTGATCCAGGTCTTTGATTAGCTCGTCCGCAGACCGGGCTTGCCGGGCTTCAGGAAACAAGACTCGGTGAGCTTTGAGACTTGCATTGACAGATCAATGTGGGACTCCTTCAAAGGAGCAATCCGAGCTTTAAGTGCAGTAATGTGATCTTCGATATCCCACGTCTCTGGTAGGGGAGCCCCAGTTAACTTAGCTCTCTCAGCTCGGGCATCTCTCACAGCTTTGGCGGCTTGAAGCCGGATGCTGGTAAACTCTCCTACATACAGATAAGCTGACACCGAATTAAACGAGAGGGAACACAAAATTATGTGTCGGATAAGAGCAGAGGAGAAAGAGGAGATTCGGCAAACTTACGGTCCATGTCTTCATTGAGGCTAGCAAGATCAGCCAGCCATTTCGCGCTGACCGCCTTGTGAGCAGCCAGATCATCTTTCGCCGCTTTAGCTTCGGCTTCAGCATCTGCAACGACCGTTTGGATTTTCTTGTCCAATTCGGCCCGCTTCGCAAGCCCGGCTTTGAAAGCATCTCGCTCCTTCTGGATCGAGTCTTTCTCACTCTGCAGCGTATCCCGGTCTATCTTGAGCTTGGCCTTCACTTTTCCAACCCGGTCAAGCTCCCTCTGGAGCCGAGTCACTTCTGACTTTTCCTCCGCTAAAGCGCGCTTGTGCTCCTGTTCTTTCTTTTTCATCTCCTCACCTTGCGCCTCGAAGGAAGTTTGGAGGGCCTGGTGTTGCAGGGCTAGCTGCTTAAAGATCGGCTGCGAGCAGTCGTGGTTTCCTGAAAGAGAAAAGGTTAATGGCGTAAAAAGAGTCTCGGGACTGCACCCGAGACTATTAAAAATTCATGATCAAGTTTTTAGAGATTCACGCCGAATGACTTTCTTACTCGGAGGAGTATCAGTCGTTCGACCCGAATCTCGGGGACTGGGAATAGTGCAGATTGATCATGATGAAATAAAAGCAGGATTCGGCAAAGTTACCTCGAGGACCCGGTTAGCTTCAACGACCGAGGCCTGCACAGAGTGTAGAGATTGAAACATCCGGCTAGGGCCAGCCGGATGTGGCGACGCTGAAGTAGAGGAGCCTTCGGCAAGGTCCGCAGCATTCCAGCTTTAACGAATTGCTCTGCGGAGCCGAGGTTGTCGCCGCTCGGAGTGCGGAGATTCGGCAGGACCTGGCCACTAAGTCGGGCGCGAGTGATCGTCTCAGAGAGTTGATCATGCACCCGAGTCGCTGATGGAGTGGCGGAAACCTGCTTGCTAGCAACCACCTGCTTATCCGAGGTGGTTGGAGTCGTACCAGAGGCGGCCTGAGTCGGCTTAGGTAGAGGTGATGCGCCCGGGGTCTTGGCTGGATCTGGCTGCCTTGGTTGGTTCTGGGGTTGATCCTGGAGGGCCTTCTTCTTTTTCTCTAGGAAGGACGCTTGTTGTGGTGGTTTAAGTACTTCTGTTGCTTCTTGAAAGTTTGTTGCTGCTGCTTTTTCTTCTTCTGCTGCTCTTGATTCAGCAGAGCTTGAGCCTTGGGGGTAGGACGAGGATCCAGCTTTAGCAAAGACTTAGCCGAAGTCTTAGTTTTTCCTTCTCCAACTCCTTCAGAGGGCGTGGCCAAGTTAATCTCGGGTAGGAGCCGAGATCTCCTCGTTCTCCAGGTCAGTAACTGACTCTGGAATGAGAGTCGGCGGAGGAGTCTTGGCAGTTGTGGCACGCGTGGGAGAAGTGACAGCCCTTTCAGGAGATTGGCTCTCCATGGCCGTATCCAGTGGAGGAATGGGAGAAAGAATGGATGAATGAGTTTGCTCGGTGACGACGACGTCACTGCATAGAGCAAAGTAAACAGTTAACTCGGATAAAGATGACTCGGATAATAGAGGAAGAAAGCAAATGAAGTTAATTGATATTACCCTTGGTGGTAGGCATGGGCTTGAGCCGATTCGGCTTGAAGGCATCTTTCTTCATTCTCTTGGCTTGAGGGGCATCTGATCTGGACACGTCAGCGCGTTTCCGAGATGTCCCTTGAGCATCCTGTTTGGCTGGAACACAAGGTGGTGACCATGAAATCGGAATAGCATCAATGGGATCTAGGATCCAGCAATCATCATCTTCATCGTCGGAAATGTTGTAAATAGTCGGTTGCTTACCCTTGCGGATGGGCTTGGTGCGCGGAATCGGCAAGTAATCGTCCGTATCCGCATCCTCTTCGCTCTCGCGCAGCGGGCTGCGATCCGGTCCCCACACTCCGGTGGAGAGATCTCCATCTTCGGTGATTTGGCGGTCGAACAGCTGCAGTAGAGTCAAGGCAAATCTGGATTAGTCCGATGGTATTTTGATGAAGTATGGATTAATTCGGAGAATGGTGAACTAACATGTGGTGGAAGTGCATCTCGGTGGAACGGCTCCACGCCCCACCGCCACTTGTCCGACATCTCGGTGTAGGCGATGGCGTTTACCCGTCTCTTGACGGAAGCTCTGGTGAGGTCATGTTTGCTGATCCGGGTAGGATCTAGCAGACCACTCATGAGGCAAATCTTGTGCTCACGTTGTTGAAGAGGACTGACCCGGCGAAAGACGAAGGTCAGAGGAGATCGTCCGAGAGCAGGTCCTTCTTCAGAAAATCCTCCAGAGTTTGATGTATGATTTGAAGCTCCGCAAGAGTGTCAGCCGGATCATATCTGAAGTTTAATTCGGCTGTGGGGGGCTCGATCCTGAATTCGGGCAAGTTGAGAGCATCATGGCCTTCGACACTCTTCACGTAGAAGAAGGACCTTTGCCATTTCTTGCAAGTATCCAGGCCAGTGATCCGGGGAAAGATGGAGCCCGTCCTTAGAGTAATGCTAGCCGAACCGCAAGCGGTCATCACCTTCGGGTCACTGCCCGGGATAGTCTGTTTCCGGAGGTGGAAGTACTTCGCCCAGGTTTGGACAGTCGGCCAGAGACCAAGATATCCCTCGGTAAAGGAGGTAAAAGCCGACAGGGAGACAAAGGCGTTAGCCGGAAGGTGGTGAGGCTGCAGGCCGAAGAAGTCTAGGAAACCACGGAAGAAGTCACTCGCCGGGAGTCCGAATCCGCGCTCGAAGTGCACTAGAAACACAACGCGCTCACCCGGTTGGGTGACCGGTTCGAGTTCCTTCCCGGTTTTCGGCATATAACTTCAGGTGTTATACGCCGGGTGCTCAGCAGCCATTAGGTCATCTTTTGTAACATCGGAACCCTCCCAACTGCCGGGGGGCAGCTTCGGCATATCCGAATCAGTCCTGCAAGAAACGGAGATAGCCGAGTTAGGAGATTCGGAATCTCTAAGTCTAGAAGAAATCGGATAATGGTGTAACCGAATCAGATGTAAAGCGATTCGGTAGAAGTTATCCCGGTTTGAGTTATCTAGTTGTTTCGGAAAAGTAACTCGGATGGTAACTACAAACAAGTTTTCATGTGAATCTAGGGTTCCGCAAGATCTACCGCGGTGGTAAAATAGAAACTAAATCCTAACTCAATAGCATGGCGGAACTGCCCAAGCGGATGCAAGTGAAACTGGGCAATCTAGTGCAAAACCTGGAAAGAAGATCGGGGAAATGCACTAAGGCTTGACAATGGACTCGTTTGCTAGTGAATCTAGAAAAAGCGAGCGCAAGTTCATGGCGGAAGATGAACTCGCTTGAGGGAAGCATGGCTGGGGATGAAGAACTCACGATTGCAGTGCGGCGAAGAAGGGGCCTGGTGAGGAAACGGCGGCGCAGGGTGCGATGCGCGGCTCTGGTGTGAGATCTCCGGCGTTGTCGACGTCTCCGGCGCGGCAAGATCGCAAGGGCGAGGTCGCAGCGGCGGCAATGGCGCAGATGGAGGTTTCAGAGTGGAGAGTGCGGGGAAGAAGAAGAGAAACCCTCCGCACCCCTATTTATAGCCGCTCGCAGATAACTGGCGCACTACCGCACGGTTTTCGGGGCGTGGCCGGATCAAGTGTGGCCTGAAACTCTGTGGTCACAATTGTGGCCGTGCATTTAAGCACATGGTGGGTTACGGAATTGGAAGCGGTCGCGCCGGATCGGGGGCGCCGGTCAACGAAACTGAGGAGGCGTGGTCATTTAGTCAAATGCACTCAAGTACCTGGTGGATCCGGATAATGTGCTGTCAGTGGCATGTCAAATCACAGACCCGGATTACGGGGCTTTGCGCAGAGATTCCCTGCAAAGTGTCCCGGGAAATCCTGAGACAAGATTGTGTAATATGGGATTCGGTTAATGGTGTTTGTTTTTAACCTGCTTCGGCCCTTCAGCCAAGGTGTAGGACCGCACCAGCTTCGGGGACTACTGTCGGGGGGCTGCCCCGGGTAGGGCAAAGAGGTGGTGTTAAGAGCTGTAAAGAGAGGGCCGGATCAAGGTCAAGCCGGATCTCTTGGGCCGGATCACTTGGGCCAGATCACTTGGGAAAGTCAGTTAGCTCTCAATCATGCTAAAGTGCAGGGAGAGACCGAAGGGGATCCGGCAAAGTCTTGCCGGATCAGAGGAAGGAATACCGGCTTAATTTAGCCGGGTTGGTCAGGAAGGATCCGGCATAAGGCAATGTCAGATAATGCACAAAGGCCAAGTAATGTCAGTAAGTTCACGGGTCCTGCAGGCCTCCTACCCGAGGCTCAGAGGACAGCCAGGTCGAGCCACGGATTTTCCGGGTCGCTAGGCCCTAGGCGCTGACTCGGCTAATTCGGGAAAGGGCGGTGGCCTAGGCTCCGGTGGGCAACGCTGGCTTAAGCTCAAAGAGGAAAAGTGAAAGGATCGTATGGCCACCTAGAGGGGGGGGGTGAATAGGTGCTACTCCAATTTTTAATTCTTTTTCGATTAAGGCTTGACTAAAAGGTAAATTCTCTAGATATGCAACTATGGTGAATTTACCTATATGACAAGTTAAGTCTAAACAAGATAAGATACAAGTAGTAAATAACTAGAAAGGATTAACCGATAGGAAAGCACGCGGAGACAAGAATGTATTCCCGAGTTCCTCCTTTTTAGGGGAGTACGTCTCGTTGGAGGGGTGTGAGCTTCAAACTCAAGATGCCACAAAAGGCTTCACCCTATTCTCCGATGAACCTCGCACAAAAGCTCGGTCCACCTTTCTTTATCGGAATCCTCCAAAGCGGAATCCGGAGCACAAAAGCTCGTTACAACAACTTGAGGCTCAACCCACAAAAGGATTGGGGGCTCTCAATCACCAACAACACCTGCTACACAAAAGTAACAAGCAAGTGAGAACAACAAGATGCCTAGGTTTTCCTAGTGGAAACCCTAGGCTCGAATCCCTCAAGTGAATGAAGGGGAAATGAAGAACGCTTTGGTGAAGTAGTAGATCCGGGCCTTCTCCTTCAATCCTCCAAGTATGAGTGAGTTTGGGTGGAGGGATTGGGAGATCTAAGAAATCTTGAGCTTGCAACAATGGTGTTTTTCTTGTAGAGGCGAGCTCCCAAGCAAGAGGTAGGTGAAGGGCATTATATAGCCCTTCCAATTTCTGGCCGTTGGAGCCCTTTTTCCCGAGCCAGCGGTAGTACCGCTGCGCCGGGCGGTACTACCGCTGGCGCCTTCTGCGCTGTGGTCAAAGCTGCACGCTGACTGTGCATTTGGAACTTACTGAGCGGTACTACCGCCCAAGTCGCCGGTAGTACCGCACATGGCCATCTGAAGCTCCATTTGGCGGTACTGCGAGCGGTACTGCCGCCGTGGTGGTCAAACCAACGCTGACCACCATGAGCCAGCGGTACTACCGCCCGTAGTACCGCTGGTACTGCCGCACATGGGCGCCCGAACCCCATTTCAGCGGCACTGAGAGCGGTACTGCCGCGCCCCTGTAAACCAGGATGGCACAGCGGTACTACCGCCCAAGGACAGTAAACACTCGATTTCTTCCTTTTCTTGATGCGAGATCAATGGCAATGTTTGCATAAACCTGATCACACTTAAACAAGGGGTTAGAGGCACATGTTGTATTGTCAACATCACCAAAACACGAGTAAGAGCAATTCATGCTCTTTCAATCTCCCCCTTTTTGGTGGATGATGACAATACAACAATTTGTAAAAATTTAGACAGAGCTCCCCCTAAATGTGTGCATATTAACGGATAGCTTTTGAATGCTCAAATGCACAACAAATAGGATCAACACTCCCCCTAACTTTTACAAACTGTGCAAGATAACATATAGATCATATCACAACATATAGATCATATCACAACATAAGCATGGGAATAAAGTTTAAAGTTCAACATGTCTTACACCATGCATAACAAACGAGGTTCACAACATAAAAACGACAAATAACCAAGTTCACAAGCGCATAAACAAACCAATCAAGAAGAGCGCAACACTTGTGACTTTCCCATGCAAAACCCACGAAGACCTAATAGATATTTCTCCCCCTTTGGCATCAAGACACCAAAAAGGAGAGAAACCGATGCTAACGTCCCGGGTTTACTCATTGCTTGGGGGGCGAGGGCGACGACGAGAGGACACTTCTTCTTCATCACCATCATAGTCCGACCAAGAGAAGATTTCGCCTTGAGAGTTCTTTGCTTGCCACTCTTCATAAGTTGGAATGTTCTTCTCCGAGCCGGAAGCAACTTGTTCACCTAGAGCACGGCGATGTTGAATGTCGAGTTGACGAGCACGCTTCTCTTTGTCTTCACGTTCCCATGCCCTCTTCTCAATAGCCTTGGACAAACCAAACACTTTCTTCATTTGACGAGCCATCCAAGTGAAGCCACTCTCCTTGGCAGCCCGAGAGGGACCTTCATCACCTACAACTTCCTTGTCCTTGCCCCTAGTAGTTTTGGTACCCTTGGTATCCTTGACCTTCTCCGTATGATCTTTGACACGGAGTTGCTTGGGCTTGTGGATGATCCAAGTGTTGTGGTCACTAAGACCCTCAGAGGGATGCTCGTTGGCCCACTTCCAAAGGATAATCTTCATGATGAGGGGGCCGAAGCAAGCATTCTTCTTGAAAATGGTGACGTTCCAAATCTCATTCCAAAGATAATCCATAACATCCAGTTTCTTCCCTTTGGTTTTCATACGATGAGTCATGACCATCAAGGTAACTAGGTAGCTGTGAATTTGATCCAAATTTCCAACCTTGGGATTGATGGTTTCCCGGTAAATGCGATGCATGATCTCATACGGAGGGTAAAGAGCATCCGAGTTGCCAACTGTGTACTTCTTCCAAAAATAGAGGGGAACAAGATCATCCTTGGGCAAAGGCTTTGGATTGAGGTGAACCCGGAAGTACTTCTTATCAAGAGCATCGGTCCAATGGGGACCAAAATCTTCATATCCAAGCATGGATCCAATATCACTCCAAAGAGCGGTGAGCTGCTTGTCTTTCGACATCCAAGTGATGTAGCGGGGCTCCTCGGTGCCAAAATAGACGGTGGCGAGGAATTGGCAAACTAGAGCTTCATCATAATTTTGTTGGAGAGTGATGAAAGGAACAATCCCAAACTCATGGCACATAGACAATGCTTCTCCAAAGTATTCGGGCTTTCTCTCCATGTGAGGGATATCAATGTACCTCAGCTCTAGCACATTGTCATTGGGCTTGCGATAAAGTATCTCATTGTAGCACTCCTCTTGAAAACGGGTATGGAAGAAGGGATTGGTGCCCCGAAACTGAGGAGTCAAATTTACTCGATCAACTGCATATGGATCTCTTTTCCTCATGGAAGTGTAATCTTTGTCAGACATCCCACTCGCTGTCAAGTGCTTGTTCTTGTTGGCAGCAGCTTTCTTCTTCGGAGCAGCCTTCTTGCTCTTGGTGACCGAGGGACCATACACTTCTTCCATTGTGGGATCAAACTCCTCGTCCATCTCGTCAACCCTAGGTTTCTTTCCCCGAGTCTTAGAACCACTCGAACCACCTGTGAATAGCATGGGGTAGGAAAGCATGGAGATGAGAAACACACAAATATTTCATGGGTAGAAAAACCAAGAACACGAGTGAACATAACTTGGAGGAAACAAATGCTAGGTGGGAGTACAACATCTAGGAAGGTTGGATTTGGCACAAGATGGTGATACATTCACAGAGGAACATGAAAAACATCCATAGTCATATCCAACAAATCTAGATGGAGAACTACAAAACTAGCCATAGATTCTTCACAAGATTCATACACAGGGTTCTAGGCATCCTAGATTGCATCTCTACCACACCAATTTGTCAAGAACACCACGAGGAAAGCAATCTGGTCATCTCCATCCATCAACTAGATGAGAGAGAGGGAGAGAGCTTACCGGTGCTCATGGCAGAGGATCGAGGGAGGGAGAGATGCCCGAGAGGTCCCGGGGCCGGGGGTGCAAGAACCACGGCCGGGGGAGCTCGGTCCCGGCGGAGAGGATGGCCGGCGGCGGCGGATTCACAGGAGGAGAGAGAGGGGCGGATGGGGAAAATGGAAGGATTGACTTTCACCCATCCGCCCGTGCCCTTATCCTGGAAAAATCCGCACGAGCGGTACTACCGCTCGATCCAGCGGTAGTACCGCCCCCGATTCCTGCGCGGCCCGGGCAGCGGTCCCACGCGCTGGCAGGGGCAGAGGCACCCGAGCCAGCGGTAGTACCGCTCCATGGGCCGGTAGTACCGGTGCCAGGGGGCAAAAACTTTTTATGGCTCAAATTGAAGCCGTAAAAAGGATTTGTCACCGGTTCCGACCAACAACTTTGTCGAGAGCATGAAATAAAAGGTATTTGAGACTGAGTGGCTTAGGATAAAGTTGAGGCTTAGGATAGAACTCGAAACTGGAGAGAGAGAGTTTACCCAAAAATGCAAGAATCGACACGAAAGGCCAAATTTGAGCACTCTCCCAAAGCAAAAAGGTCTAAAATACCCAAATAAGAGCCAAATAAGATCAACTCCTCATAAGGAGGAGGGCGGTGGCCTAGGCCACCATGTAAGAGTGTATGTGGTGTGACACCGCGAAGATATATCTTGGGTTCACCGCCACTACTCTTCATTTAAGCTCACAATTCATAGAACGAATATAGAGATGCAAATGAGTTCTTACTATCGGCATAATGGGGGAAGGGATAGCCCAATGTATTAGGACCGCACTTCCCCTATGTCCATGCCTACACCTAAACCAAATTACTATTGTCTAATATGGGTAGGTATGCAAGAAATCCACTAAGTCCAATTGCTTATGTCCACCACATTTAGTTCTCCTCTCAACTCCTTGAATCTTGCTTCACCAAGAGGCTTTGTGAACATATCGGCGAGTTGATGCTTGGTGTTGACATACTCGATTGCAATATCACCCTTCTCAACATGATCTCGTATAAAATGATACCGGATCTCAATATGCTTGGTCTTCCCATGAAGTACCGGATTGTGAGCAATTTTGATGGCACTTTCATTGTCACATAAAAGAGGCACTTTGTCACAAATGACACCATAATCCTTTAAAATTTGCCTCATCCATAATAATTGTGCACAACAACTTCCGGCGGCAATGTATTCGGCTTCGGTGGAGGACGAGGCCACACAATTTTGTTTCTTGGAAGACCAACTCACAAGAGACCTACCAAGGAATTGGCAAGTACCCGAAGTTGATTTTCTATCCATTTTGCAACCCGCCCAATCCGCATCCGAATAACCTACAAGATCAAAGCTTGTCCCATGGGGGTACCAAAGACCATAGTTAGGAGTATCTATCAAGTATCTTAGAATCCTTTTAACCGCGGTTTCATGACTTTCCTTAGGACTTGATTGGAATCTTGCACACATACCCACACTAAACATAATATCCGGTCTAGATGCACAAAGGTAAAGTAAAGATCCAATCATAGAACGATAAAGCTTGGGATCAACTTCCTTACCCTTCGGATCTAAGTGTAGATCCGCCTTAGAGTCCATGGGAAACTTATATGGCTTGGCGTTGTTCATATCAAATTTCTTGAGCATGTCTTGAATATACTTGGCTTGACATAAGAATGTTCCTTCACTATATTGGTGGATTTCAAAGCCAAGAAAATACTTCAATTCTCCCATCATGGACATCTCAAATTCCTTGGTCATTAGCTTAGAGAATTGATCACTAAATTCATGGTTAGTAGAACCAAAGATAATATCATCAACATATATTTGGCATACGAAAAGCTCTCCATTTATCCTTTTTGTGAAAAAGGTGGGATCGATTACCCCAATCTCAAAACCATGGTCTACTAAGAACTCCTTGAGATGATCATACCAAGCACGTGGAGCTTGCTTGAGCCCATAAAGGGCCTTATGTAGTAAGTAGACATGGTTAGGAAATTTAGGGTCTTCAAAACCCGGAGGTTGTTTCACATACACTAATTCACTTAGTGGACCATTTAGAAAAGCACTTTTAACATCCATTTGATATAAGGTAATGTTATGAGTAGATGCATAGGCAATCAATAAACGAATAGATTCAAGTCTAGCAACGGGGGCATAAGTTTCACCGTAGTCGACTCCTTCGATTTGGGTGTAGCCTTGTGCAACCAATCTTGCTTTGTTGCGAATGACTTGACCATGTGAGTCTTGCTTGTTCTTGAATATCCACTTTGTTCCAATGACATTATGTGATGTGTCTTTGGGTCTTTCAACTAATGACCATACTTTGTTGCGCTCGAAGTTGTTCAATTCTTCATGCATGGCCGCAACCCAATCCATGTCTTCAAGAGCATCATATACCTTGAGAGGTTCTAAGCTAGACAAACAAGAGACATGACCACAAAAGTTAGTTAATTGATTACGTGTGGACACACCCTTACGAATACTCCCAAGGATATTTTCTTTGTAGTGTTGGAGATGATCCAATGTTGATGCACGCCGAATGACTCGGCGTTCTATGGCTTGACCAATTGTTTCACCAACACGAACATCTTCATCATTTCCTTCATCTTGTTCATGGTCAACCCGAAGTGGAGTTCTTGGAGATGGGGGTTCATCATGTTCTTGTTCTCCACTAGAGTTGGGTGGGTCTTGACCATTATCTTGCTCATGTGGATGACTATCATGATCTTGTTCTTGTATAGCTTGTTGATCAATGGTTGAGGTGGATGGTTCAACTTGAGTAGAACTTGTTCCTTCTTCTTGAGTGTCCATAATAGGTTCTTCAATAGGAATAAGTTCCCCTATGCCCATAGTTCTTATGGCTTGAGGTGGAGGTACATCACCTACATTATCATGATCAATATGCTCCGCTTGGGAGCCATTATCCTCGACAAACTCCACATTCATAGATTCTTCAACACATCCGGTGGATATGTTGTAGACCCTATAAGTATGGGAGTTTGCGGCATATCCAACAAAAATACCATCAAAAGTTCTAGATTCAAATTTAGCAATTGGGCAACCTTTAATGTAAACATGGCATTTGCATCCAAATACGCGAAAGTAAGAGACATTTGGCTTTTTACCGATAAGGAGTTCATATGGTGTCTTTTTCATGAGAGGACGAAAGAAGAGCCGGTTGGAGTAGTGGCAAGCGGTATTGATGGCTTCGGCCCAAAAGTTATATGGGGAATGAAATTCGGCCAACATAGTTCTTGCCATATCAATAAGAGTGCGGTTCTTCCTTTCGGCGACACCATTTTGTTGGGGAGTATAAGCAGCGGAATATTGGTGTTGTATGCCTTCCCCACTTAGGAAATCATCCATAGTGTAATTCTTGAACTCCGTACCATTGTCACTTCTTATTGCCAAAATCTTGGAGTCATATTGGCGTTGAACTAAGGTTGCAAAGTCAATGAATACTTTTTGAGTTTCACTCTTCCTCTTGAGGTAGAAAGTCCAACAATATCTTGTATAATCATCCACAATCACCAAACAATATTTCTTGCCACCAAGACTATCATATGTGGGAGGCCCAAAGAGATCCATATGAAGGAGCTCCAAAGGCCTCTCGGTGGAGATAATGCTCTTCTTGGGATGATTCTTTTCATGCATCTTTCCGGCTATGCAAGCACTACAAGGACGATCTTTGGAAAAATTAACATCGGTTAGTCCTACCACGTGTCCACCCTTCACAAGAGTTTGCAAATTTCTCATACCGACATGGCCTAGCCGGCGATGCCAAAGCCAACCCTTGTCGGATTTAGCCATTAGACACGTGGCGATTTGAGTGGTCTCTTTCGAGAAATCGACCACATACAAACCGTTTACACGAAATCCAACAAAGGCTACTTTAAGAGTTTGAGTGAAAAGGATGGTCACGTGGTGTTTATTAAAGATAACGGTGTAACCGACATTGCATAATTGACCAACGGAAAGTAAATTATATGAGAGAGATTCAACAAGTAGGACCTTCTCAATGGATAACTCCGGAGTGATCACTACATTGCCATATCCCAATACCTTAAGTCTTGCATTATTCCCGACGGTGACATGAGAAAATGTGAGTAATTGATTCAATAGGCCCTTTACTACTTCTTTGCTTCCGGTCATGTGAGAAGAGCACCCACTATCAATGAGCCATGAAGATCCACCGGAAGAAAAGTCCTACAAAGAATCAAGTCTTTGTTTTAGGTACCCATTGTGAAATGGGTCCTCTTTTGTTAGTCACAAGGGTCTTTGGAACCCAAATAGCATAGTGATAATCATCTCCATATGAAGTGCCAACATATTTAGCAAAAACACAACCATCTATAGATTTCATAAGAACATATGAAGGGTTGTATTTTCCCGCAAAGTCATTGTGAGTGGCATTGCCCCTTGTGGCATCACCACTCGCAATGGTAGTCTCTTTTGCTTGTGCGGGCTTGGCATTCTTCTTGTTCGTGTTCTTCTTCTTCTTCTTGGCAACATAACCAAGACCCTCTTTCCCTATGTGAGGCTTTTGCGCTTGCAAGAGCTCATAAAGAGGTTTCTCACCTTGAGGGCTAGAGGCCTTGGCAAGTTCATTCTTCAACCTAGCATTTTCCTCAATGATATTTGCATGATCACAAGAGCAAGTAGAGGAGCTAGGTTCATCAATTTTAGTAGATTGTATTTGAAGTTGTTCAAAAGACTTGGTGAGAATAGAGTGTTCACTCTCCAAGGCCTTGTGAGCCTTGGTGAGCGACCCTAACTCATCGGCTAGTCTATTATGACCAACACCAAATACGACCTTTTGTTTCTCTAAAACATTGTATTTAGCAATAGCATGGTCACGTTCTTTAATGATCTTAGAAAGAGTTTCATTTTGAGATTCATCAAGATTCTCAAGCTTCTCCTCAAGAGAAACTCGAAGTTCATGCTCTTCCTCAATCGCCTCGGTAAGGGAAGCGATCTCATTAGCATATTCTCTTTCTAGTCTCCCCTTTTCTTTAAGGAGATCTTGTGCGATGCCATATTGACTCATAAGAATCTCAAGCCGAATCTTGCTTTCACCTTGCAAGTTAGTCATCAAGAAATCCAAAGCAACATTTTCTTCCTTAACTCTAAGACTCATAAATTCATGCATTTCATTCATAGTCTTAGGAGGAAGGGAAGGTGATACCTCGGAGAGCTTGGCCATGAGACACGTAGCGGATTTGGTGGTGACATTATCATTGGGGGATTCAAAGAGAGAAGGGGTTGTCGATGAAGCAATGGCTAAAGCGGCCACTTCACTTGTGGTTGTTTCTTCTTCATCACTCTCATCCCCGGACATATATTCCTCTCTCACCACCAACACCTTGGAAGGTAGCTTCTTGTTGGGATTGAACTTCTTGAAGTAAGGCTTCGTGGGAGAAGAACTTGACGCTTCCTTGCGAATGAGTCTTCCTCCATGTTCTTCACGGTTCTTGTAAGGGCATTGGGCAACATAGTGGAATTGATCTTGACAATTGAAGCAAGTCTTCATTTTTGGGTTGCCTTCCTTGTAGCCTCTTGCTTTATGCTTTTTATCCACATAAGCTTTAGCTTTAGATGGATTTTTCCAAAAGTCCTTCGCCATGAGAGCCACATAATCTCTATGAGCACCCTTGAGTTCCTCGGGTGCCAAGTAACTTCCCTCTTCATGATCTTGGTCTTCATCTAGTTCCACAACCTTGGCCTTCAAAGCAAGTGAGGAACTTTGGGCCATTCCAAGAGCTCGGGCACGAGAGTCTCTAGCAATTTGAGCTCGGACCTTGTAAGATTGCATCTCTTGCATGACTTCATTTGAGGTCAAGAGGTCATAGTTGTGCTTCCCTTGGAGACTATTCAAGTCGTTCTCTTCAAACGGCATGAGGGCATTCACATACTTCCTCTTGATGTAAGTATCATCCACATGTTTAGCACCAAGGTCTCTAAATGCGGTAGCAAGAGCCTTGAGCCTTTGATACATCTCCTCATGAGTTTCATCATCTTTCTTGTAGAAGCCTTCAATTTGATTGCTCATGGCTTCATATCTATTTCTTCTCATGCTCTCATTTCCAACAAACACCTCCGTGAGATTGTTCCATGCTTCCTTGGCGGTGGTGCAATCTTCAATGTGATGGATGTTCTTTTCACCCACGGCAACACGGATCACATCAAGAGCGGTGGAATTTAGTTGAGCTTCAACTTCTTCTTTCCTTGTCAAGTCATTTTCATCCACCGGCTTGAATCCATCAACAATGATCTTCCAAAGACCTATGCAACCACTTTTCAAGTGAGATTTCATAGAAGATTGCCAACGGGTAAAGGAAGATGCATTAAGACTAGGTGGAGCTCCTCTTAAGTGAATAGGAGGATGAGGCACGGGTAGGTCGGGAGAGTATGCAAAAGGAACTCTAGCATGCTCTCCCTTCCCATTAGGTGTTTTAGGTGAGGATTCATTTTTATTTGAGTTCACCCCCGCTTTCTCTTCGACACTTACATCCGAGGGCTTCTCCTAGGAAGAGCCTCCTTAGGAGGAGCCTCCGGAGTTAGGGAGGAGTCGATACCCTTTGCCACCATGAGTTGCTCTAACATTTTGCGCAACTCTCCCATTTGAGTATCCATAGAGGACTTCAAGGAAGTGAAGTCCTCCACGGAAACAGAAGTGGGAACGATGGTGTCATCGGGTATCTCATTCCCATGTTCGTCGAGGGCCATATTTCTCTTAGGCGGTTAAGCCCGAATAAAGAGCCGAGGCTCTGATACCAATTGAAAGGATCGTATGGCCACCTAGAGGGGGGGGGGTGAATAGGTGCTACTCCAATTTTTAATTCTTTTTCGATTAAGGCTTGACTAAAAGGTAAATTCTCTAGATATGCAACTATGGTGAATTTACCTATATGACAAGTTAAGTCTAAACAAGATAAGATACAAGTAGTAAATAACTAGAAAGGATTAACCGATAGGAAAGCACGCGGAGACAAGAATGTATTCCCGAGTTCCTCCTTTTTAGGGGAGTACGTCTCGTTGGAGGGGTGTGAGCTTCAAACTCAAGATGCCACAAAAGGCTTCACCCTATTCTCCGATGAACCTCGCACAAAAGCTCGGTCCACCTTTCTTTATCGGAATCCTCCAAAGCGGAATCCGGAGCACAAAAGCTCGTTACAACAACTTGAGGCTCAACCCACAAAAGGATTGGGGGCTCTCAATCACCAACAACACCTGCTACACAAAAGTAACAAGCAAGTGAGAACAACAAGATGCCTAGGTTTTCCTAGTGGAAACCCTAGGCTCGAATCCCTCAAGTGAATGAAGGGGAAATGAAGAACGCTTTGGTGAAGTAGTAGATCCGGGCCTTCTCCTTCAATCCTCCAAGTATGAGTGAGTTTGGGTGGAGGGATTGGGAGATCTAAGAAATCTTGAGCTTGCAACAATGGTGTTTTTCTTGTAGAGGCGAGCTCCAAGCAAGAGGTAGGTGAAGGGCATTATATAGCCCTTCCAATTTCTGGCCGTTGGAGCCCTTTTTCCCGAGCCAGCGGTAGTACCGCTGCGCCGGGCGGTACTACCGCTGGCGCCTTCTGCGCTGTGGTCAAAGCTGCACGCTGACTGTGCATTTGGAACTTACTGAGCGGTACTACCGCCCAAGTCGCCGGTAGTACCGCACATGGCCATCTGAAGCTCCATTTGGCGGTACTGCGAGCGGTACTGCCGCCGTGGTGGTCAAACCAACGCTGACCACCATGAGCCAGCGGTACTACCGCCCGTAGTACCGCTGGTACTGCCGCACATGGGCGCCCGAACCCCATTTCAGCGGCACTGAGAGCGGTACTGCCGCGCCCCTGTAAACCAGGATGGCACAGCGGTACTACCGCCCGAAGGGGCGGTACTACCGCCCAAGGACAGTAAACACTCGATTTCTTCCTTTTCTTGATGCGAGATCAATGGCAATGTTTGCATAAACCTGATCACACTTAAACAAGGGGTTAGAGGCACATGTTGTATTGTCAACATCACCAAAACACGAGTAAGAGCAATTCATGCTCTTTCAAAAGATAGACTGCCGTTGGACTGACAATGAGCTGGACTGAGTGACAGTAGCCAGAGCTTGTCCTGTTCCTCTTGTCCATGCCATTATCATCTCCGGTGAGGGGCAGAATGGTAATCCGGTTAGTGTATAAATAAACCAGCACATCCTCCAGGGCGAGGGACGACACGAGGAGAAGCCTCATTTTCCCCCTTGCTCCATCTTCCTCCTAGAGCTCTCACCATTGTTGCTTCATACAGCTCAAGGAGCACTTTGTATTGGTCACCATTGAGATATAAAGAGAGTAGGCTAGTGCTGCAGTAGGGGTGTTACCTCCACAAGAGGGCCCCGAAGCAGGGTACATCTTGGTGTGCTTTGGTCGTTCTTGGTTTTGCTCGTTCTTGCTTGTTCTTGCGTGTTCTTCGTTGTTCTTCATGCGTGCTTCTTAAGCGCGCACACCCTCCCCGGATCCCCCAACGTCCTAGCGAGCCCCCAACTTAAGCCATCCTATGGCATCTGCCGTGACACCACCACGATAGTTGGCGCCCACCGTGGGGCGAGCAGTGGCGTTGGCTGGGGTTTCCATCGGACGGGTTCCGTCACCAGCTCCGGCGTGCGTGTGCTGTCCGGGCTCGTCTGCAACTACGGCGGGGTCACCTTCATCAGTGACAACGCCGGCTGCTTCGCGGGAAGGCCATTCCGTGTGGATGGACGCTTCATCCAGTTCGGCAGCTTCCTCACCTACGTCACCACCGAGCTTGTCCGCGAGTACCCGGCGCAGGTGCTCATGGCCGAGGACCCTCCTTCTTTCCGCGCAGCTCTCGGACGGCGTAGCGCTCGCCCCGGGAGTAGCGTGGAGGTGATGATGACCGGACCAAGTGCTGGAGCAGGGAAAGGAGATGCCGGCAATAGCATGCCCGAGGAACTGGTCATGCCAACCGATCCGATTGAGAAGCCGGCTCGGACGGCGAAGTTCCCAAAGGAGAAACCGGATCCGGTTGGCCCACTTGGCATGTCAAGTAGGGAGGCTCCCTTAGAGGATGTCCTGGAAAAGTTAGCTCGGCCAGTGGCACCTGGGGTAAACGTAGAGTTTACCATAGCTGAGTTAGAGGCAGAGCGCCTGAGGTTGCAAAGAGAAGCCCGGTTAGTGATAGAGTCTAGGCAAGCATTTGATAGAGACATGAGAGAATATAATGCTGCCAATGGTATCACCGATGGTTTCACTCCGGTAGTGCCTTACCCACGCAAGAGAGCAGATTTGCGTAACAGGGGTAAGGACCTCAATGACGAGTTAGCTAGAGCCGCAAGATCAAGCTCGAGTAAGGCTACTAGTCATAGATCGGGTACAGGCAAGCCGGTGTATAGCTCCCCGGCCAAGAATCTTAGGGCTGCAGCGGCAGCGCGAGCCGAGTTGACCACATTAACCGGGGATGCTTGGCGCAAGCAGGCAGAGAGGGTCAATGAGCTGGTAGATGTGTGTAACCGGCAGAATGAGGCTTACCGGAAAGCTTATCCGGACGCTGGTGGTTCTCGGGTAGTAGTGTCGGCTAAGGCTGTTAGCCAGAAATCCAAGGGGCAAGCGTCATCCCCGCATGTCGGAGTTGACCGGGCCCAAAGCGTGAATTCAGGTAAGAGCAAACAGCTGCAGGCCTATGATGCTGAGTATGCCGGCAAGCAGCTAGCTGCTCAAGGAAGAGGTGGCCAAAGCAGAAACAATGGCGGTCAAGGCAATCCGGGAGCTGGAAGGGGTAATTCGGCTGGCCGAGGTCAACCACCTCGTCCTCCTGGGCAGAATCAACCCCGGCAGGAGCAACAAGTAATGGTGCAAGCGCAGCAGCAAGGTGGTGGCCAGGCGGGCTACCGCTATGATGATGGTAATTCGGCTATGGCGCGAGCTGGATACCAAACGTATGATAATGCACTTGCATCCAGACTGGGACCTCGGACATTGGATCCGGATGATCAGCGTCTCAAGTTGGATAGGATTTACCAGTCCGAGAAGCTGGAAGAGCTAGGCCCACCAGGTCCGGGGCGTTGCGCTGCGTGGGGCGTGGCGGCGCGGCAAGGGAACCTCTCCAGGTGCCTGGCTGCTGCGTGGTGTGCTGCGCGGCCTCGAGCTGGTCAGTGGCGACGCGCATGGCGGCGGGCTGGGCGGGCCCGATCTGGGTCGGGCGGTCGCGGCCGCCGCGTGCGGTGGCCGGCCGCGCCGAGCATCGCGCCGGCCCTGGGGCGATGTGGTGGTGGTGTGTTTTTGATGCAGGGTGGCTTTGGAGACGTGCGAGGGAGTTGGAGAACGGAACGGGGAGAGAGACGTCGGGCCCGATCTGGGTCGGGAGGGCCAGGAGCTGGGGCGAGGCTGAGCTCGCGCAGGGCGCGTCGGGCGCAGGATGGCTGCGCAGCGACGGCGTGTTGTTCCTTGGCACGGCGTGGTGATAAGGGGAGTGAGGAAGCCGGGGCGGCGGCCCCGGACCCGCGGCGGCAGGGGCGTGGCCGACAGGGCTGCTGCCGTGGCGTGAGGAGCCACGGTGGCTGCAGCATGCGGAGAAGATTGGAGGTGGGCGACGGAGTCAGACTTCCAACCGGCTGCTCCCTGAGCTTCGCGGGCGGGGAGAATTCCGGTTGAAAGTTTGCACGGACTTCGGTCTGTGACAACGACGGCAGCGCCTTTGGGCGTCGTTCCTTTCTTGATCGCGTCGTTGTGGAATCTCGACCCGGTCCGACGCGAGTGGCTCCAAGACTCTCCGGGCGAAAACCTAAGCCCCGTCAGGGGCGGGCGACGGTGACGAACGCGTCACTACCTTGCTGGAGGCGTCGTCTTGGAGTTATTGGCCCTCGCGGTGCGATGGCTTCGCGATGGATGGGCAGGCTGGCCCGTGGTCGGGGAGGCGGAAGCCGGGGCGGTGGCCCGAATGGTGGTGGACGTCGAGGCGGCGGCCTCGCTCTCCCACGCTACGGCGGTTCTATGAGGCAGAGCCGCTAGCTAGCGGGGGTCTTTGTCGCGACCTGGATGAAGACTGCGTGGGCAGAGGGATCATCGACCTGACTGGATCGCCTTCGGCTAATGCGAAGGTCGATCTGGTTGATACTCCGGGGCGGCGGCCCCGGTACAGGGTGGTTTTGGTGGCAACCTGGATGAAAACTGCGTGGGCAGAGGGTTCGTCGGCTATGACTGGATCACTTTCAGGCAATGCGAAAGTCGATCTGATTGTTACGACGGGGTGGCGGCCCCGGAGCGGGTGGTGTGTGTTGTGGCGTTTGTCGACTTGGATCGTGTGGGCGGTGGGTCGCTTCGTTTGTGTCATTCTTTTATACAGCCTGTATGGTTTTTGACCGGTTTTCCTTATAAACTGGGTCAACTCTTTCTATCTATTCGGACGGTGGATACGACCACCTTATACCTCAAAAAAAAAATAGAAAAAAATGTTACGTGTAGAGCATTTTTGAACATCGGGGATTTGTCATTTTTACACCGGCCGCACAAAATGTCTTTTCATCCTGTTTTTTTTTTGTACGAACATAGAATGATCATATGTACACCCGAAATTTTTGTTTTGAATTTTTTTGACATTTTAAAATTCGTTATTTGGATAATTGGTGTAGATGCACCTATGAGCCGAATTAGATTTCCCCATTTTCTGCTTCCTTTTTTAGGGCAAAGGAGTACTTCTTTTTATTGGGGAAGATGTTCATTTTGGTTATTGCTCCATTTAGAATATAAACTGGGCCACTTCTCGGCCCGTCCTACTTGTTCTTGGAGAGGTTTCCGTCTACTTCCTCTTGGGCTCTCTTGCGGGCCGCATCACCAAAGAGCAAATGTTATTCGCATGTTCCATACTACAGATTTATTTCGTTGGCCCAACCAAACAGCCGGTGCTCCTGGTTCGAACTATTTTTTTTGCTTCATCGCCAGTCTACTGCAAAGTCAAGGCCATGATGTTTTGGCTCATCACAATGCACGAAGGAAGGAACAACGCTTCTGCATTTCCTCTCTTTTGTTTGTTAGAGGGCATTTCCATCTATTTCTCTCTTTTTCCTTTTTTTTTTTCTACGATAAAGTACTCTCTCTCTTTTTTCTCTCTTTTTCCTTGCCGGGAAGCATTTCCTTCTTGGCTTTGATGATTCACGCCGGGTGAGGCTTCGAGTTGCATATTTTTCGAAATAATATATCACGACGACAGATACACGTGGAGTATACTCAATAGTCAACTACAAGAAAAACAAATCTAAGCGTGTGTTTGGTACGTGGATTGAGAAGGGTGGGGTGGGCTGGCCCAGATTTTTGGGGGTGGGACGGTTCCTAATTCCTTTTTGCTATTTTGCTTGGTTGAGGGATGGATGGTCCAGATTCAGACGCTAATACAAAGGGGTTAACAGAAGGTTAACAGACCTTTAATTGCTAGCATTAAAAAAAATGGGGAACGGAGGTGCTGAGCAGCGGCGCCGTCGGAGCGTAGACATGGCCAAGGAGGAGGTTGGAGACGGGGAACGGCGTCTCCGGCAGCGTGTCGTCACTCGCGAGCAGTGCCGCCGCCGCGAGGGATACCAGGCCAAGGAGGAGGCTGGAGAGGCCGGCGGCGCGGGAGAGCTTCCGGACTCTACGACGCCTGCGAGGAAGAGCGTGCCGGCTCTGGCGAGCAGCGGCGGCTGCCGCAGCGGATACCAGGAACAAGGAGGAGGTTGGAGAGGATGACGACGGGAGCGTGCGCGGCGGTGGCCATCACGGCGTCGGGGACGAGAGCGACGGGTGGTTTCCATGTCTGGCGGCGGAATCTGGCCGTGAGGCAGCGTGCTCAAGCAGTGGGGCATCAGCGAGTTCGACGGCGAGCTATGGCGGCGGCGCTTGGGGTTGCCGTCCTCCATGCTCCTGACGGGATTAATTAAGAATTAAGGATGGGGAAGAGAGATTGGAACGGGACACCACGTGCGGTAATCACGTGGACCAAACGAGCCGGCCGATTTTGAGAAACCGATTGGTTCAGCATCTTCACGGTATATTCTATGGTCGTGCGCGGTTCCATCCACCTAGTGTATAACCAAACACACATAGAAACCGGACCATCCCACCCCACTAAAACAACAATATGATCCGTGTTGAGAAAAATCCAAGCTATACTGTACATCCTTTATGGTCATCAAGAAGTGGTAAAACAAATAAGAGAGAAATCCTTATTTGGCCCTAGTTAAAATTTGTCTTCCTTTCTTGGCCCTGTAAAATAAAATCATCCCTTTTTGACACCGAATCTTCGATTTGTTCCCTATATGGCCCTACCGTCACTTCCGTTAGCTCCACCCGTTAAAATTTTGTTTTCTGTACTAGAATACCCCTGGTTCGTTCGATACATGGACTGACGACCGAGAAAACGAAACCTCTCCTTCCCTGTCGATGTGGAGCTCGCTTGCCGGTGTGGAACACGATGGAGGGGCTGGCCCGCGAAAGAGGTGAGGGGTGGGGCGCCGTCGGGCTTCTGAGGCTGCAGGTGAGGGACGGGGCGCCGCCAGGCTCGTCGTCAGGGGGAGTTGCGTCAGGACGGGCCACTGCCGGGCTCGTCGGCAGGGAAGCGGCGCCGAGATGGGCCGAACGCGATGGAGACGATCTCGGCCAATACCTAGGCCAGGTGCTGGCGCAGACAAACTCCGCGACGGGACGACGCGGGCGAGCTCCGCCATGGCGCGGCTGGGCGAGTTCCGGCGAAGGCGCTGCAGGGCGCGTGCAAGCGCGGGTACACGCAGTTCCCTCCGGCCATGGTGAGGTTGGGCGAGCTCCGGCCAGGGGGCGGCCGCGGGCGGGAGAGCTTCGCCCAGAGGCGGCCGCGGGTGGTGTGCCGGAGCTCGGCAAGGCGGGGACGATGGCGTCAACTAGGGCCGTCTCGATCCAATTCCTGCGGCGAGGAAGCTCCAGGAGGCGAGGTCGAGCTTGCGCCGTGCTCGGTTTGGTCTGGGGCATACTGAACCAACGGTGCGGCCGCGACAGAGCTCCATCACCGCCGACCGGGCTGCAGGGGAGAGGCAGGGGCCCTGCCTTGCGAGCTGCAGGGAAGCGACAGTGTGCGAGCTGTAGGCTGCTGGGGAAACTCACCGAACTCTTCTGGCGAGGCGGCGCGAGAAAGCTTCGGCCAGAGGCGGTGCTGCCGCCGCCGCTGCGCTCAGCACGCGAGGACGCGCACGAAGCCTGGCCGCTGCCTTCTATTAGTCAACGCTAGGTGAAAAAAAAACATTGAGAATAAAGATTCTCAGCGTCACATAGTTTGAGGGGTAAATGAGTCATCTTAGCAACCTAGTTAACACCGTTGGCACTCAAATTACACTAGAGGGCCATATAAGGAACTAAACGAAAATTCATTGTCGAAAAGGGACGAATTTGTTTTCCAGGGCCAAGAAAGAAAGCCAAATTTTAATTAGGGCCAAATAAGAAATTCTCTCAACAAATAACCCGTCCTTGCTGATGTTTCTATGAGCGTGCAGAGATGAGGGTCATCCCACTGTTTCCGGCAGTGGACAGGAGACTGCATACCTTTGCAGGTGACCTAGTCAAGTACAGTAAACTTTGATCGGCAATACTATCAGGTCCGGGTCTTCTTTCCATGTGAAACTGACCGCAGCATTTGCACGATTTTTTTACAAATATGGTCCCAGCCCATTGGATTTGTCAAAATTAGCCCCCACCAAAAAAATTGTGAAAAATGACCTGGGCGGGAGGTACGAAAAGCGGCACGTGTCTTTACGCCAATCCATGTGGCGAGAAGTGAGTTTCGGCCGTCTCAGCTGACGGGAAGACACGTGTTGCTCACTGAGCTGACGCACAGTTGTGCAACATGTGCCTTTTGGTGCGGCACAAAGTGACTTCCGGCCACCTGGGTTGGCGGAAAGACACATGTTGCTTTTTCTACCTGACGCTAGGGACATTTTTATCATATTTTTTGGTTGGGGCTAATTTTGACAAATCCATTGGGTAGAGGGCCATATTTGTAAAAAAAATCCATTTGCACTGCACCGTGGAAAAAGAAGGTCCAATTCCAAAGATGTACCGCGACACTCGACCGGAGCGAGTGGTCCGGGGTCCGGACTGAAGGAACACCATGATTGCTACAGAAATCGCATCCCAGTCATTTGAAATGATCAGCTGATCAAGTCTTCCATGCCTCAGAGTGTCGGTAGTCGCGCGCGTTCGTCTCAGAGAATCCCAGTGTAGCATGTGCAGTGCGGAAACCATTGAGTACGCAGAAGGGACCGTGGTTCTTTCTTTTGTTTCCCAATCACCGCGAGCTGGTTGGACGGACGCCATGATGGTTTCTGTAATTGGTTCGAGATTGGAACCCAAGGATCATGTGCGTTTATTTGTCTAAAGAAGCCATCAGATTCAGAGAGATGCGTTTTGACCTTCTCGTCCATTAGCCCAAGTTCGGATGCTTGATGTGTAAACAAATTCAAGCAATGATCCCGATCTGTAGCTGGATGGTTGTTGAATTTGGATTAGATTAGACAGAACTATACTTACCATCTGCAAGACGGCAACACAGACCATTCCACACAAGGACACGTACGCAACTGTTCACGTCTAGCACGTGACAAGTCCACCTCATGCCATGTGACCCAGTACTCATCTTCACGAGTCTGGAAAAATCCCAGTGAGAAATCCTCCTCTCGCTGCTGCCTAGCTCGATCCGATCAGTTGATTAGGCGACGAACAGAGGAGATCACGCGAACCCCACGGTCGGAGAAGGTTGTGCCCTGCAAGCCCACACGGGCCATGCATGCCGAAACTGTCCTGCCCCACCGCGGCCCGTCACTTCTGACCGCCTGCCGCTGCTCATCCATTACCATTACCACATCGATACAAGGCAGCGCCATCACCACCTTGTCCTCCTCCTCCGCCCCGAAAGGCAAAAGCTTCCCCAAAAGCGTCTTTTTTCTTGAGCGTTGAGAGAGTGACACAAGTGGGTCTGAGTGAGCAGAGCGAGGGAGCTCTGCTTCAGTGTGCGCCATGGAGTCGTTCACCTTCCTCAAGTACCTGCGCGGCGAAGCGGTCGCCGGCAACCAGCGCGCGGCCCTGTCGGCCACGACCATCGCCGCGTCCGCGTGTGAAGACGGCGGAGAAGGAGGGGGTGGCGGTGTGGTCGGGGATGTCGTAGACGACGACGCGGCCTTCTTCGACCTCGAGTTCGCGGTGCCAGGCGACGAGAGTGCGGCGTCGGACGCGGACGAGGAGAGGGTCGAGTTCAACTTCTCCGTCGCCGGCGACGCCGCGTCCGGCGGCGAGGTGGTGGCCGTGGAGCCGGTGGTGGCGCTGGCGGCCGGCGAGGACGTCGGCGTCGGGAAGGAGGCGGAGCTCGCTGCGACGGCAGAGGCCCCAGCGGCGGCGTCATTCCTCCGGCCGGCGACCAAGTTCCGCGTGCTGCTGCTCAAGCTGAGGAAGCCGAAGGTCGCCGCTCCGGCGGAGGGCAACGGCGGCGGCGGCACCCCGGCTGCTCCCAAGGCGAACCGCTTCCTGATCAAGTTCCGGGTGGAGGACGCGCCCTTCGCGTCGCTCTTCACGCGCGACAACAGCTCTCGCACCTCCGACGCTGGCGCCGGTGCCGGCGCAGCCAGGCCGGCGGCGTTGCAAGCTCCTGCGACTTCCGAGGCGGTGGCGATCACGGCCGAGGAGCGGCGCTTCGCCAAGGAGGTGATGCTCAAGTACCTGAACAAAATCAAGCCCCTCTACGTGAAGGTCTCACGCCGCTACGGCGAGCGCCTACGGTTCGCCGGCGCCAGTGAGGGCGAGGAGACGGACGCGGAGCCGGAGCCCGAGCCGCAGCCGTCCCATTCCGCGACGCCTTCCCCCGCCCCCTCCACCCAGCAGCAGCCTCGCGCTGCCCCGGCGCCGCAGCAGCCGGTGGTCGTCGCCTGCGGCGTGCGCGCGCCGCGCGCCAGCGTGCCGGCCGGCCTGAAGCAGGCGTGCAAGCGGCTCGGGAAGAGCCGGTCCGCGTCCTCCGCCGTGGCGGCCGCGCCGCCCACCCCCACGACGCAGGGGCAGGGGCAGCCGCAGCGGCGCGACGACTCGCTGCTGCAGCTGCAGGACGGCATCCAGAGCGCCATCGCGCACTGCAAGCGCTCCTTCAATGCCTCCAAAGGTACGACAAGCACCATTACTGATTTCCGTCCTGGTCACCCGATGGCCGGTGGTGGCAGACGTGTCGATAATAACATGCTCTGCTTTGTTACGAACCGCAGGGTCCGAGTCGGCGCTGCTGCTCTCCATGACCGACCCGACCCCGAGGCTCAACGACGGCACGGCGGAGGCCAAGGACGGCGGCGACGGCGCGTGAGGCGGGACCCGTCCGGAACGGTGATCGCCGTCCTAGTTAAATCTTAGTAGTAGCCTGGTAGTAGATGCTAGTGGCGTTTTTAGTACTAGATGAATGCTAGTATCATGTTTGCCGGATCGATTAAGAAAACGTGCAAGTGTGCGCTCCCCTTGTCTTAACGCGGCAAAATCTTGTCTTTTCGGCCGCGATGAACTCCTAGCCGTCGTCTATCATCTAAATAATCCGGTAGGTTCGCATGTAAAATATTTCCACCCCCAATGTCAATGTGGAGTAGTTAATGGTGAATACAGACTTGGTGCCCTGTGGATTTTTTTTTTGAATTTGAGTTCGAAAAAATCCAAAACATCCTTTTTTTGAATTTGAGTTTGAAAAAAAAATCCTACGCCTTTTTTTTTTACTTACGTGCAAATATTTGAAGCAGAAACATTTCGTATCCCGAGCTATATAGAAATAACAAAATTCTGGGCACAAAGAAGGGAGATACCACGTTGAGTCTGTAAAAAATTTCTCTTTTTTTTGCGTAGCCCAAAATAAAAACCTCTGGCGTAGGTACATAATATGTATCTGTATTCGTGTATCAAGTTTCAAAAAAATGGGCACACCTACCGAGTTTCAGTGCTGTTAATTTTTTTAGCAAGGCACTGTAGTTAGCATTTCATTTTGTGCATATGCGAGTAGGGGAAGCGGGATGGAACACAGCGACAGTGCATCGTGCATATGCCCGTCCATCCGTCCGCTGCTTGCTTTTTTCGCCGGCCACAGCCGCGGTGCAGTGCATATGCCCGTCGTCTTTCTGTCCGCTCCGTGTGGTACTGCGGATTGGCGCGGCGCGTCCTCCGTGCCGTGCCGTCGCGTCGGCGGCATGGTGCATCGGTCGCCGGGAAAGGCGTGGTGGAAGAGCGATGGGAGCTAGGGGCCGTGGACGCGGCGCAGAGAACGGCCGGCCTCGTCCCACGCTCGCGGCTCTGTGGTGGCTGCTCTTCCAGTATGGTCGCCCACGTGCGGGCGCGGCGGGACGGGTACGTCGTCGCGTGGCGCCGGCCCGAGGTTCGGCGTACGTGCGCGCCGGCGCCGGGCATGCATGCGATTTGGCGCAACGCCTACCTCATCCTCCTCAGGGCCCTGCAATTATTAGGGCCGAAAAACGGCGCTATTTTGGCTCGCCTGAGGGGTAACGGCGCTATTCTGATTTCTAGCCGGCCCGATTCCCAGCCGTGCCCAAACTCAAGGCTTCGGCCCAAAATATTCAAAAAGACAAAATATGGCAAATTAGGCGAATTTCATTCATATATGGCGAAAATTCGCCGATTACATATTACAAACTTAAAATAAAAACATAATAAAAGATAACTTGGCGATCTACATCGTTCTACATGCCCAACTGGCTGTAGAACACGGTGTAGTCGTCGTCGGAGCCGCTCCCAGCGGGGTTGCCGGGGCCTTCGCCGGCGTCTCCGCCGTGCCACCTGCTCGGCCCGGGCGCGCTGGGGGCGTCCTCATCCTCGTCGCTCGGGTCGTGGATGTAGTGCTCCGGTGGCGGCGGAGGCGGAATGCGACGGCCGCCAGTAGCCGCCGCGCGCTCCACCTCCTCCTCCTCGTACATCCTCGCCGACCAGGCCTGGGCGACGTCGTCCGGCACCGGGAGGACCTCGTTGAACGAGGCTTCGAGGGCGAGCCTCTCGCCGGGGAACTCCTCCTCCGGCGCCCCCATCCTAGCCGCCACCCTGAGGTAGTCCGGCGGCGCCTGCCACTCTTCCGGCGCCTTCTTCTTGCCCTCCGTCTTGGGCTTGACGAGGCGGCGGAAGAGTCCATGAGGCGGCGACGTGGGGCGGCGCTCGTTGATGTGCAGCGGCACGCTGCGCATTGGAACACGCCGCCCGGAGTTCAGGCAGGGCTCGGCCATCGCGAAGAACTGGGCGAGGAGGAGAGCTCGAGGGATGTGAGTGCGAGAGGGAGGAAGACGGCAAGAGAATGGTGTGGCTGTGCACGGCGAGGAGAGGGGATTTTATAGCGCGTTTGGAAGGCCAGCCGGAGCGGCGGTGGCGCGCCATTACTGCGTCGCGTGCCCCGCGATTGGACGGCTCGGCCACGACCGCTCACTGGGCGCTGGCCACGCTATTATTCCGGCAGCCTTTGACCGGCGCGGGAGCCGAGAGGATGAGGCCGCGCGCTCACGAGCGGTTCTGTTTCCGCGTCAATTCGCCTGGTCGCTGACAGCGTTGGCCCGCCTGTTTTGCGTGCCATTTCTGTCCCCTAGGCGCAACCCAATGGGCTGGGTTCCGCCTGGGTGCGCCGGCGGCAAAACGGCGCAAAGCGGCGCTATTTAAACTCCTGAGAGGCTGACTATGAGAAAACGGCGCTATTTGGACCAAACGACGCTATTTCTCGGGGCGGGAGCGACTGGAGATACCCTTCAACAACTTCTACTCGTAGTACACTCCGCATACTCGGCACGTGACAGCAGCTACTCCACATACTCAGCACGCACGCCTGGCCTGGTGTAAGTTATTGCCCGCGCTTGCATTGCATTGATTCCGGAAAACTCACGCAGTACGCACGTACTAGTAGTAGTATCAGCAGACTTATTAATTTCGGCTGGATTTGCAGGATCATTGACTTCTTTGGATCTAGATCAGTGTCAGAGTAGCTCCCCCGCTTGACATGAGCCGTATCCACGTTCACGGCTGCTGGACCTGGAATGGAATCCAGTGCCTCACTATAGTAGCTGCTCCGTGTCCAGCGATCTACGACTTTTTACTCAAGACAAGTGTACCCAAAAAACAAAACAATTAAGTGAGCTGCTTGGCGCGCCCGGTTTGGCATTTACGTTGACATCGCCTGCTTTGACGTCCACGGCCTGCAGGTGGGGTTGCACCTCCGTCCAACGTTGCCGTGCAAATGAACATCTCGATGGTCCCGGGGGTGGATTAGCAGGTACGGACAGGGAAATCGGCTGCTCCGCGCGCGCTAGTGTAGCACAGCTGCGCTAATTAACAATGGCGGATGTTGGACCAGATAGCGGCGTACGCTGATATAGCCTAGCCAGTGTCCGATCCGACGTGGAGCGAGCGCGCGATGGGTTAGCAGGAGGTTACGGCACGGCGGCGGTCTGTCGGGGCGGCGGAAGTGCAGGCGCACCGCCACCGAGACGGCCGGGAGCGAGCTCTGGGTTTTCTATTGGCCCAGTTGGCGAATGCCGGCCTCGGAGGGGGAAAACGGCATGCATGTCGAGAAGATGATCACGAACGAAACTACTCCCTCCTTGTCGTGCAAATGAACAGTTTAGGTCGCGATCGGGTTTAGTTTGTGTTACTGTCATCTTTCATTAGCAGGTGTCCATGCCATGCGGCATAGTACTAGTGTAGTAGTACTACCTCCTCAGCAAGTGTGGCACAACACGACAGCATATGCCCATGCATATACTCGATGGCACGGAATGGCACGTAAGATGGTGTGGACTGTGGGTACGAGACACTGATACGACTGTACGCTGCATGCGCTCGCAAACAAGCTTTGCTTATGCTCACGAAAGGATTACCACTATTAATCGAGTACTATATTAAATTTTTATAACGTGGGCCTCTAATTGATGCATGATTTGATCGTGACGCTGGAGCGTTCCTCCAAATGATTTCAGAGGACAAAGTAGGACCCTGGCCGGATGGATACCGGTTTTATTTGTCTCTAGGGTTTAAGGTGTGCACCCACCGGAAATGTTGTTTGGTTTACTGCTCGATTTTCATATCCTTTTTCCTTCGGAAGGTGCCAGATCACACTAAAAGGTACAACTTCAAGTGAGGGCGCATATACAGTGATGTCACACCTAACATGATACCACGATACTCAAAATTTAGACTTATACATTTCAAAAATTTCGAAACAAAATTGCGAGTGTTCACGAGATGTGTGTTCCTATGTACACCGGCAACAACATTTCACAGCCGTCGCCTACCTCGGGTCCTTGACCGGTCTCGCCGTCCATTAGTCAACTCTTCTCGGCGCTATTGGTGGACGGTGCGTCAACTTGTCTCATCCTGGAGTTGCTGTAGTGTGTTTTCGAGGTGCGTTGTTCCCGTTGGGATGGATGTGGTCTAGCATGGCTCTCGACCCCTCGTCATTCTTGACCGGAGGTTGGGCAAGGGAGTCTTTGTCGTGTGTGTTGTAAGCCGAGAGGCATCGTGTGGCTTCTCTATGATTTTCCCCTCATAAACCGGACCTAAAAAAAATGTGTATTTCCAATCCCTAACATTTTCAGAACTAAATTCATAACACACACAAAGAAACAAAAATACAAATCCAACATGAATAGTGTAAAATAAAGACAAAACCACAAATGACACTTCACACATTCCATTTCTCTTTATCTTTGTGTATTTTGAATTTGATTATTAAAATCCTAGCAATTGTAGACACACATCTCGTGAATACTCACAAATTTGTTTTGACATTTTTTGAAACTTGAATTTTAATTAGTGATATCATAGTATCATTTGAGGTGTGGTATCATTAAATATGTTGCCCACCTCAAATATAGTGTTTTTCTGCGTCTTTAACGGACTACCTACCGGCGGCGCACGCAGGTACGCCACGTGCGACGGTTTCCTCATGCTGAAACCTAATTCTTGCGGTTTTGGTCGAGCGAGCGTGCGGAAGGACGCAAAAGCATTAGCCGTGCTTTTGAGACAAAACCTCATGCCAGCGTAGAACAAACCCACAACAGAGAAAACACCTGAAAACAACCTAACCTTTTTCTTTCCCAAGACACCACCCCTAAATCTCTGTTGCACCACGATTGAGTCTACATATAAAAAAAACATAGGAAGAATGCCTGGATTTTCAAAGGTACGTCCAACAATAAGAATCTCTCCTCTCTGCTTAGTTTGTTTTGGAAATACCAATTATGTAAACAAAAAATCCTAGCATGCTCATCCCAGGAAATGAATTGAACCCCTTGTCCCTTAGCAACAAGAACAAAAAACTTGCTATGAACGTAGAAAAGGTGCAAGCACATCTGGAAAACACACATCATCCTTGAATGGTTTCTACACAGAGTAGCACGCATAACTGATCCAACTTATGTTAGGACTGAAAAACGTCCATACAATATACAACAGGGTATTGAATCCTTACTATTAAATATGAACCCGAGAGTCAAAAAGGTGGACAAATGTAACTATATATTAGCTTTTTCCTATATCATCCACTATCTTCATTTTAATTATGACCTGATTTTAAAATTCAAATTTGACAGATGAACAAGCACGCTGGTCATGCGTCGTAAAAATTGTCTACTGGACAAAGTCCATGTTTTTATGCTACTCGTGTGTTCTATGTTGTTGGTGTGATCAAATTACAAGAGAGGGCATTTTATGTCACCCTCTCACATCATCTCAAGTTGAGGCACGCCCCCATCGCCTAGGACATCGAGGTGGGCCGCGACACCACCCTCGCACACGACCAGAAGCTGTGATAATAGACTCTGGATCCAAGTCATCTACTCACACTTTGTAAAGGCCCAGAGTGTGTCAAAATAAATATAATTATTTATGCTAAGATTATACACTTCTTTATAACTCTTTTTAAACGATTTGTGGTCACCATATTTATAATAAATTTAAATTAGTTTTTAGTACATTGCAACTTAGAATATATATAAACCAAATTAAGAAAAAAAAGCCGAAATCATGTCTTCTGGAATTAATTTGTGTCACTTGTATGAGGTGCATACGCATGTCTCTAAATTGTTTCACTTGGTCACCATATTTATAATAATTTGTTTCTAAAATCTCTAAATTGCATGCTATAAAAATATCTTGATACAGACAACTTGAAAGCCGAAAAGATGCAATGATGAAACTAAATCGCATTGCCCATAGAACAATGATGAAACTATATTATACAAATAATTACAATGATTGGTGATGTATTATATCCATTCCAAAACTTGTATTCTTTTGTCAAGAATTAGACCACTACCGCCAGGAACGCAATTAACCAAGTTGATGGATCAGAACATTTCCATTTAGCACTTTTTGAATAAGCCCCGACAAAAATGTATGATTGGAATCACTTATAGGATAATACCAGCCTTTGAGAATAGTCATGATGCATGGACCTTCTCTTGTATAATTGTTGTTGGAGATATGCCCTAGAGACAATAATAATTTAATTATTATTTATCTCCAAGTTTATTATTAATGTTTATATCTTTATGCTATAACTGTATTGGGCACTTGGATAGCAAATACAACGTGTTCAAGAGGAAAAACCTCCAATACAGGTGTAGAGATATGAATAAGTAAAAGCGTTCCTAGTCTTGTCTCTAAGACTAGCCTATCTTGTTGTTTGATGATCATGTTTTCTTGATCATGAACTTTGTATAAGTCACACAACTATAAGAATTTATTATCGGAATGATAATAGTACTGAACCGACCCATTGTATGATCTTGCTAAGAGACTAATCGTCAACGATGAAGGTAGCAATTGATCATACGTTTAGTTATCATTAGCTGTATTCCTTTGCTATGAGAATATCTGGTGACCGCTTATTCTACACTCATGTTTTGATTGTTACCTAACGTCCAGCCGTAACTGGGGACCATAACGGTGGCTTTTGGGCGTGAACTAGATCGCTATACGTTGCCGCGGTTTTGAATCTTCGCCATCCGGCGGCCTGCTGAACATGATTACTATTGCAATTTGTCATCTCGTCATCTACCCAGCCAACCTGACCCCGCAAATAAGCTACTCCCTCCGTTTACATAACGATGCCTCAATCTTTTCTATATTTGTATGTATGTAGACATACTTTACTGTATAGATAAATTTAAATTTAGAAAAGATTGAGACATCCTTTTGTGAACGGAGTGAGTACTTAAATGAGCATCTCGATGGTCCCGGGGTGGATTAGCAGGTACGGACAGGGAAATCGGCTGCTCCGCGCGCGCTAGTGTAGCACAGCTGCGCTAATTAACAATGGCGGGCGGAAGTTGGACCAGATAGCAGCGTACGCTGATATAGCCTAGCCAGTGTCCGATCCGACGTGGAGCGAGCGCGCGATGGGTTAGCTGGAGGTTACGACACGGCGGCGGTCTGTCGGGGCGGCGGAAGGCAGGCGCACCGCCACCGAGACGGGAGCGAGCTCTGGGTTTTCTATTGGCCCAGTTGGCGAATGCCGGCCTCGGAGGGGGAAAACGGCATGTCGAGAAGATGATCACGAACGAAACTACTCCCTCCTTGTCGTGCAGTGCAAATGAACAGTTTAGGTCTCGATCGGGTTTAGTTTGTGTTACTGTCATCTTTCATTAGCAGGTGTCCATGCCATGCGGCATAGTACTAGTGTACTACTACCTCCTCAGCAAGTGTGGCACAACACGACAGCATATGCCCATGCATATACTGTATCACAGTGTGATCTTGTGACAAGTTTGCACGGAATGGCACGTAAGATGGTGTGGACTGTGGGTACGAGACACTGATACGACTGTACGCTGCATGCGCTCGCAAACAAGCTTTGCTTATGCTCACGAAAGGATTACCACTATTAATCGAGTATATTAATTTTTTATAACGTGGGCCTCTAATTGATGCATGATTTGATCGTGACGCTGGATCGAGCGTTGCTCCAAATGTGCTGAATGATTTCAGAGGACAAAGTAGGACCCTGGATGGATACCGGTTTTGTCTCTAGGGTTTAAGGTGTGCACCCACCTGAAATGTTGTTTGGTTTACTGCTCGATTTTCATATCCTTTTCTTTCGGAAGGTGCCAGATCACACTAAAAGGTACAACTTCAAGTGAGAGCGCATATACAGTGATATCACACCTAACATGATACCACGATACTCAAAATTCAGACTTGTACATTTCAAAAATTTCGAAACAAAATTGCGAGTGTTCACGAGATGTGTGTTCCTATGTACACCGGCAACAGCATTTCACAGCCGTCGCCTACCTCGGGTCCTTGACCGGTCCCGCCGTCCATTAGTCAACTCTTCTCGGCGCTATTGGTGGACGGTGCGTCAACTTGTCTCATCCTGGAGTTGCTGTAGTGTGTTTTCGAGGTGCGTTGTTCCCGTTGGGATGGATGTGGTCTAGCATGGCTCTCGACCCCTCGTCATTCTTGACCGGAGGTTGGGCAAGGGAGTCTTTGTCGTGTGCGTTGTAAGCCAAGAGGCGTCGTGTGGCTTCTCTATGATTTTTGGGTCCGGTTTCTCATAAACCGGACTTAAAAAGATGTGTATTTCAAATTTCTAAAATTTTTAGAACTAAATTCATAACACACAAATAAACAAAAATACAAATCCAACATGAATAGTGTAAAAAGGACAAAACCACAAATGACACATTTCGTTTCTCTTTATCTTTGTCTATTTTGAATTTGATTATTAGAATCTTAGCGATTGTAGACACACATCTCGTGAATACTCACAATTTTGTTTTGACATTTTTTGAAACTTAATGAGTGATATCATAGTATCATGTGAGGTGCGGTATCATTAAATATGTTGCCCACCTCAAATATAGTGTTTTTATGCGTCTTTTACGGACTACCTAGCGACGCCGCACCCAGGTACGCCATGTGCGGCGGTTGTCCTCACGCTGAAACCTAATTCTTGCGGTTTTGCTCGAGCGAGCGTGCGAGAGGACACAAGCATGAGCCGTGCTTTTGGGACAAAACCTTATGCCAGCGTAAAACAAACTCACGATGCACAAAACACCTCAAAACAACCTGACCTTCTTCTTCCCAAGACACAACCCCCAAAAAACACAGGAAAAATGCTTGGATTTTCAAAGGTATGTCCAACAATAAGAATCTCTCCTCTCTGCTTAGTTTGTTTTGGAAGTACCAATTATCTAGATCAAAAACAAAAATCCTAGAATGCTCATCCCAGGAAATGAATTGGACCCCTTGTTCCCTAGCAACAAGAACAAAAAACATGCTAGGAACACCGAAAAGGTGCAAGCACATATGGAAAACACACATCATCTTTGAATGTTTTCTGTAGAGAGTAGCACGCATAACTGATCCAACTTATGTTAGGACTGACAAACTTCCATACAATATACAACAGAGTATTGAATATTTACTATTAAATATGAATCTGAGAGTCAAAAGGTGGACAAATGTAATTATTAGCTTTTGTCTATGTCATCCACTATCTTCATTTTAATTATGATCTGATTTTAAAATTCAAATTTGCTTCGCAGATGAACAAGCACGGTGGTCGTGCATGGTAAAAGTTTTCTAATGGACAAAGTTCATAGTTTTATGCTACTCATGTGTCCTATATTGTTGGTGTGATCAAATTACAAGAGAGGGCATTTTATGTCGCCCTCTCACATGACCTCAAGTTGAGGCGCGCCCCCATGGCTGAGGACATCGAGGTGGGCCACGACACCACCCTCGCCCATGACCCAAAGTTGTGATAGTAGACTCTGCATCCAAGTCATCTACTCACACTTCGTAAAGGACCAGAGTGTGTCAACATAAATATAATTATTATTAATACTAAGATTATACACTTATTTATAACTTTTTTAACGATTTGTGGTCACCAAATTTATAATAAATTTACATTAGTTTTTAATACATTGCAACTTAGAATATGTAAATAAAATTAAGAATAAAAAAAGGTGAAATCATGTCCCCTGCGATTAATTTGTGTCACTTGTACGAGCATATAGTGTATATGCATGTGTGTATTCTTATACTTGTTTCTAAAATCTCTAAGTTGCATGCTATAAAAAATATCTTGATAGAGGTTTCTAATATATACAGACAACTTGAAAGCCGAAAAGATGCCATGTAGTAGCAGATCTTGGAGAGAGAACCTAGAGGAGTTGCGGACGGACATGATGATGAACGTGCAAAAGCAAATGTGAGGGTCAAGAAAAACCGGCAAACTCTAGGAGAGAATAGGGGAGGGGAATTAGGGATTGGAAAACAGGGGAGAGCTAGATATTTCAGAAGAAGGGAGGGAATTTTGTAGATGTTGTTGGTTTTCCAAAAGAAAAAAAGGACACCCATACAGCTGGTGGACCATCATTTTAATTTTTCTCCTTGACTAATAAAAACCTTCCACATCACCAATCACATATGTGCACAATGTGTGGCGATACATGCGCCGGTGCGACATTTTTTAAGGACTCTAATTCTCACTTTCTGGAGAACAATGCTGAAACTATATTATACAAATAATTACAATGATTGGTGATGTATTATACCCATTCCAAAACTTGAATTATTTTGTCAGGAATTAGACCACTACCTCCAGGAACGCAATTAACCAAGTCGATGGATCAGAACCTTTCCATCTAGCACTTTGTGAAGAAGCCCCAACAGAAATGCATGACTGGAATCACTTATAGGATAATACTGGCCTTTGAAAATAGTCATGATGCATAGACCTTCTCTAGTCTACTGGAAACGGGCCTAGAAACTTGTACTAGTCATGCCGGATATTCAAACCGGGTGGTGGGTCTAGATGAACCCATTAGCTAATTTATTTTTGTTTTTTTTTCAGAATGTCAAAAAAATTCAGAAAAAAATCCGGATGTACGTTACAGCGTGATGTGTTAGCACAAAAATTGGCATGGTGAAAAACTTTTTTAGCAATCTGTACAAAAAAGACAAAATTCCGACACGTATATGTACATTTCGGTATGTCCGAATTTGTCTTTTTTGCATAGGTTGCAAAAAAAGTTTTTTCTTCGCGTAACTTTTTGTGCTGACTTGAAATGTGTTGGACTACATGTAAATTTTTTATTTTGAGTTTTTTGACATTTGGAAAAATGTTTTTTGGGTAGTGGGTGCATCTGCACCCACTACCCAAATCGCTGTGTCCCAGTCATGCAACTTTGTTTCGTTTGTATATACTTACTGAGAGAGAAAAAAAATGAAGTTGTAACTAAAAACCTACTATTTTTTCTTAATTGTTAGGAAAACACTTGGAACCAGGTAACCGATCGCGAGCGATTGGTTGCCTGGATTTGTTCGCGCATCGTCCTCTCTCGTCTTCCTCCTTCACGACTTGCTGCAGGGTTCACTAGCGAAGTTACGCGATATTCTCTTCCCTTGGTGTTCCTTCTCCCACGGGTTTTCCTCCACCGCCCTCATCCCCTTCCCTTCCTCTCCTCTTCCGTCAAGGTGGTGGACACAACCATGGGTGACTTCATGGCTCAAAATCGGGTTTAATTTGGAGATCGGGAAGACGGGGTTCCAAGGGAACGGGTTCAAGGTTGCTCGTATACGTTGCAGCTCTGGCGAGCCGGATTCGTCTCCGGCATCCCCAATCCGAGCGAGGTCGGTGCTCCAACAAAATTTTAATTTTTCGCAGATTTTGCGATGTTGCATACATTTGCCCAAATGTTGTTGAATCACATGCATTTTGTTGCGAAAGCACACACGAGATGATGCAAAAAAATTTGGATGGCTACAATTTTGTGTTTTCTCTGATTTTTTAATATTGTGTATGTGCTTCCAAATGCCGCAAACACATGCTTGTTTTGGTGCATTACTATTTTCAAATGTTGTAAATCTATTTATGCACATTTTTGTAACATCTTCCTGAGAAAGTTGTATAACAACTTTTTATTGCATTATTTTATTTTCAAAATGCTGCAATACTATTTTACACATTCGTAACATCTTCCCGAAGAAAATGTTGCAACAAATTATTGCATAACCATCTTTTGTTGCATTACTATTTTGAAATGTCGTGAAACTTTTTTTTACGGTGTTTGTAGCATTTTTCGAAAATGTTGTGATGATTTATTGCAGTAGTATATATTTTTGCTAAGGGGAGTTTAGATTTTGTTGTGAAACATGGACAGACCAGATCTTCCCAGATGATCGATTTGATGGTGGGACCCAGCATCACCCTAATTATTATTATTACAAGTCGTACACCTTCCAAAAAGCATTAATAAATTTAAGAGCTTCAGCTTTTAAGCCATCACAATTCCTTTTTTCTAACCTCGCCTTTGTTTTTCTATCCTTTTGTCGTACTTATTACCTTGTCTCATGTACATCGTGTTTTTTTTTCATTTTGCTTAGGGGTTGCCAGAATTCCTGCCCTCTTAACCAGAGATTTACTATTCGAGCGAGAAATGAGCGGAACCCAAATCCGGTCTCAAGAAAGATGTCCTAACAATTTAAACGTACACGTGTCAGATTGCCAATCTGGCGCCACTTGTACACTAGCTGTACATTTGCAATACTGCTCTTGGTGTTGCATCAGATTTAATATAATCTTGACGTTTTACCCAATTGAAATCGGCGTATGCTCAAACAATGCAGTAGTTAGACTAGATTTAACTCCGGTGATCAAGGCCGAGGTTGTACGTTCAAACTCTGTGTCTTTTTTTTTTTTTTTTTTGCGTTTGTCCAAACTCTGTGTCTCCGAGTGAAAATAGCTTTCAAGTGATATAGTGTGTGTACTGTGGGCAGGAGCAGGACGCAAGCGTGGTACGTGTAGCATATGGGTGTGGGCGCTACGGTGCCACAGTAACGTACGAAGTTTCGGCAGTGACTGCACATGGATCCATAGATGGGAATCTCTCTCTCGTCAGCCCAACCCGCTCTACGTGAACAAGGATTGGAGAAGCAGAATCATGAAGCTTGATATCTAGCGTACGTTACATGAAAAAATGCAGTGCATACTGTGAGGGACAACGGTAGAGGTCCATCCTTGCCTGAGAGCATCTCCACCCAGGGCCTCCAAATGACCTCTCAAAGGCCCATTAAGGTCCGGACACCAAAACATGCCACCAACGGCACCCCAAAGGGCCGGGCCAAGCGAAATCGTGTCCGGCACCCCCGAAAGGGCCTCCAAGTTTGGATGTCCTTTCGGGGATGCCGAACATGGGGCGGACATGGCCTCCGACAGGGGTGACCCGCTCGTCATACACATAGCCGGCGCCCATGCTAATTAGGGTCGTGCAGGAGGCCGTTCCGCCCGATTAATGGCGAGATGACGAGACGGCGGCACGCCTGTCAGCACGCGTCGCAATAACGCCGCGCCCGTTCCCCTGGCGGGGGCAGAATGAAGCGACGCGTCGCAATAACGCCGCACCCGTTCCCATGGCGTAGACGGAAGCGACGCGTCGAGCGGCGCCGTCCACGTGTTGACGTCGTTGCGGCTTCCAGCGGGCGGCGCCCTACACACGCGTCGTCGGTGTCAATGCGTGACCAGGCGAACCGGTGCTCGCCGCTACAACGAGCGCCGCGGCCAGTAATGCCGCGAGCAGATGGAGGAATGCCGCTGCCGCAACGAGGAGGCGGAGATGGCCAAGGCATATCAACGCGAGCGCTCAGGCGAGGCTATGTTTCTAAAGACCGTAACCGATGGCAATAGCGGATGATACTTTCGGCACCAGATCATTGAGGCATGCAAATCTCTTGATGATCTGGCTCTGGGATTGGCATCTTCTTCGCCGGCGCTAGGCCGTGAAAGCGGCATCTTCGTCAACGTCGGCGCGTGTAGTGGTTGGCTAGAGGCTGGGGCGTGTCGCCGGCATCGGCATAGGCCTCCTTCTCACCGCCTAGTTTAGATTTAGTTTATTAAATCTCGTTTAGATTTTAAATTATAAGTTTGTTAAATCTCGTTTAAATTTCGACTGATTGTTCAACAAATGTTTGGGTTAAAAAAAATTGGAGTGCTTGTTTGGGGTGCACCGATGTGGGCGACACCCCCAATTGACCGTTATTGAGGTGCGAGACATCGATTTGGAGGCCCGGTGGAGATGCTCTGATTGCCAGCATTGATCGATGTTTAACACTACTAGAACTTCCTCTCGCGTCTCGGTAAGGATACATCATGATGTGCAAACTGTCCATGTCGTGTAGGCTTCTGCTGCCATCTGCACTGCGACCCTGAACCCTGTAAGAAACATGTTCTGTCCGCTGCCCAGGACGCCATGGATCTAGCTCGGACGGAGCCGAAACCCAAAAAAGCTACGTCTGTCAGTTGGATTCGTGCGAATAGTTTACAGGTTTGAACTGCGAATATCCTGCAATGGAAATACGACCTCAGCCACAGAATTGTGTTGTACAATGTAGAATACTGAATGAACAGGGTACAAGAAAGAGGGTTATAGCAGTGCACCCGGACTGCAAGAAGTTACGGCCTTGCACGGCTCAAGGTAACTGTTTTTACTAGTGATGGAGCAGGCAAGCATGTACATGCACTGTACCTGTTAGTGGATAAGATTCGGAAGATCTGAGTATCTCTTGGAACCAATTAACTAAGCTAGACAGACAAGACAACGCGCGTAAAACGGCGTCCGCGGTAGCACAAACGGCCAAGGAGCGCTACATCGTCCACGTTTTGTTCTTACTGCCCATAGAACACGCAACCAGAGGAAGATTACTATAGAAAAAAATGGTGATTTCGAAAAGCGGGAGTACATAGCAAGCAACTCCGCTCGTTCCCAAAATGACACAACTATAGCGTCCTACTCCAAGGAGGAAAAATATAGTATGAGCATCGCACGAACAAGGATGAGTTCTACGCACTTTTTTGTTCATCCCACGCTGAAGTTCAGGTAGCAAAAAGTTACTGTCAACAGAGCATATTATAGACTCCCATAGTCTCGCCCTAGCCACTGATGCGGGATGTGTGTGTTTTTTTCTCTCTCTGTGGAAGTCTGGAAGATGGTGCGGGATGTGGTGGATTGGCCTCAAATCAGAACGAAGTAAAGTGCAGTGCAGGCCGTAACAGAGAAGCCCACGGTGGGTGCAATTTGAAGGAACAGAAATACACACACATGATTTTTCAATAAACACAACTCACCACAAAACCTCTATACACTCACCAACTATTTATATCTTTTTTCAAATTTAAGAACATATTTGATTCAAATAAGTTAGAAGTGTTGGATAGGTGCACTTACCTGAGATCTTTGGTGTATTTGCAAGCAACATCAACAACTATAACCTGGAAGAAAACTTTTTTTTTCAAATGGGAGGCAAAAACTTTGCCTCATTCATTAATTAAGAAGAAGAGGTTTATGAGTTTTACAAGGGAACCACAAGCCGGCTTCAAAGCAACTAAAGGGATTACTCTAGGGATATTACATTACTCAAACTTTTAGCCCCCGCGCAGTCACCCAAAGCTTGGCATCATTCTTAATTGCCACGAAGAGAACCGTTGGCAGAATGGATTTGTTGCGGAAGACCCTCGCGTTGCGCTCATTTCAAATGTCCCAACCGACAAGCATGGTAAGGGAGGCCATCACCTTGCGATTAGGGACGGAGGAGGTCGACATGCTAGACCACCAATCTCTGATAGTGAGGCCGGCCAACCAACCGGAGGGGTCCAAGTGATGAAGCCCAAGCCATGATTTAACCATCATCCAAACTCTTTTGGTAAAACGACAATGGCAAAATGGATGAGCGGCTGTCTCCGTGGTTTGCTTACAAAGGGGACAAAGCCCACAATTTTGCAACCCTCTCTACCTGTAAGAAAACATTGACACCATTCATTGTTCCATATGTAAAATAAAAGAGGCACTTAGAAATTTGTGATAAAAAACTTATATGAAGAAAATGAAGCCAAGGTGAGCCTGAGAGATCTTGTACTGTTATGGCATTGGTGGCATGAAACACAATGAAGTTGTGAATGAGGGGAAGACCCTGAGCATTTCTGATCTTGAAGCTCTACATGACTACAGGATCTTTGCATGTATTTTGAGCATCTTTGGCTCGGTCCTCCCCTATCAACAAACCGTGCATGTGCTTTTTACAGTGGAGTCTACCCGAGCAGGCCAGGCCCAGTCAGGCTCTGTGAATCCATCAGGTGGTTTTGGAGGATGGGCACTCTCTGGTTTGCAGGATGATGCAAATCAGGCTATGTGAATCCATCCGACGTGCTGAAGCTGTGGCATGCACCAGGGGGACTGCAAATCGTCTCTTGAAGATGATGAAGTGGAGGAAGTAAAAAATGACGCTATCTTTAGAGAAATTCGTCCCTCTATTTGTAGTTCTGTCGAGGTTCAAGCTATTTTTTGTCCCCGTATTTGTAACTCTATTGCCCACGAACTTGCAAGTTATGGGGCATCTTTGGTGTCCTGGAACAATCATGTCTGGATGAATGCCCAGAGTTCGTATCAGCTTTTGTGTCTAGCGATTTAGCTTGTTCATGTTGCTAAATCTCTATGGTTTTGTACCCCAGAAGCTTGCCTAATACGAACACACACAAACAAACAAACAAAGTAGAAATGGGAACATCATTTGACGAAACATAAGCAGAGATATTGAATTTGAAATCTCAACCTGACACAGCATGGGCCATAAGAAAATGCCACTGACTGCCTGAGATGAAGCGCGCACGCATGAAGGCATGAAGCACATGAATCCAATATTAACTGAGGGTCAACACTAACCATTAATACGAGCAAGTCACTGTGTCTTAAGTTAGCAAATTTTAAGCGACTAGTTTACAAGCCAAAGTTCACAATTGACCAGTACGGTGGGCCAATTCCCGGGTGGCACACAACATACAGAATGGAAGAACCTAAACAACACACACCCCATTTCTGCATCTTAGCCACCAGAATGTGATCCTAGTACCTGCGGAGCAACCAATTTTTACAATTCATTAGTTGAGAACTCGTTGAAGTTATGTATCACAGTTTTTTGTATGACTCAGACCGTAAAACATTAGCTTCACTAGTATTGTGAGAATTGTGCCAAAAGGTCCAAAACTGAATCGTCTTAGCATTATTGGACAAACCAAACATTAGAAACAGAGAACAGCTACAAGCTAACAGTTAATTTTTACTGCTACACATTCAAGTCTTATTATTGGGCTCTATCTATTATTCTGTTTTCAGTAAAGGTACTACCTCCGATCCATAATAAGTGTCGCAGTTTTGAACTAACCCCGGTTCAAACTGCGACACTTATTTTGGGTCGGAGGGAGTATAAGATTACTGGTTCAAATAACACCATTAGAGGGAAATACTGTACATACTAGCTTATCGAGTCATTTAAGAAAAATGTTATGATGGGCATACGAGGAGATCATGGATTAGCAAATCAGGACCATCTGGTTTCTAGTTTAGGAAATGAACAAGCTAGCTAGTGGCTAACTAAACGAATTTTCAGTTAATCTCATGCAGTAGAAATCTCAAGTAAAGGATTGCGCACCATGTTATGCTCTTCTAGTACTATGACAATCATTAGTTCACTAGGTACCTTAATGATCCAAAATAAGCAGCAATGTGAAATGGCATAGTTATAGGCCGGTTTAATAAAGTATGAAGCAACTATTCATGTATTGTCAGTTATCAACTACTTACGTAGAGGTGAATACATATAAATCGCACTAGGACTTGACAAATCCATAACCACAAAAAACTAATCAAAGGCATGTGACAACTAGTAAAAAAAACATGAAGAACACAAAAGAGGATGCATTTCAATATGCCAGTTAGCATACAAATATACGCAAAAAAAAGGAGAATGCCCTAAGTAATCAGTCATCTGTGGAACTAGGGTGAGAAACTGCACTAACAGAAGGAACCGGGGGAGTACTAGGAGGGGTATAACTGAAAGCAAGGCAGCTCGATGGACAGGGAAAGCAAACATAAGATCACATTCAATAGTGAGTGGGTAGAACATCAGAAAATAATAGAGAAGGTAGGTGGCGAAGGCATGGGGAAAAGACTGGAGAGCTGCTGATGAAGGTATAAAGGCCTGGAGAAAAGATCCAAGCTGCAGCCTGGCATGAATGCCTGATAGGAGTGGCCAGGTGGTAAACAACTAAGCAAAGCGTTGTCAAGAAAATCTTATCCTCTCTTGCAATTTGGTACTTGAGAAATGGCAGTAAAAGGGAAAGCAATACATTTTTTTTCTAAAGAACAGTTCAGATACCTCAACATACATGCAGAAGGAGAGCTTACCTGCTCAACCAGTACATAACGATAGCATATCTGACGAGTTAATTGTCTTATGTATTGCGCAACAGATCAGCTCCATCATGCGCACCGCCAATGTCTGTTTAAGCAATCAAAGTCAAACAACCAATGACATTCCAACAAAAAGACAATATGAGGCATAGATGACCTCAAACTCACAGTCGTAGTGCGAAAAATGAAAAGAAATCAGTGTTATACAAGATTAAGAAGATAAACAAAACCACACTTACTAACAAACTCAATTCATAAAACAGTATAAACTGATTACTATCTTCAAAATGAAGAAGATGCACATTGCACACTATTAGCTGGTCAGAAGAGACAAACCATCCACTAATATCAAGCTCATTCCACGCCATTTCAGAATAAATATAATATAATCATACTAATAAATCCTAGCAAAACGAAGTCATCAAGACTATTCAGGTTTAGATCATCTCCAAATAAATTTAGCCTTGAAAAATAAAAAAAATCATGCTGAAAACCCTAGCAACGAAGGTGATCAATACTATTAATATTCAGATATCTTCAAACAAAATTTAGCCTGAAAAGTGAAATGAACTCAAGTTATTAGTTTTCTCTGGTACAGACGAAAGTGATAAAAATGAACAATTATTCATCAATTGCAAACAAATTCGACATTATGGACTTGAGATTAGTTGAAGGTTACTAAACATAGTAAATATTGAACGAAAGACTAGCTTTAGGCTTCCAACTGTAACTATTGACTACCCATTTGACACTTCAGTTGGTTCAAGCTAGTTTTTCAAGTAGTTGTCTTCAACCTAAAAGTTACGCATCTTATCTTTAGAAGAACTGCACTGCATCTATGCACTAATAAAAGACTAAAACTAAGAGTGAAAGAAAAATTCTTGCATATGTAAATAGGAATGAAACAGTGAATATAGTTCAATATTACAGACTGAATTTGCCAATGTTCATATAATAAACTTGAAAAGGAGATTTTTCTAGCTCTCACTTTGAATCACAATAATTTTAAGAAATGAAGGTAACAGTAGACCGATTGCAGCCTGCTGCCTGGCTACAGAGCATAAAAAAATAGATACCACTCAACAGATTTTTCTTCCTAGGTCATAATCATCATTTACATAAAACGCCACCACACAAATATCAGAACAGACGTACCATAGAAACAAAATTGCTCTATGTAGAAGAGGTCATTAAGCAGCAAAACAAACAAGTGATAAGACACTACTTAGAATTGTTAGCTTAATACGGAAGGATGTGAATGAAATTCCTTCAACCAATTATCATACAGTAACTTGGTTTTGTTGACATGTGAAGACAAGCTATTACCTGCAGTGTAGAGACTTTCAAATGGATGATAATGAGGAAGGATGCGGGTTTCAAATAGTTTCTTGTGCTGCAATGACTCAAGATGGACCATAAACATCATGCCACATGCCCACAGGATCACCACATTGTTTTCCTCAGCGAACCCTAGTATCATTACATGCCCCCATGACTCCAGGGAAAGTAGCTTGTCCGGATCAATAGTTCTTCCAAGCCCCCATGAAGCAACACCATCACAATCAGTACTCATCTTCCATAACTGCAAGCCGTTATCTGACCGTAAGAGTAAACCAAGGCCACCACCCTCTGCCCGCATGATCCAGAAATGGTAATGCCCCTCTTCAAGCATATGCACTGGCACCCGTATCACAGCTAGGCTTTGCTTCGCCAAATCAAACTCGAGAATTCCAACAAAATCCCCAGCAAGCATCCAGTAAAGGGAATCCCCAACCAGCACAGCGGGATTGCCCGTATAAACCAAGATACACGGATCAATGAGATGCTGACTCACAGGAACCTCAGATGGGGGGAGCGGTGTCGAGATGAGATCACCCCATAAGCCGGTCTCCGACGAGTAAACGCGGGCGAGCACTCGTCTGTGTTGTTTATCGTCGTTGTCTGCCACTGTCAAGACCACATGGAAGTGAACGTCTCCGACACGAAGCACCGCCCCGTTGATCATTGTCTTCTGCGCATGTGTGTCAATTCCCGGGGGAATGGCAAGGTGGTGCTGGTCGCCGGTGACGGGGTCCCACACCATCATCTTGTTCGGCTTTATGTTGTAGATAAGCACGAGGCCATGGCGGCATCCAAGGGACAGGAAGCGGTCGCCCTCGCCGGGCTGCAAAGAGAAGCGTCCGGGCGGAACACGATTCGGGGCCTCGAGGGTAGGGATGAAGGAGAGGCCTTCGTCTCTGTCGAAGATCCCGAGGAGCGGAGGGTTGCGACGGTGGTGGCGGCGGAAGCGGCGGAAGAAGCCGGGGTCGGATGCGAGGCTGCGCCAGCGCTTGCAGACGAGGGACGCCCGGGGGAGGGAGGAGGGCTCCGGTGGGAGGCGGAGGAGGATCTCGGAGAGGAGGTCGTCGTCTTCCAGCGGCGTCTTCACCGCCGGCGAGCGGGGGCGGCGGCGGAGGCAGCTCATCTCGCCCTAGACCCTAGCCACTGATGCGGGAAGTGTTTTTTTTTTCTGTTTGTGGAACGAAGCGAAGTGCAGTGCGGTGCAGTGCGAATGAAGCCCACCGTGGTTGCAAACTAAAGTGGAAAACAAATACACACGATTCTATTAAAAAATCAACTCACCACAAAGAATCTGTACACTCACCATTTTTTAGCAAAGTACGCACGCTCAACAACTAAGGAGGAGGCTGCTTTGAGATATGTGTTGACAGGTGTCGTGTTTAGGAGAAGGTCTATATTCACGAGAGGAAAGACCTGGTCTCATAAGATTTTTCTCCGAAAAAGTCATGTTAAAAGGTTCTAAAAAATTCTCAACAAAAATGTATTATGTTGAGAAGGTCATGTAAATTTATAAGTTGAAACTCGAAATTGTTTAGTAGCTATAAAATTGAAAATTTTAGCAATAGTAACGTATACTATTCATTTTGCTATTATTTATTGCCCAATTTATCTTTTTTCATAGCTCCTAAGTATTTGAGTTTCAACTCGCAAATTTGCACTTCTATAGAACTCTACCTTCCCAACGTATATTTTTTTTTAAATAAAACTTTTAAACATATTTATTTCGTGATTTTCACCAGTTTCCACTAACAGTTGGTTTCCACCGGATATTTTCCGGTCACCAAATATTTGTTCACGAACTCCAATGCGGCGATATGGCTCTCGGACTCTAGGAAGCTCGGTATTTAAAAAATTATTGGTATTTAAAAGTGAGAAAAAACTACTCCCTCTGTCCTGGTTTAAATGTCGTGGAGTTTGAACTAGGCAGTAGAAACCCCCTATACAATTGACGAATTTAGAATCGGAACAGAGGTAGAGATCTTGTAGAGGAATAGATATACATGATTTGTATGAATGTGTAAATTTTGTTTAAAAGAGGTTCTATTTCGGGCTACACGTGTGACTCTAATTAGGAATTAATAAAACAAATTGTCTTCATATTTTTCATTATTGTATAGGTCTCATAGAAAAACATAATTCTATGCCTAGCCCAACAAAGTGCAAGCTTGAGGTCCATGGAATCCTTTTACATATGTCCCATGCGAAATTACTTGGATTTTGCAATTCTAAGCTCAAAACGAGGTGTGAAAAGGAAAATGTTTTGATTGGGTTAAGATTGCACGTATATTTAATGTAAATATTAAGTCTGATATGACGCATGGGCTGAAATATGATCTGCCAATATATAAATCTTGGCCAATATATCTTGGCTTCCATTGAGATTTATGTACAGTTGGACGCATCTCACAAGGGCATCGATTATACTACAGCCAGTATATCTAGTAATACTGATAATGGTGACAAACTAGATAGCACGTGTATGAATCATACATATAACACATGAAACGATAATTCATATTCCATTTTTGAAAAAATCGGCCATAATGAAGCAAAGCCATTTACAGGAGTGTGGTCTGAGTACATAGCAGTCGGTACACAAGAAGAACATCTAATAAGGGTGCGGTTGTACAACACAATTAGAACATGACCACTTCTGCACCAGATAAGTCTCTATCATCCTTGAAGCAACACATCCGAAAAAACAGAATTATCAGATGAAAAGTCACAGAGATACTACTGCCCCATGGTACAGAATTTCCATACAAAAATGAAATGCAAACTGTTTTCCGCTAGCGAATATGCACTGCCCAAACCTGCAAGGAAATATTGCATTGCTGGTAAGAAGTTCATGTATGAAATATAAGACAACCATATCTTTATATGCCGTGTCAGTCCTAGATAAGAGTTCAACAGCATCAAGTGAAAACTGAAACACAATGGCGAACTAAATGCTCACAAGCACTCAGAAAGAACAAAGGCCACTGCAAGCTCACAAGATACTGAAGACATCTCATCATCTTTAAAAACTGATGACATAAGAAAGAAAAATATAACAGGAAGTAGACTGCTTAAGGGAAAACTGGAAAACTAGTATTTACATTTGGTACTAGTTCAACATTATGGACTTTGTTCGATCATTTCATATTCTGAGGGGAATGTATAGCTATGAAGAATTAAGGGTTCTTGTGAACTATCATACGAAGCTCATTCTTTAGATCAACACTAGCCATTGCATATGTGCAATACACGTTTGGCTTATATATGTTGTAGTGAATATGTCATAAAGGTACTACAATATATTTCGTGTAAAGTAGTAATATCTACCAGGACATACGGCCCAAGGAAGATAAGAGGAGATCTTATTTCAAAATGAAACGGAAAGAGAAGCATACAGATTGTCGAGCACCCATAGAAATAACTGTATATAACATTGTGCAGAACCAGTTATTGATTTGTTAAACTTCCACACAGACATCATATGCAAGACTGCAAAACACTAATAATAGAATGTTACCTGGATGGGATTAAATCAATGTTTTCACATACTGATCCAGATGTTTATTGAAAAGTTCACACCTGCAAATAGAAGTATGTTTAAGAGACTACAGAATTGAGCTAAACATGAATGATTGTGTCTAGTGAAACTGAAAGTGGTAGTCTTTGGGTATCATCATGGAGCAAAATAATATGTAGTTCAGATGATTCTTAATTAGAACTAGCACTACAGCTTACTGAAGAAACTAAATTAAGAGAGAAATATATGAATAGCTTGAATGGCCATGTTTAACACAATGATTGTAAAAATGATTTCTTGAACACTTCTCACGCAAATCAACTATGGCTGAACACAGTATCATTGGTCTTCCTTCGTGAAATAAATTCTTCATGGATATGATGTTTGGTATGGTAGGTAGTTCAGACTAGGCATGAGTGCTAAACTAAATTGTTACTATATTTCCCATAATGAAGATTTTTGGCTCCCGAGCTCGAGTGCTCCCTCCTATTTAAAAAATTCGAAATCATATTTATAAGTTCCAGAAAATTCTGAAAAAAAATCCGGAGGCAGCCAGTAATATATCCTATGAACGTGCAAAATATTAACTTCAAATACGTTGTATTTTGAACTACACAAAAATGACAAAAGTGTAGATCTGAGTATGCATATTTTCAAATCTCTAAGTTTATCAGATTTGTTATTTTTGTGTAGCCCAAAATATAAAGTATCTCTATTTGAAAATTTGCACGTTCGTGGGATATATCATTGGTTACATCCTTGTTTTTTTCAGAATTTTTGGAAACTCACAAATATGATTTTTGAATTGTTTAAATAGGAGGGAGCACTGGTGCCCGAGAGCAAATAACACTTTCCCATAATTCCTTAACTATTTTCCTCTTATTTACAACAATTTTATTCCTCAATTATGAAACATAAATGATGCATCGTAGAAATAGTTTATCTAAAGTGATCTCATCCTTTAAAGCCTTCTGGTATCAACAATTTCTTCGAGTTAATCATGTAACTGACCATTTTTTCATTGACAAGCAGAACTTACTTGATTGGGCTTCCAGGAGCATACAGAGGATTCTTTACAACATACTCCACATATAGGCTATAGATATGCTTCAACGCATCTCGTTGATCACCAGTCCTTGGATGGGTGAGTAAAATAAGCTATATAAAATGGCATTGTCAGTGAGTGGATATCTTTTTGAACAAATGATAATTACATACATATCTGCATAATAACTACGATGCTAAAGGTGGATGGTGACAACCATAGTTAAGACACACACATATAAAGTAAAACAGGTCTGCATGGAACAAGGTTGCATTGATGCTTCTCGTATATCATCTCAAACTAGTTAAACATTGTTTTGACTGAAGTGATAGAGTTACTAGGTTGCATTAGTTTCAAGACAATGGAACCCAACCTACACTTTTTTAGGATGTTTGGTTATCTAGAAAATAACCTTCGATTTAACAGGAATCTAACCAAGTTACTTCACCATCCAAAATAAAAGCATAATAAATTTAAGAATGGAAGACGCCAGGGAAAGAGAATATATAGCACATCAACTAACCTTTATACCAGATGGGCTCTCCATGTAGTTCAATTTGTATGTGTTTGTTTTGAAGCTATGGAATGAGCACCCCTGACCTGGCAGTAGTGGCGCCCCAAGATTCCCGTTTTCTGTTCTGCAAATGCAAGAGGTTCATGAGCCAACTATGACTCTGGGATCGAAGATGCAAAAAAAATTTGAAAATTACAGTTATCTAGGCTATACTCTTATTCAGGGAACAGACGGTAGATGAACAGTGTTTGGGTATTAAACCATACGAATTTTGAAGCGGTATGGCGGTGGCTGGAATTCTAAAAGGTTTAGCCGTATCATCCAATACATCTTGACATTCACTGTTAAACAAGCTAAGGTGCGTACTTTGACCATTTTGTCACACCAGACATACCATTGGCTTTTGTTGGGAAGTAATACATAAACAAGTGATAAACTTTTGAATAATTCTGGAGCTTATTACATTCAGCAGCTGTATGTATAAAACAAAGTGCTGGAGCGGAAGATCCAATGTTTCCATTTTACTATTTTTTTAATGTCAAAGTTTCCCTTGCATGTTCAATATAAAAATTATAGATTCTAATATTATGGCGACATGAACAGAAGTTCTTCAGGTCTGTCCCCCTTAGACATTTACCCTTCACTCCCCACTTTACTCCAGTTCATCCTCTTAATTTGTAACGCTGAATGTAATAAGCTCCAGAATTATTCAAAAGTTTATCACTTGTTTATGTATAAAACAAAGTGCTGGAGCGGAAGATCCAATGTTTCCATTTTACTATTTTTTTAATGTCAAAGTTTCCCTTGCATGTTCAATATAAAAATTATAGATTCTAATATTATGGCGACATGAACAGAAGTTCTTCAGGTCTGTCCCCCTTAGACATTTACCCTTCACTCCCCACTTTACTCCAGTTCATCCTCTTAATTTGTAACGCAAAGTAGTCGTAGCACATTGTTTTTGTCCAATTAGTCATAATGTGAAAGTCGTGGATTAGCAATATACTAGTACCACTTCGGCTCACTGGATCTTCATTCAAGAAAGTCCAGTCTGCCGACAAAGTAGTCTAATTTCGAGAATTCAATTACAGCATATATGACCAAGATCATCCCTAATCATTGGCGCCAGACAACCCACCATACAGCAGAAGCGGAAGAGAGAGGTAAGGGATACGTACGAGGTAGGGTCGATCTTGGCGGTGAAGGAGCGGAGGGAGAAGAGGAGGCCGAACATGAGCTTCTGGTCCTGGTTGCGTGCGAGCGTGCGGAGCGGGCGGTGCCACTCGCGGTACAGCAGGCAGACGCCGTTGCGGTTGAAAATGTAGATCAGCTGGGCGTTGGAGCCCGTGCCTGTCCCCGGCGGCGCCGCTGGTGCCGGGCTGGAATCCGGCGCGACCGACGTCAGCGAGGAGCCGCCGAAGAACTGCATCGCGTAGGCTGCTGACGAGGCCGGCGGAGGGCGCGGCGGTGTGGCGTGGATCTCCGGCCGGGGACAGGAGATAATGATGCGGGGTGGAGGTGTTTGCTGCTGGAGAAGATCATGGACCGATCAGGCCCTGGTACTTATTATGAGCCAATGTCCACATAAAGCCCATACCACTTTACCTAGGCTCGAGGCCCAGGCACAGATGGGTCGAGATAAAAATGCAGGATGGTAGGCGGAAGAAATGCTGAGGAAAAACCGGACATCCTATTCCTATTTTTCAAATCCTTCAAATTAATATCTTTACTACTCCCTCCATTCAAAAATAAGTGTCTCAAGTTTGTCTAAAAGTGAATGTATCTATACATGAAACATGTCTAAATACATTTATTTTTAGGCAAACTTGAGACACTTATTTTGGAACGAAGGGAGTATTAATGATATTAATTTATATTAAAGATATTTTTCAAGGTGAGTTGGTGGTGTCACACCTCTCCATGGTGTCACACATCCACGTTTTTACACTAAATGCCATCCACCGTGGGTCAAACAAACACCAAAACGCCCGTACGATTATCCATCCTAACAAACACGGTGGACCCGCCCCGTGCGTTGTGTCAACAATAATTCAAACTTCCTAATTACGTGCCCAGCAACAATAATTCAAACGTCCTAAACACACGCCCAACGAGATAGCTACATGTTTATCGATCCCAACAATAATTCAAACTTCCTGACTACACGCCCAACAACCTTGCAAGTCGCCATAGTCAGTCACCCTACCCTGCTTGCTTGTCGCTTCTTCCAGCACAGTACTCCGGCGTCGCTGTCGTTGGCAGGTCGATCGCCGTCACTTTTTTTTTTAGAACGGGGAAATATATTAATACTAGAGCTCAGACTACAACATATCTCGGCGACAAAGCGTCGAACAGGGATAAAAGGTGCCTAAACGCACAAGAAAGAAATGATCCAAACACTTGTAGTTGATACCGAAGATTGCCTATGAAGCCAAACAGCGATCGTTCGTCCGTCGACAACCCGGGCTCGATATTGCTGCATCTGCAATCTTCAAGGGCATCCATCGTGCTCCATACTAGTTGATGCCCGCGGGTGGCTCTCCCGACGGTCTATCTGGCGTATGCACTCGAGGCTTAGAAGGACTGAGCTGAAGATTTCGAATAACCATCACCGAGCTCAATCTCAGAGGGTCCTTGCCGTTGAATCTGGGGATCAACAACAGAGATATTGTTGTCCATCTCTGGTGACACAACCCGAACGGCAGAAGGACGGTATCTTCTACAAAGTGATCATCTGGCAAATAAAACATTGTGCCTTTTGAACTCATCGGGAATCTATCCGGCACCTCTATAGCATTGCCACTGTTGATAGCCTTGCAAGCATATTGGCAATAATAAGTTCTTTTCTGCCCATGAATCCCATTTGTTGTATGTGAGCATAACTGATGCTTTTTGCTGCCCTTAAAACTCCTTCGATGCATGTGAACTAAATTGTCTAGTAAAGCTAGAGGAGCTAAATTAACTTGGCTCCACCACTTCACACTGAGCAACCTATTCCCAAACTGAAATTTGCAGAATAGAGCATCAAAGGTGTGAAGATTTTGCATATCATACCATCCACTGGAGATCATCAAATGATTGTTGGCGACACCAGAAAATTGGATAAGAGCATAGACAGAGAAGTCGCAACACATGAAGACCTCCCATCCGAATATCCAAATCTGGGCAAACTCATCAGCACCACACCGACTTGCATCTCGCGTAGCAACATCAAACTGAGCAGAAAAACAAGGGATAGGAGCAGCCACTCCTTTCCTCATGTGCAGGTTCTTCACCTGCAACAACATGCTCACATCCTGAATATGGCATGCCGGCCGCCCCGCCGATGGACAACCTCATGGTGCAGGACGAACTGCCACCCATTGCAAAGTTGGGGAGACACATAAATTTCAGGATTTGAGGCTGCTGCATCTTCAAATAAAACCTCCACAAGCAGCACCAAATCGAGACTTCCAGCGAGCTATCCCCCAGATCAAAGTCCAGCAGGGGGGATCTGCCACAAAATTATTGGAGAACGAAAGAGACAAAGTCGTGGAAGCGACCACCGCCGAAGCAACGTGCCGCCATGGGTTTGGCCGAGAGGTGCCGGCATAAGAGCCACCACCTACCCTACTCCACCCCTCCGCCTCGCTGCCATCACCATGAGCTTGAGGGAGAGGAGGAAGAAAGACAGGGGCGGATCTAGATCCGGCCGCCTGGTTATTTGCCGGGGAGAAACTACTGAAGAGAAAAACTAAAACTACTAAGAGCCAGACCCCCCTCCCACACGACGCCGGCCACCATGGCCGCCGGCCACGTGGGGGAGAGAGGCCGGCAGCGAGATCTGGAGAAAGGCTCAAGGAGGGAGAAGACCACACGGGTCAGTCGCCAGGGCAAACCTTTCTAGTTCAGTTCTGTTCACCCCAAAGCCATAATAGGGAGTGATCGGCCAGGTACAAGTCGTCAGCAACCTCCATGTCGCCTGTGATGCGACCAATTCATCATCAGTACTGATAAATAGACAATTCATCATCAGTACTCTGTCACTTGCTGTAGCGTATCGGCCAGCACAGAGTGAAATGCACGTACGGTCATTAAAGTTGTTGGCCATGACCAAAACAGTCCCCGAACTCAGGATTTGCCTAAATACAGTACTGAAAGTTGCTCTGCATGTCCACCTATGGTCCTAAATACGAATGACTAGCGTATAGTACTGACGTGGCAATAGAGCAGGCTCACTGCGGTCCTCGAAGTTACAACAATGTCCAAAACAGTCCTAAAACTTAGGATGTCCATTTTTTTTAAGCAATGCAATAGATTTGACATCTATCTGTTATATTATTAAAGCTATTTGCATTATCTCCATGCTCTTAGTTGCTCTGATATGGATACTCTAACTGAACACACGAATAGTTGTTCCTAACTATATCAATTATTTTTCTTGCAAATTTAATGGCAACTCGAATAATATGAATATATATCAAATCCAAGAAAATATAGGTTTATGGTTACTAAATAATAATCTGTGGATGTGGGAAATTACTGCATGTGAGTTGATGGTGTTTTCTATTTCCCGAGAGTCTTCACGTGCCTCCAATGATCATAGTGTTGGAATCTTCATGTGTGTCAGTAACATGTCTTGTGGCTCTCGATTTTCCGGGCATTTGTTCATGCTTTCGATTATCGAAGCGTCACAACTGTCTCGGCGTAGATGAATTTTTAGTTTTTGGAATTATGAATTATCCATGTTGTATTTCCCGGGTCCATATGGAGTTTGAAATGATGAAACTCCACACTTTGTTTCCTATCTTTTTAATGGTGTAATTTTTAACGGTGTAATAGATAATCTTCTGACTTATGTATGTATGATTTTTATGGATCGATGTCTTCGGATCATGGAACGGTGCAAGCAGTGGCGAAGCTAGAAGATAAAGCTATTGGGTTCAGCTCCATCTACTAGGTGTAATACTTCACTAAATTGGCACTAGCAAATACAAAATTAGTGAAGGATATGGACAATCTATTGGGTTCACCTGAACCCAATGCTCGTACACCAGCTCCGCCACTGGGTGCAAGTAATTGCAGAGCTGATCCAGTTCATATCCTGCACCTTATCCATGGAATCAGATTATGAAAGTTACATTTATTTTATTTGGGAATTTTTAATTGTACTATGCTCAGATCCATCAGCTTAGAAAAATAATATTGGTGCATGGAAGTCTAATATTGATTTTGTTACATTTTAATCTCGATTTTTCCGTCAGCTATACGAGTTGCATGCAAATTCTTTTCCCTCCTTGGTCTGTTTTGTCTGATCTCTTCTTTTAATCTACATGCAAATTAGTTAAATACGTGATTTAGTGTATGTGCGTTGTGTTGCATGCAAACTCCTTTTCCGCCTTCGTGATCAAACGTGGTTTATATGTAGAAAAATAAATTGCATTATTTCAACAACAAAAAATGGAAATTCTAAGGTTTAGGACTGTTTTGGACACCGTCGGTAACTTCAAGGACCGCAGTGAGCCTGCTCTATTGCCATGTCAGCGCTATACGCTAGCGTTCGTATTTAGGACCATAGATGTACATGCAGAGCAACTTTCAGGACTATATTGAGGCAAATCCTGAGTTTGGGGACTGTTTTGAACATGGCCGACAACTTCGAGTACCATAGGTGCATTTCACTCGCCAGCACAGTACTCCGGCGCGCCGCTGTCGCCGGCTCGTCGATCGCCGTCACTTGCTGCAGCGTCTCGGCATGCTACGGCAAACAGGTACAAGTGGTCAGCAACCTCCATGTACCACGCTAGCAAGCTCACCGTTAGCCGTAGTTCCTCATCCACCTGTGATGAGAGTCAAATGAATCTGAATCAGTGAAGTATGCATGCTGAAAACTCCTTGTAGGTGAACGGTGCGTGCTGACAAAAGGTGCCCAGTGGCCTTTTGTGGGGTTTGGGTTGTCTATAAGATGTCTCAAAGAAAACTTGCTGACAAAGGGAAGAATGGTATGTACAAACTGGGTTTAGCAGTATTTGTGTGCATGTTCATTCATAACATAGTGTAATTAACAGTGCTTATTGGAGATGACAACTAAAAGAGATCAACTCCCATTCGTACGGCACATCTACAAACGGGTTTCTTCATACGTGAACAAACTAGCACAATAGACACCCCCAATGACGTCTGATGACAATCAGGACATGCACACACCATTGGCCTATGACCTTTCCTACTCAAAGTACACTCGCAACAAGAGGTCATGTTGAGCTCGGGGAAAGCTCAAAAGGTATGGCCTCTAGCTGTACTGTTTCTTTTACCAAAAAACATATATGAATCTCTGTATTGTATTCTGTTGACAGACGTACAAGCTCAAAGGCGACAGACATCACGTGATCGTCAAAGAGCTCGCCGTGAAAGTTTAACCATCGACCAGAGACAAGAGCTCAATGCCCGTCGAAGAGATAATAGAAGAAATTTAATAGCTCAGCAGCAACAAGATCATACTCCTACCCAATCTACCCTCACAATAGGAGGTACCCTAGAACAGGGAGATAGCTCAAACGGTATGGCTTTTTCCCTGTTTATTGTGTGCGTGTATTGTTGGAATCTAGCTATATCATAGTTCTAACAAGATATAGTTGCATCACCATGTAATCAGACGTACAAGCTCAAAGGCGCAGGCATCCCGTGGTCGCCAAAGGGCTCACCGTGAAAGTTTAACTTCCGAGCAGAGGCAAGAGCTCAATGCCGGTCGAAGAACACGTGCCCGTGCGTTGCAACGGAATTTATTCATACAGAAGGAGGCTGTGCTCAAGAATGGACTGAAAATTTACCTCTCTCCCATACACATGGACATGACCTACAAATACCAAGTCCACCTTGTACTTCACAAACCATCTCGAAAGCAGGCCTCATACTCTCGCACATCACAAGCTTCAGTTCACCATTCAGCCTCCATTGATAAATACCACATGCAAGTGTACAAAATATACTTGCATCAGAACGGGCATAATCAACAAAATGTTTAAGTGCATACTTTAGACAATAACATCCAACTGTCCAATCATAATGGTCAGAACATGCTGTCACAGTATAAAAAATATAACTTGTTATTGTCAATGATTTAGTATACCATTTCTCATCAAAATCATCAAATCTGAACCTAATTTGGGTACAGGATTCAGCTTTATAGTGGATTTCGAAATAAGTAGCACACCATGAAGGTGTAATCCCAAACCATGAGTATTTATATGCTTCAGACGTGACAACACATCACTTGGTATATGCTAATAATTTCATTGCTGTATCGACTTGAGTGTATTTCAGTCATTCTAAGAGAGAAGAGAACTCACGTCTTCCTGAAAAAAGCTAAAGTGTAAGAATGATTTTTTTTTCTTATCATGTACTGTGATGTTTTAGAGATGATCGGTGATGGTGTATCCATCTGTGAGTTGTTGTCTCAGCCTCTATTTTCGTTTTTAGGCTTATCTGGTAATAGCTGGTGAATCCCAGCACTTGCTTGTAACAAAACTCTGTAACAACTTCTGGCTTTTTAGCAAATGAAAAGCTGGGCCGAGTGTCTTTCGTCTAAAAAAAGACTTACTGATGGCAATCAGCTGCTTTGGCAGGAGAGATAACAATAGCAGTGGTAATGATATTTCCATTTTCGAGAATGATCAAAATTGGATGGATATGGCTTAAGTTTTGATATAGTAGTGTTCTGGAAAAAAAAATGATATAGTACAAATGTTTGTGAAACAAGTTTTAACTAACAAACTAGATATCAGTTTGGTAATCCTAACAACCTTTTGCCCATATTTCCTGCACCGAACTCTTATCCTAACAACCAATAGCTAAGTAAGGAGTAATCCTAAAAAAAATAGTTCTAGCGCTAAACTATAGAAACCTTCCCCTAAAAAATAAAGGTATAGAATACCTCTCTGCTCATGACACGGGCGACAAATCCTCCACCTCGAGCTTGCAGTCATCCACCTCGAGCTTCCAATCCGCCATCGCAACAAGGTACCCCTTCTCCCCATGTGTCCTTTCTTGAGCAGCACGTGCGCACCGCTCGCAACCAGGCTCTAGGAGTGGCGGCGGCAAGAAGGAGAGGGCCGGGATGCGCCGCCGGGTTCAGAGCCCGCTCGATCAAGCGGGCCACGGGGACGCGTCTGAGCTGGTGGATGGGGAGGGCAGGATATGGCGATTTCTGGGCGACGCAGCGCCAGATTGCGGTCGGCGGTCGGCACCTGTGCGGCCCGTTCATGGGAGAGGAGGCCGCGGGGCGAGGAAAGGGGGCGTGGGCGGCGCGACGCGGCACGGCGCCAGAGTCTATCGGCGGTGGGCCGCCCATTCATGGGAGAGGAGGCTGTGGGGCGAGGAAGGGGGCGTGGGCGGCGCGGCACCGGAGTCTTCCGGCGGTAGGCACATGGCCGTGGAATGAGAAGAGAGCGATGGGATTGGGGAAAGCGATAATTGAGCGAGAAAGGACGCGTGCAGGGTGAGTGAGTGAGTGAGTGACCGTCCGTTTGGTTGCTCAACCAGCTACAAATCCGACCTCGCCTGGTCCATCCGTCATGTTTTGATTACACAGATAGAATTTTCATTACATGTTAACATGTCGTTTTTTGTAGTCACGCTTATGGAGACGACAGTTCCAGACACGGATATTGACGAAGCTTCAGAAGAAGCCACCGACATATCCTCTGATGCAATGGAGACAGAAAACTCGTCGAGTTTTTCACAATCAAAGGAGGTGATTGTCTTTTTTTAGGCACGCTCTCCTACAACAATCTTTAAATTTTGTTGCGACAAATGTTGCCTTTTTGTAGGTCATAGACAATGTGAAAATTGACTCTGTCGATTCTCCAAAAGAAGCCATGGAAGAGACTCTAGACTCACAGATTTTAAAAGAGCCAAAAGAAGTGCATACAGGGACAATAAATTCGTGACTTAATAAACCAAAGAAAGCGAACAGAAATGTTATCCCAGACGAAGCACTCGAAATAGCACAACCCTGCTGAACTTCAGATGTATACTAGATCATTTAGACGCGCGTTGCCGCTCCCGTCCATTAGGTAAATAGATTGATCTGAGGTCGAATTGTCATACCGTTCAATATCATTTGTATATTACTGTTACAACTTCTTGGTATTTGATCTGCTCATCATAACTCATAGGTTCTGGCGATAATTATTCAGAGTATACAACAAGGGCTAATTCAAGACCTACCAGTCTACCATAGCAATAGATAAACAACATGGTAGACATCAAAAGGTGCAGTAACATAGATAATAATAAAAATGGCACTTCAAATTGCTCAACACTAATCAAATAGGTCTATCCTTGGCTCATGCTCACTTGCCATCACCATATATTCCCGTGCACAAGCATGTTGGGTAACTGGAAAGAGAAGACATGTGCAATCAATATTGTCTGGGTAACACGCATACGTATAGTGTATTAATCTGCACATTGTTGTATCTACAATGTATCAACTTAAGTACGTCAATCTCGGAAAAATAAACTTTACAAACTTCACCCAAGCAAAACATAAATTCTTATTTCATCAGACAAAGTAAACTTTCAGTTCCTTTTGCAAGGCCATGTCCACGTACAATTTCTCGAGCTTTTGAACCCTCACTTTCCTGCCTTCTAACTCCTTGTAGGAAGATATTTTCCTACAGATATTTTATGGAAAATAATTTTATCAGGCAGCCGCAACTCATAAAATGAACAAGAATCAATAGTATAATACTTTGAGCTGGAGAAGCATAAATTTAGTCTCACATACAAGACATTACCATTGAGCAATTTCCTGATTACAATTACATGCACACCCACATCAACTGTGAATAGCACCAACTAAATCACCAAAGCACCCAAACTCTACATCGTCAAGTATAACTTTAATTATAGTGCCCACAGATATAACATAATTACAGAAGACGGTCTCCAAATTCCAAGAGGGAACATCACACTACCTCTTTATCCGACAAGGGATGATGCCAAAATCAGGTATGGTGCTGCTTTAATCTATCCTAGATTGTATTTCTTTGGCTTCTTCTATGAAATAAGACAGCTAATCATCTCAATATTGACAAAATCAAAGGTAGCCAGCAATTTTAAAACGAGTCGTATGCATTGAATTCAATTGACCAAATGATAAGCAGCAGTAATACGGCAATTATACATGTTTTCCGCGAAGTAGACATGCTTGTTTGAGCGCTTGTTATCCAATTCCTGAAGCTTTGAGCTTAATCGTTCAAATTTGTACAAAAAGTGTCATTCAAATTAGAATACAATATAGAAGTTGGCTAGAACAAATGGAATATTATTTGTTTTGAATGTTTCAAAGCCATCGGAGGCCTTTTCAGTTCGGATGGCCTGAAGGATGTATCCCATATCTTTTTTTTAAACTGCTATCCCATATCTTTATGTTTCAACAACATACATTCCTCTTCAGTGCACCTATTTGTTTCAGGCCTAATAAAAGGTATATGATAATCCAACTGAAAAACATAGGCTATACCAAACTTTGAACTGCTAGAGTAACTTTATTATGCATACTTGATCATCTTGAAATATAACTCAACTGGAATGCAAATAAGTCGCTTAATCATGGCACATCGTAAATTGACATCAAACAAACTGGTTAATGCGTGAAAAGACAGACCACTTGAGAACTGTAGTGGCTGTTCTTCACGTAAGAAAGATTGATAATAATTATCTCCTCTACAAACCAAGGCACGTAATGGCTGGATTTAAAGAATTGTTTTTGAAAAAAGAAGAGTGAGTCCAAATAGTGATACATCAATTTTTTTTACAGATTTCACACTAACACAAGGACCTAGTGAGAGCTTCGTAGGTGGTTCACCTGCATCAGCATGTAAAGTTGTGGATATGCGTGTTCTTTTCACAAGAAACCAAGCGACCCATCTGCTTAGATTTCTCCTAAATACCAGTTGAGTTAGGCCCAGTTCTTTTGAGTTTCGGCTTGTGCATAAGCCACTCCGGTTTGAGCTGTCCAGAAAAACAGCAGTGAAAATAAGCTCCTGAGAAAATGCAGTCCAGTTCTTTTCGGCTTTCACTGTCCCGGCTTATTGTCTGAGCGGTATGATGCAAAGTCTGTAATGCCCCTGAGATGATTTTGTGTTTTAACTGTTGTTTCTTACTGTTTTTGCTAGAAATTTGAGGACGAAAACAATTCAAGAATTTGAGAAAGAAAAAATTCCAGAATTTATGTTGCCACTACAAGGACTGAATACATGTTCGAACACTGCACGTACTGATATACATGACAGCACTGAACACTAGCATTATCGTGTGGCTCCAACGGAGAAACTGCTACCGATGCATGATCTTGATGAGTCGTGCTACAGAGGAGCTGCAGGTCGGCCGGACGTGGGAGGTGGTTAGCGAGATCTGGCGCAAGCAGAGCGTCGGGAGAAGCAGGTCGGCCGGAGGCGAAGCGCCGGCGGACGGCCGCAGCGGAACAGAGGCCGCCGAGCTCGAGATGTGGTGGGCGGAGCGGGCTCGAGCTCGACTTTGCATCCGTGAGAGGCAGCAGCAGACGGCGACCGGAGGAGGAGGTCGGACGGAGGCCACAGGAGGGCGGCGGAGGAGGAGGTCGGACGGCGACCGGAGTTGCCGGGGACGGCCGCAGCAGAACGAGACTCGGCCGACGAGCTCGACCTCACCTCAATCCGGAGTTGGGGAAGCTTGTGCCGGCGGGGGGCGGCGACCGAAGTTTCCGGGGACGGCGGCGGCGGGGAGCCGCGGCCGGAGTTGCCGGGGATGGCGACGGCGGTGGGCTAGCGTGGAGGAACCCTAGCAGGCTAGCACGGCAACACGAGGGGAGAGGAGATAACGTTTCGGTCTCGCTCTCCAAATGCAGGGCGCGGTGGCAATTTGCTGTAAATCCGATTTCGAACAGGGGCAACACATATAACGCTTCGCTTGACGCGCTGGAAGCTGTGGGCGGTTGCGGGAAGTTGGGGTAGCCCAGCTTTTTTCCACTGTGAAGGAATCAGAGAAGCTGGCTGTCACAGGAAACAGCTTAAAATCGAGTTCTTTTTAGCTTAAGCTTATTTTCACCATTAAGCTGTCCAAAAGCTTCAAAAGAACTGGGCCTTAGTAATAGCAGAAGAAGCGGCTTCTTTGCAGTTAAACAAATCTGAACAGAATCTTGCATCTAAACAAATGCCCAACCAAAACAAAAAACTCAACGGATCTGGCCTCTGGGCACAAAATTTATGGTCAGGAGCGGTTGAATTAGGGACATAGGTCGAGAAATATCCATGGCAGAAATTGAGGAACGCAATCATCAACTATTGATTTGGGATTTACGGCAGCAACATACCTCTTGCAGCCACTGTCGCTAAATCGAATTGGGGCCGAGGCACACCAGGCGAAGCCATACCCCCATCTCCGTCTGTCTCTCAAGGGAGCTCGACCCGAACGCCATACCCCATCTCCGTCTAGTCTACAGTACCGCGGGAGGACCTAACTGTAATTTGTCGAAAACTCAGGGATTTTCTCGAAACAAAACTTTACAAAAAACCCCGCGAAGGACTAATTCACAATTTCTAGTAATGTCAGCGATTTCCATGTAAACGTATTACCTAACTATATTAAGGCGGACCGAAATTCTACTTCCGCAGCGCGCCAGCGCGATTCGCACTGTTTTACTGTGCCCTGCTGCAGTGTAACAGTACCGCGAGAGGACCTAACTGTAATTTGTCGAAAACTCAGTGATTTCCTCGAAACAAAACTTTACAAAAAAAACCCGCGAAGGACTAATTCACAATTTCCAGTAATGTCAGGGATTTCCATGTAAAACGTACAAAATCCCCCCTCCTTCTTTCTTCTCCTGCGACAGCCCGATGTCGCCGGCGCCGCCGACGCTCGCCGACGCAGCTGTGCACCTCCCCGCCCACATCGAAGGCTACCGCCGGGGCCGCCATCGTCCCCTCTCCTTCCACGCCGAGTCTCGCTTGGTGGGACGCTGCGTGGGCGCCGGAATCGCCGCTGCCGTCCTCGGCGACCGCCGCCGCGTTTCGTGGACTGCCGGTGAAGCTCCGACGACCAATCAGGGGCGGCGCCGCCGCGCGCCTCCAGCGCGACCAGCCGTGTGCCCTGACTTGCGGTGGCGCGACGCCGGCGTCCACCACGCGCCGCGGCGGCAGAGTCCAGCTCAGGCCATTGCTGACGTCACCACGACGTCAGCGTGGGGCCCACCTGTCAGACTTTTTCCTTCTTTTTTTTTAAAAAAATAGATTGCTAACAAGTGGTCCCATCTTAATTAAACAAAATATAAAAAACTGCTAAATACTAAAAAAAAATCTAACATATCCATCTAAAAAAATATGGAAAAAATGCCAACATGACCACAAAAATAAATGCTGATTATTTATGGCATGTGAATAAAATTTCAAATTCAAATAATTCAAACTTTTAAATGACTTTTAAATTTTGGAAAACTGCTAAATATTAAAAAATCAATAACCTCATATATCCACCCGAAAAATATTAAAAATATATCGCTATAACCACGAAAATAAATGCTGTCTATTTACATCATGTGATCAAATTTTAAAATTGGAGATTTTAAACTTTCAAATGTATTTTAAATTTCAAAAACTACTAAATACTATAAAATCAAAAAATTAAAATGCACCCATCTCAAAAATATGGAAAATATATCAACATGAGCCTAAAAAATAAACTAACTTCAAACATATCAATCTAAAAAATATGGAAAATATGTCAACATGACCGCAAAAATAAATGCTAACTACTTACGATATACGAACAAAGTTCAAATTTGAAATTTCAAACTTTTAAATGCCTTACAAATTTCAAAAATATTAAATATTGTAAAACCAATAACTTAAAATGTATCTATCTGAACAAATATGTAAAATATGTCGACATGAGCACAAACAAAAATGATCAAAATTCAAACTTGAATATTTGAAACTTTAAAATGTCTTTCGAATCTGATCATTCAAACTTTTAAATGTCTTCCAAATTTTCAAAAACTACTAAGTACTATAAAATCAATAACTTCAAATAGTTTTAAATTTGAATACTTCAAACTTTAAATTATCTTTCAAATCTGGTCGCCAAATTGCAAAAACAACCAAACACTATAAAATCAATATCTTTAATATATCCATCTGCAAAAGATGAAAAAAATGCATCAACATGACCACCAAAAAATGCTAACTATTTATGTCATGTGCTCAAATTTCAAATTCGAATATTTCAAACTTTCAAGTGTCTTTCAAAATTTCAAAATCTGTTAAATACTACCAAGTTTGAATTGTTTTCCAAAACTAAACGATATTTGCATTTCAATAACTATTAAACCTGAACAATTTTTAAATGTCAACATTTTTACATTTAAATTTTACCACACAAACACGGCGACTTTAAATATTTTAAAACTTTACATACTTTTCAAATATAACCACTTCCAAATTTGAATTATACCACACGGGCTCAGCACACAGATTTGAATATTTTGAAAATTTAAATACATTTCAATTCTAACCATTTTACAAACATAAAATGGATAGAAAATTAAATAACTTCTTAATTTAAACAGTTTTTTGAAACTAAACAATTTTTAAAGTTCGCACGAATTTGCACTTCTGCAACGCTCCAGCGCACGGTCACTGTTCTCCGCTGCTAACGTCACCCTGACGTGACGGTGACCCATTTAGTCAGCGATTTATCCTTTTCTGCATAAATTTAAGAAAATGGTTAATCCTTGACATGCAAGCCTACTTTACTTATACATATTCCAAAAAAAATATACATAATCAATAATTTAAAATCCATCCATCAGAAAAATATGACAAAAATATCAAAATGTCCAAAAAATACATGATAACTACTTACAACAAAATAGAGACACTTTTCCACATAGATGTAAGAAATTGTTGAACCCCTAACATATGAGCTCCCTTTCCTTACACAATTCCCAAGAAAAAAATTAATCAAATTACAAAATCAATAGTTTAAAATCTATCCATAAAAAAATGTGACAAAAATATCAAAATGTTCAAAAATACATGATAACTACTTACACCAAAATACAAACATTTTTTGACATTTCAATTTAGCAAATATCTAGAGAAAACCTAAATACATTTCGTCTGATTAAATGGAATTGGATTAAGAAAAAAAATATACACTGTATTTCCACTAATTATATAGCATAATTAAATATGATAAACTACAAACATAAACCTACATATTTTTACACACTTAGAATTGCTAAAATTTTGAAGCTACTATACTTCACATAACAAATTTCAGCGAATTTCAACATTTTTAAACCCGAGTCTAATATGAAGAGGGGAAGAGATTGGTTCTTACCTTCAGACAACAGAATAAACCACTGAGTAGACAAAATCCACAGAGTTGTAGGAGGGTGGAGGTGTGGAGCAGAAAGCATGGGGAACTGAGGAGAGAATGAAGAACCAGATATGATTAAGCCATGAAAAGCAAGAGGGACCCCGTGGTGCATTAGAGGCGGCTGACCTAGGCTCAACGTCGCGGTGGAGCAGCATCCCATACTCCTCCTGGTGCGCGCCGCAGATGAGAGATGCTCCAAGGATGTAGGCATTCGAGATTGGTACACCGCCGTCTCCACCCTCCTTTTGCTGCCGTGCACGACGAAGATGGCTAGGGCTGGAGACGGCAGTCCCTGGCCGGCTGGTCGGCTGCCGCTTGAGGTACAAAGGAACCCGCATCTCCCAGGAACGCCGATCGCCATCGCTACGTCTGGCGGCCTGCTCAAGGTACCCAAACGGCAAACCTCAGATTGGGATCCCGGCATCCGGCACCACCGGCTCCTGTTCATGGCGTTGTCAACAAGGGAGAGACGGAAATGAAAAGTCGGGAGCAGATTGCATCCGCGCAAGTGTGGAGCCTCAGTAGATGGGCTTTTTCGGCCCAATCAACCAGAGTGGGCGACTTCAACGCCCAGAATAGCGTCCCCTAGGGACACTGCATCTGACGGTGAGAAACTTCCACATCATTTGATCCGACGGCCACAAAGTCTGAGGGCGTGAGAGAGCTCATGTTTGTATCAGTTTTAATGTCCCTAATTTCTGGCCACGTAGTTATCCAAATGGTATTCCAAGAAACCATGACAGGTGATTTGTTTAAAATCATTATAAATAGTTATTTTCATCCTGTTTTTAAGGATAATGAAAGTGCATTGATCTACAGGAACTTGTCAGGTTACTTAGTTTTTAGCTTCATGCTCTCATGGGATGGTGAAAAGTTGGTCCATCCAGTTTGTACCGTGATTCTTCTCTATTGCGCATTCTTGCAACTTAAACATGATTTTTTTTAGGTAATTACCAACATATATTTATATTGCTCGTGCAAGATGGTTATTACATGAGGAAAAGGTTTTTGTTGTATCTGCTAAAGTATCATGCAAATGAAGTCGAAGACAACATTCCAGATGTTGTATGAGAATATCTTAAGCGTGTCAATAGATATCAGATTTGGCAACATAGGCGATGATTCAAATCGTTCCTTATTTTGTACACATGACGTAAAAATATGACTGGATTTTAGCTTGTTGGATTACGATGTGCTATCTTATCTATATACACTAGAAGAATACCCGCGCGTTGCGGCGGAAGTCTTTTTAAAAAATTATAAAGTAAATAAAATGGTATAAGAGGCATGAAATATCCAACTGTCAAGATTCAGTTGATCGCAATAGTCGAGACACTAAATTTAATTCGTGCCAAATTGTTGAATATTTGAGAACTAAATATTAGTGACGTGAACAATTATATGGCTGAAAAAACATGACATGCATAGGTTGTATGAAAACTATTATTAATAAATGTTAGTATACATGACATGGACAATTGATTGACCAAAATAGTGGGTGATGTGTATAGCTTGCATGTTAAGATAGAAAAATAATTAATGCACTTAGTGGGGTTTTACTTTATAAGAGGTATAGATTAATTTCTACATTTATTCAATGTTAAATTATGCACACAAAAATACCCGTTGTAACGCACGGGCATTCAACTAGTACTATTTAAAACACAAGTAATTAAGCCCCATGATATAACACTTATTGTAACACCCAGGCCACTCATGGGCAGTCGGTCTTTTGACCGACTCCATAGATCACCACTAGTGTTTTTTTCGCACCTCACTCATGCGCGTGCAGGAAATTTCCTGATCGGTCACTCATCCCAATATTGACCCGAGTCAAGCACTGTTAACATCATAGTTTTATCGAGATGAGTTCTCAAGAAAAAAAAGCACCTTATTGATATGAGTATCTATCAATTCTATTAATGCATGAGCTAGGATATCACACTACTCGACCTATCCTAGGGTTGGATTTACTTAGCTGTGATCGTTGTGGAGTGTCAATTTTTTAAATCAATAGGTTTCGATATTTATTGTGCTCTCAATGTTCTTTCTTGACATCCTGACAACTAAGCAACGTTTCTATATCCCAAGGACAAACTCATGTTTTCGGTGATCTTAGATTCTTATATGTTGAATGCATGGCTCAGATTAGTCTAGCATGTGTGTCTAATGTTTTCTATTTGGTGATGCAAATGTTAACCCAAGGCTACACTTCTAAAGCTATCGGAACAACATTTAGTCAACCATATATTTTTATTGGAATATTTTCCTTTCCGATTTTCAGGTAGCTGATAAATAGTATCAATCAATTGAGCTTTTCATATGTTTAAGTTAATTCTTAAAAAATTCCGTAACAAAAAAGCAATTTCAATTAGTTGCACTTGGTGAAAAGCACAATTAAGTTACATTTTTCACTAGAATAAAGTTGCTGTTAAAATACAATCCACTAGGTTTTGGCTTGACTTCGTGGTGGATTATGATAATCTCGTTTGACCAACCAGTTTTACATTATTATTTGTTTGACCCATAAACTGATAGCACATGGCTATACAAAATCTCATGAAAATTAGATTAGCAAATTCTAACGAACGAATCAAGATGGACAGCTCCTTTCTCCCGTGCCGACGCGAGTCGTGAGGCCACCACGCATTCGGGATGACGCGTGTCCACCCATCGTCCTCCTGGTGGCCGACTTCTAGATGTCGACGCACGTCCACCACGCACTCCCTTGACGTGTCTGACGCGCGTAAACTCCAAAACCCAAGCTCAGCCCTTTATATTCCAGGCATCGCAACGCTGCAAAGGCATCAGATCAGAGTAGCAGCACGGATTAAATCTTCGACAGCGATCTATCATCGACGACGAGCTAGAGAAACTTGCAAACGACTGATCAACCGAGCACCATGTCCCAGCTGATGGACAAGGCGAAGGGGTTCCTGGCGGAGAAGGTGGCCGGCGTGCAGAAGCCGGAGGCGGACCTGTCCGACATGTCGGTGCAGAAGGTCGGCCGCGACGGCGCCACCCTGTCCGGCCGCCTCGACGTGCGCAACCCCTACTCCCACACCATCCCCATCTGCGAGATCAGCTACTCCCTCAAGCTCGCGGGCCGGGAGGTGGCCTCAGGCACGATGCCGGACCCGGGGTCCCTCACCGGCGGCGACACCACCAGCCTCGACCTGCCCGTCAAGGTGCCCTACGACTTCCTCAAGAGCCTGATGAAGGACGCCGGCCAGGACTGGGACCTCGACTACGAGATGCGCGTCGGCCTCACCGTCGACCTCCCCGTCGTCGGCAACTTCACGCTGCCGCTCACCAAGGCCGGCGAGCTCAAGCTGCCCACGCTGTCCGACCTGTTTTAAGTTCTGCGTGCGCCTGGCTGGTGAGCTCCGTCGACGAGTAGCACGTCGGGTAGTAATGGGCGATCAGGACGGTCGATCCCTTGCTCTGTTTTTTTACTAGTACTCCGGATCATGGTGTGGGTGTGCATGGCGTAGTAATGATGTAAATGTGTGTCGTATCACTGAACTTTTGGGTGAGTAAAATAAGCACACAGGTTTTTTACGAGAAAACCAGTCTCCGTTCAGTTATCATTTGGCTACCCTTTTTGTTAAAAAAAGAAAATTCGTTTGGCTAGCCTCCAACTCCAAAGGTTGGTTGTATCCCAGCCCATAAGAATTCTTTTTTATGGTTGGTTGTATTCTAGCCTATCAGAGTTCTTTTTTATGGTTGGTTGTATTCTAGCCTATCAGAGTTCTTTTTTAGTGTGAGGCGACGCTCCTATCGACAACGCGGGTGCCTCATCACCGTCTCAGTCTATCGAAAGTGTTTATGGGATAGAATGTGCATGTGCGTTCATAGGGATAGGGGTGAGTGTATCGGCATGGCCAAGCATTACACTACAGATATTTCATAGGAATATGGGTGAGTGTATCTGCATGCCAAGCATTACACTACAAATATTTGCAGACTGCATCCGTGTAGCTGGGATTTTGATCTGACGATGGAGGACTCTGTCCAACGATGACGAGGCGATTTCCAGTACACTGAGTTGGTGCATCTGGTCTAGCGAAAACAAACTCGTTCATTTTTATAGAAAATAGGGTGCGGATCAAGCTGATGCATATGGCCACCGTAATTATTAAAGTTTAAACTATCTTAGAGTTTACAATTTAACAATCACTCAGCGTGGATACAAAAAATTAGCCACAAGAAGCACTCTATCCATCTATTCTCTTATGATGTTGCCACCTAGGCAAAAGATAGCCCGTACGAATCATCATCATTCGAGTATATTCTGTATCCATGAGACCACACCGCTCCGCAGGGATAAAAAATGACCACATATGGATCCAACATGCTCTCGTTCATGGTGAGGAACAATACCAACATGTTCGTTCACTTCTCTTAGAGCATCTCCACCGAGAGCCTCCAAATTCGTGTCCGGCACCCCCAATTCAGGCCTCATTGGGGGTGCCGGACATGTGTCCGCCCAAATTTTGGAGGCCGCACACAGCGGCACACCCCAAAGGCCGGCCTCCCAAACGGTTCGAGGTGCCGACCAAACTTCAAACACCTTGTGGGCGGCCTACACCGCCGAATGGAAATGAAAATTCCCTCATCAAACACAAACAAATTTAAACTAAATGACCTTTTTTTAGATTCAAACTTAAGATAAACGATACAAATTTAAACTAAACGATTCAAATTTAAAACTGAAACGATAAACCCTAATCTAAACCCCGCTGCTCGGGCTAGCCTCGTCGTCGTGCGCGGCCCTCTGGCTCTGGGCCAAGCGCGAGCGCACACGCCTCTCCTGCCGGAGCATGCTCGCCGCCCGCCGCATGGCATCCCGATCTGCCGCTGCCTGTGTCACAACCGCTATCCTCGCCTGCTCCGCTGCCCTCGCCCGCGCTGTCGCTTCCCTCGCGACCGTCAGCCTCGCCAAGTGAGCCTAGTTCAGCTCGTCATGGGCCGCCTGCTCGGCGAACACTTGGAAGGCGTCATGCGCTAGCCCCTCCGCCTGCGCGATCAGCAGCTGCTGCTCCGGCGCCGCCGCTTGGCGTTGAGCTGCTTGTACGCCGCTCGCTCCGCGGCCATGAAGGCGCGGGCACGGTCATCCCGCTCCGCGGTCCGAATGGAGGCCTCCATGATGGCGGCCTCCACAGTGTCCTCGAAGCCGAGCATGCGCTGGCGGCTCTCCTGCTCGCAGCGCCAGCTCTCGAAAGAGTTGACAGCAACAACCTGGTCTGGCCAGATCGGCGTGGGAGCGCCTGCTCCGGCTCCTTCTGCGGCGGCGGCGGGACCTCATGGAGCTCCGGCGGAGGCTCCTGGCCGGGGTACGGATCCTGCACCGGCTCCTGCTCCTCCACGTCGATGTTGTCCACATCCGCCCAGTCGAACGGCTGCTCATCGGCGCCGTCCTCCTGCGACGCCGTGTGAGCACGGCGTGCTGCCTGGGTGAGGGTGGCCCATGAGGTGGAGAGACGGCGAGGCATGGTTGCTCTAAGCGGTGGCGTGTGGTGAACTGGCTACACGGCGCTCGATGGTGGTGGTGTGGTGAAATGGCTGCACGGCAGGTGGCTCTTTATAGCCGTCCAAGGTAGGCGGGAAACGAAGGCGGGAAGCGGTGGCGCTGGGCGGGAAGTGTCGGGTGGGTGAGCACGCGTCGCGTCGGAGTTAATGGCGGCGACACGTCTCCGCCACTGCGCCGCTTGGGAAGCCGGGAAAGGCTGGGCGCTCAGCAGGCGCCGCCGTAAATGCGAGGCGTGCAGCAGACGCATCGCCGTCCCATCCCGTCGTCGCCTGCAGAAACGCATCGCCATTAACGCGGGCGGAACGGCCTCCTGCACGACGCCATTAGAGCAGTTGATTGTGCCGTGTCTCTATGACGGGCGGGTCACCCCTGTCAGAGGCCATGTCCGGCACCCTCGAGAGGGCCTCCAAACTTGGAGGCCATCTCGAGGGTGCCGGACATGAAATCACTCGGGGCGACCCTTTGGGGGGTGCCGCTGGTGGCGGTGTTTTGAGTCCGGACACCCATTGGGCCTTTGGGGGGTCATTGGAGGGCCCCGGTGGAGATGCTCTTAGTTGATGAGCTAGTCTCCAGTATGGAACTACCCCAACGCCTCTACGGTGGTGCCTAGCAAGGTCTTCTGGTCGCCACCCCCGGTAGGATGGACCACAGTTAATACTGACGGCTCTCTCGACTTGGTTCAGAGATGGTTGGTGCTCGCAATGGTATGTTGATTGAAGGTGGATGTTGCCGACATGGTTCAGTTGAAGATATGTTTGTTACTGAGATTTTGACTTGCGGGGATGGACTGGAGGCGACGGTTAGACGCCAACTTTGCCAAGTAATTTTGCGAGGATTTTTAGTCCCACATCTTGCATGGTGTGGACGTTTGATGGCCCTTCACGTAGTTCCCCCACAATGGTGCCATATTGCTAGCTCCTTCACGTGGTACCTGCGTGAAAAGTAAATGGGTTAGGTTGAGACTCCAAGTGCAGAGTGTATGTAGTAGTGGAAGACAGTTTTCCCCACGAGGGGTGACTCGAGGGTTTAATATCGAACTCTCGGGGAACCAGTATTTCAGGTGTTATCTCCTTATCCTTCTCTTGAGAACCTGCAACAAAATAAATTGTTTTGTGCCCTCAACCTCACCAAGTGGTTGTCAAGCACAAGGTGTGAGAATGATAATAAAATAAATATGCAAACAGTAGTAAATATGCAATGATGGTAAAATAAATATGCAATGATGGTGGAAAAATGATAAATGATATTTTTGGGTTTTTTATGATGAATGCAAGATGTAAAAGTGTTTTTGTATTTTCGGATTTAATAATGGCAGCAAACAAAAGTGGTGATAAAAGTGTTGGAAAGGTGTTTCTTATGATTAAAAATGGACCGGGGTTCATGGTTTCACAAATGCACTCTCTCTTGATAACGTGGTAGACAATGGAACACTAAAATTAACATGAAGATGGCAAGACATGGTTTGACAAGTTATTAATAATATGGGCATCACGTCCTAACATAGAGATCTCAAGTATAAGTTGTTCTCTCTCTTATGCTCCACCAAGATGCGAACTAAATCATAACACCTTAGTAATTAAGATAAATCAGAGCATAGCAATAAGTTCAATGACATGAAGTTAAAATAAGAACATGCTAGATCTAGTCATGGAGATAGTGGCCAAGGTCACATCCACTCTCCGGTAGCATGGTATTTTTGTTTATCCCTAGTGAGGCAACAAAGTAAGGTAGAAAACCCAAGTGGATCGCAGAACTTCTGTCACGTTCACTGCACTAGCCACCCCCCGTTACTCCAACTAATGCACACGTTCCCCCTCACATGCTCTCATAAACATGCTTGATCATGACAAGTAAATAAGAACGGGGTACATAATATGCATCTACTTTCATAACTGAAACAAAACCATTGCAATCTCAAACATGTATTAACTCATAATAAAGATCCACCACAAAGGAATTACATAGATGACCGTAATCATGTTCAGCAGCTCATACGGTACTAATTAGTGAAGCTCATAGAGAGGAGAGATACATAAGTTACTTCCACAAACCCATAGTCCAGGGGTGGACTACTCCCTCTTCATCATGGTGTCGGTGGAGATGTTGTTGGAGGGGAAGGAGACCACACCGGCAGCGCCCCGCCGGAGTTTTCCCCCTCCAATCTTCAGCTCCAGGTCTCTGTTTCGTGGTTTCTGTGTTTCGGCGGCGCTCCCTTTCGCGAAAGCCCTGGGGGGTCTATATATAGTCGTTTTTAGGTCAAGACGAAGCTTCGGGAAGAAAGATCGACGGCAGCGGAGGCCCGAGGGCCATGGTGGGTCCCACGCGGTCAGGGAATCTGGCCGCGTGGGCCCACCCCTTTCGGCCTTCTGGTCTCCGTTTCTTCGATTCCTTTGCGCCTACGTTTCGTTCCTTCCAAAAAAGTGATCCCCGTAAAATTCAGGTCATTTGGACGTCGTTTGGTCCCTGAAACATAAAAATATAGAAAAAGGGGTTTTCTGACAGCGCAGGGTTAATTCCAGAAAAATGGGGAAGTTGTTAATTATCCCCAAAACTCAATATAAATCATGAATATAACCCTTATATGATGCAAATAACATGGAATAACATGTAATAAAATGTAAAGTTCATGTATGCATTTTACATGCATCAACATCCCCAAGCTTAACCCATGCTCGTCCCGAGTATGAAGGTGATAAAACTAACATGGACTTTGCATTTTAATACTATCAATGGATATCAAAGGTGATTACTATTGCTACATAAGTCAAATGATTCATTCTTCAAAGGAATAACAATATGCAAGATAAATTATGAAGTGATATCAAATACTCAATGTAAAGATGTTCAATGATAAATTCACAAAGTGTAACATAGAAGAAAGTACTATGGACCAAATGTATGCATAATGAAAAGTAAAAACATCCTATGGTGGTCATAGAGTACTTCTTATGAAAACTGAATATAAAAGGTGGACACTTTGGATAGATAAATAAGTAGAGGTAAAGCATGAATAAGTTTCATCTAACTTCCAAACACTTCTACTTAAGTTAATGCTTGCAATGTGGTAGTCATTGGTGTGGAGCTCTCATTACCCCTATCATAGCATCTTGAATGATTAATGTTTAAAGTGAAAGCAAATATGAGTGGTGTGCTTGACAATGTATTGGTTGAATGTCTCATGTCCCTTGAATACAAGTACCTACACCATGTGTTACTCACTTTGGTCCACAAAGTAAATTCAAATAAAGGTCATTGCAAGTAATAATAGTATCATCAAGAACTGCACTGGGGTACCTCTTGCCCCTTGACATGAACAAGCCCATGTCAAAACAACAAGACAAACAGACAATGAACAATCTCAGCACTCTTTTATTTACTATGGGTATAGCTTTTTATTATGAGGTGCATCACTGAATGAACATTATGGTTATGCTGTAAATTTCCACCATGAATGATGCATGGCTTAGATTAGCGGCCCAGGCATTTCTCTAACCATTTATACAAACTCTTTGAACTTACTAAGTATCCACATTCATTTCACCCATGATAGGCATCCATAAACAAAAGTACATGACATCAACTAAATATAAATAAGTGCAATGTTGAAAGCTTGCCATGTGACAGCACATATGGGCTAACTCCCAACCAAAACAATTGTCAAGCCCACAACTTCATAATTTTAATCACAATGGTTCATGCTTATTAAATGCAATAAAAGTAAATTGTGCATCAAGTTCGTGAGAGCTTTTAACCAATTTTTCCCATGACAATCAATAACATAAGCATTTAAATTCAGAAATGTAGATAACACAATATAACATGATAAACATACTTGGAATAGCATAAAGCTAATAGGTAGATATGGTGGACTCACTGGAAAAACTTTGGTTGAAGGTGTTGGGAAACAAGCTTTTTACTTGTTGTAATTTTTGGGCTAGCAATAGGGAGAAAGTTGACCATCTAAATGCATGCATAAGTGTCCATAGAACTAATCAATCCATGTTAAACCAAGTAAAGTTAAAATTCAACATCTAAACATGGTAAAAGATAGCTCTTGACAACACACTTGCAAATTAACATTCATTCAAAGCACATGAATTATGCAACTATATGTATCTTTTAAAATCAACTCAAACATCCCTATCCCAATATATTTAATAGCATCCAACATAATTCAACCCAAACTTCCAGTAGCTCTCTCATATATAAATGATAGTGGTGGTCTTATTAACAAACCGAAATAACAAAAGCAAAAAAAGACGCTCCAAGTTTATACGATAAAGTGCTTTGATCGAAAAACAGAAGTTAGACGTGTGCAAACCGAGAGTGTGTTGGTCTAGTGGGGTTGTCTTGACATCCCCAAGCTTATGGTCTTCACCATCCTTGGATAGCTCTTGGTGCAGCTCCTCTAATCCCTGTGAAAAAACTTCAAAACACCGTTTCTCCCATTTCTTTTCTGTGGGGTGATATTAGTAGTGATAAACAAATAGGTTCCTTGCTGCATAAAATCCTTAGGCAAAAATTCATATGAATGTCCAGAGAGTATATAATGTTGTATGCCTACTCATAAACTCAATTGAATCAAAAAGATTCAAGCAAAAAGCTCAAAGAATGCATCAAACAATATCAAGACAGAATCTGTCCAGAAAAACAGCAGCAGCAAAACGCATTTTTCTACCCTACTTAAACTCGTCAGAAAAATCTGCAAAAAATCACGTATACAGAGGATGAAAAGTTGAAGCTACAGTTCAAATTACAGCTCAATCGGAGTTACAGATAAAAAATGAAAAATCAAACCGTGCACAGACTTCGTGCAGGCAGAAAACTCTCCGAAAATGAATAGCAACTTTTCAAACCCAAAATAGGTAAAACTTGGTTCTTTATTAAAAATCCCAGAAACAAAACTAACAAACTACTCTCTTGTTACAGCAAGAGGACTCAAAGAAAATCTCAAACAAAAACAACCGGGTTGCCTCCCGTAAAGCGCTTTCTTTATAGCCATATAGCTAGGCTTACTTACTTGATAATCAAAGGGGACGTAGCTCATGAGGGAGCTTGAACCTTGGTGTGTCCCTCTTCCTTGGGAAGTGTTCCATGCTCTTCTTGTGTGGAAACTGAAACTTCACATTCCCTTCCTTTGAATCAATAATGGCACCTGTAGTACGAAGAAAAGGTCTTCCCAAAATAATAGGACTAGAGGTTTTATTCCCCATGTCCATGATTAGAAAATCAACAGGCACAAAAGTCATGTGTAACTCTACCATAACATCACTTACTTTTCCTAGAGCATGTCTAATGGAATCATCAGCAAGTGCAAGTTCAATAGAGCATTTCTCAATATTTTTAAGTTCAAGGACTTCATATAGTTCTTTAGATAATATAGAGACACTAGATCCTAGATCTAAAATGGCATGGTGTGTCTCTTTTCCAATGGTTACTAGTACCTTAGGGATCCAGATATCCCCAAGCTTAGGTGGTATCATAGCTTCTTGATTGTACCTAGCAATCTTTTCTTTTAAGACATGATTAGCAATATAGGAACCAAAACCAGCCTGGTTAATATTAACAGAAGGATCACTTGCAAATTTTTGTAAGATAGAAATTAATTCATGCAAGCTACACTTCTCTAAATCAACAAATGGTTCCTTAACTTCACTAAGCATTTTAACTTCCTCAACTCAAATAACAGAAGAGATTCATCATTTTTCAATGTAATTCTTAATGTCCCTGTCTAGAGGCTCTAACATAGAAGATATCTTTTCATTCAAATTCTTAGTTATCCTTTTTTCAGACTTGGCATGGGTCAATACAGTTTGCAATTTCGAAGAAATGTCTAAAAGAGTGTTCTTTGTCTTCTTCATCCTAGATTCTGTGTGAAGGATAAATGAATGCATCTCATTTTTAGTAGGATACTCTTCCACATAGGTTTGTAGGTTTAATATTGACCTATCCATAGAAACTTGTAATTGTCTAATCCGGTTTCCTCTTTTGTTTCTATAGAATTCCCAAATAAATTTTCCATTAAATTATTAGCATGTGAGGGATTTCCTGAAGCAAAATTTCCATTAGTCAAGGAATCTAGAAAACATTTTGACCAGCCATTTAAACCATTATAAAAGTTTCTTATCAAGGCAGCAGGGGTATGTTTACCATTTTTACTAATGCCCTTAATTCTATACCAAGCTTCCATTAATGACTCTCCATAATATTGACTAAAATTGTTCATTTCAACACTAGAATTCATTTTGATAAAGTTTTTATGTGTTTTTAATTTTTTATGCAAAACTGAAAGTAAAATGACACTAATGCAACTCGAAATAACAAATGCAACACAAAAATGCAAAACTGAATATAAATATGCAAACCGAAATATAAAGATGATATGCAAGACAAGAACAAAACAAAATAAAATGATTGTAGGTAAAGATGGATAAGATGATGCTCACGTAGGTGCAACCTCCCCAAGCTTAGGTTGTTACACAAGTTGGTGATGAAGTTGACTTGATGTGAGTGATCCTTGGATAAACCTTTCAGCTATGGTTCCCCGGCAACGGCGCCAGAAAACGTCTTGATGGCCCTTCACGTAGTTACCCCACAATGGCGCCAGATTGCTAGCCCCTTCGCGTGGTACCTGCGTGAAAAGTAAATGGGTTAGGTTGAGACTCCAAGTGCAGAGTGTATGTAGTAGTGGAAGACAGTTTTCCCCACGAGGGGTGACTCGAGGGTTTAATATCGAACTCTCGGGGAACCAGTATTTCAGGTGTTATCTCCTTATCCTTCTCTTGAGAACCTGCAACAAAATAAATTGTTTTGTGCCCTCAACCTCACCAAGTGGTTGTCAAGCACAAGGTGTGAGAATGATAATAAAATAAATATGCAAACAGTAGTAAATATGCAATGATGGTAAAATAAATATGCAAGATGATGGAAACAATGATAAATGATATTTTTGGGTTTTTTATGATGAATGCAAGATGTAAAAGTGTTTTTGTATTTTCGGATTTAATAATGGCAGCAAACAAAAGTGGTGATAAAAGTGTTGGAAAGGTGTTTCTTATGATTAAAAATGGACCGGGGTTCATGGTTTCACAAATGCACTCTCTCTTGATAACGTGGTAGACAATGGAACACTAAAATTAACATGAAAGATGGCAAGACATGGTTTGACAAGTTATTAATAATATGGGCATCACGTCCTAACATAGAGATCTCAAGTATAAGTTGTTCTCTCTCTTATGCTCCACCAAGATGCGAACTAAATCATAACACCTTAGTAATTAAGATAAATCAGAGCATAGCAATAAGTTCAATGACATGAAGTTAAAATAAGAACATGCTAGATCTAGTCATGGAGGTAGTGGCCAAGGTCACATCCACTCTCCGGTAGCATGGTATTTTTGTTTATCCCTAGTGAGGCAACAAAGTAAGGTAGAAAACCCAAGTGGATCGCAGAACTATCTGTCACGTTCACTGCACTAGCCACCCCCCGTTACTCCAACTAATGCACACGTTCCCCCTCACATGCTCTCATAAACATGCTTGATCATGACAAGTAAATAAGAACGGGGTACATAATATGCATCTACTTTCATAACTGAAACAAAACCATTGCAATCTCAAACATGTATTAACTCATAATAAAGATCCACCACAAAGGAATTACATAGATGACCGTAATCATGTTCAGCAGCTCATACGGTACTAATTAGTGAAGCTCATAGAGAGGAGAGATACATAAGTTACTTCCACAAACCCATAGTCCAGGGGTGGACTACTCCCTCTTCATCATGGTGTCGGTGGAGATGTTGTTGGAGGGAAGGAGACCACGCCGGCAGCGCCCCGCCGGAGTTTTCCCCCTCCAATCTTCAGCTCCAGGTCTCTGTTTCGTGGTTTCTCTGTTTCTGCGGCGCTCCCTTTCGCGAAAGCCCTGGGGGTCTATATAGTCGTTTTTAGGTCAAGACGAAGCTTCGGGAAGAAAGATCGACGGCAGCGGAGGCCCGAGGGCCAATGGGGGTCCCACGCGGTCAGGGAATCTGGCCGCGTGGGCCCACCCCTTTCGGCCTTCTGGTCTCCGTTTCTTCGATTCCTTTGCGCCTACGTTTCGTTCCTTCCAAAAAATGATCCCCGTAAAATCTCAGGTCATTTGACGTGATTTGGTCCCTGAAACGTAAAAATATAGAAAAAGGGGTTTTCTGACAGTGCAGGGTTAATTCCAGAAAAATGGGGAAGTTGTTAATTATCCCCAAAACTCAATATAAATCATGAATATAACCCTTATATGATGCAAATAACATGGAATAACATGTAATAAAATGTAAAGTTCATGTATGCATTTTACATGCATCAACGTTTTAGTCCCACATCTTGTAAATTGGACATGTTTAGTACCTAAACTTGCTAAGAGTGGACTTTTAGTCCTGGAGGCCTCTGGTGTCGACACGTGTGCGCCACGGTGTCAGGTAAACTTACAGAAAACCCCCTAGCATAACTAATCTTCACTGATTCATCTATGTGCTCACGGATTAATGGTTATCCACACCGCCTACAGTGCAGAACGACCGTACGCTCGCGACTTGCGAGACCACAAATCCTCCACGCAACTCGCGTGGCCGCCGGCGGAGCACGAAGATGGCGGCGTACGGACAGGCGTTCTCGGAAGATTCGCTGGAGTGTACGCCAGGTCCCCTGCACCTACCCGTTCTGCGGTGGAGGCGGCGCCCTCGCGTCGGGCAGTGCAGGATACGGCGGTTCCGGCGCGCCGTCGGACAGTGGAGGATGCGGGCAGGTCTGATTCACCTGCTCGCGTATGAGAGGGAGGCCATACCCACCTTGTTTTGAATCATGTTTCAAACATTCTGATTTGTCTTCTTCTATTATGTCCATCCCAAACGACCCCCTACCCTGCTCGTTAACATAATACATGCTATTTGTTATCCCATAGCTATACCTGGCCATACCCACATGTCACTCTATTAGCGACCCAAAGTCAGAGAAAGTCAGGGTTCATCATCCAAACTACAAAAATTAAAAAGAACATCAAGATTTTTTGAATCATATCAATCCCAAGACCCTAGCCCCAAAATTGAGCGATCCTGCTCCTGTAATATCTGTACCTTCCCCGCAAAAAAAAAATCAACAGCGAAGCAGTGGCACACAAAGAACGTTACTCTACAGTCTACATCACCGAGAGACGATATCCGCGATGGCTCTGCCCCAGCCGCTCCTTCCAGTTTTTGGGCAAATACTTCCCTTCAAAAGCCCCGCGTTCTTTTCCAAAATTCCAGCCGAAAGCAATTTCCCCCCGTGTTCCCCATCCTACTATATATAAAGGAGCAACATCTCCACCCCCGATCCCTCGCGCCACGTCGCCTCCTTTCTTCTGGCCGTCAGATGGGTGGAATGGACGGCCAGGATCACGCCACAACGCCCTCCAATTCGGTTTACTGTTCCACCTACAGTACACGCGCGTCCGCACCAACCACAGGGCGCCATGTCGCCGGTTGCCAGCCGGTCACCCCTCCCGCACGATTTTTGGCGCAAACTTTTGCAAAAAACTCCCCGTAAAGGACTGATACCCAAATTCCAAAAATTCCAGGGGCTTTCATGCAAAAAAGCCCACAGACCTCCTTTCCCTCTCCTTCTCTCTCCCCGCGTGACCTCGGCGTTGCCGCCGCCGACGCGTGCCGTCGCCTCTACGGCCCTCCCCGCTCGAATCGAGTCATACGACGGACTCCGCCGGCGCGTTCTCTCCCTCCTCGCCGATGTTTATTTTTGTGGGGAGCAGAATTGGAACTAATCTGGAGTGATGCAACCTGCATATACCAATTTAGTTCAAGGCGATCGTTGAACATTGGAGTACTCATACCTTTTCATTTTGTTGTAGCCGAAATGCTGCTAGAGTGTTGAATTTAATTTCACATTTACCTGACTAAATTGGTGTTCTGAAAGATCATTTTAGCTAGTAATGTGTTACTGCATGTCTTATAAGTTGTTAAGAATTTCCTTTGAGTTTATATTCTTGTTCTCGCTGTTTCAGGATATTTCAGCATGCTGATTCTTCTCTACTGAAGGAAAGGTAAGAGTGTCGTATATGCTCCTTTGGGATTTAAAGAAAGATAATGTTCTTCAATTAGTGTTTTATTACTTGACACAAACACCATCCCCTCCATCATTTTCAAATAGAACTAATATGCTAGTATTTGTTGCTAAATTATTTTGCTTGCTTGTTTAGGTTACCGAGCTATCCTAGAAGAAGCTGACAGTTCAGCTGGTGGATATGGGAAAAGTATTAGCCATGTATTAATTGGCCTGAAGACTGTAAAAGGGACTAAGCAACTGAAGTTAGGTCCTACGATTTATGATGCTTTGATCAAGGAAAAGGTTACTTTCTTCTTCCTTTCCTTTCGTGCTCTGTGCCTCTGGAGCAATATGCCTCTGGAGCTAGACTGTTGGCTTGCATTTGCATTCTTGCTTGAATAACAGTGCCTAGATTGTTCATTAGTATGTTTACAATATTGTCTTTATGCAATATTTAGCCTGTGCCAACTTATATGCAATATTTAGTCATGGAAACTCACATGTATAATCATATTTATCTTTTCCACCGTCAGATGTTGTATTGTGTCATAACAAACCATCGCGAGACTTTTCTTAAATTGAGATATAATGCCTTGTATTTACTATTTCTTGAATAACAAACCATCGTGAGGCAAAATGCAAGGTACAATCTACAACTGTAAGCCTTTTGAAACAGTTCGCATGCCATAATGAACCTGCATATGAATTCATGTAAGCCTCCTGCTCCATCGACTTTTAAGAGCTAACTAGCTATATGTTATTCTTGATGCCTTCGAATGTATCGAACATATATCAGCATATCAGCCAGCTGCTCACCTCTTGCTTGGTAAGGTCTGAGGTGTGGTTTCCCTCCTATTAATGTCGCTTCTCCTGTCGTATGGCCATATTTTATTGAAATGGTCCATTCCTTTCTTAGATAAAAAAAGTTCATTATTTTTATATATGTCCATACTTTATGTTTGTAGGAATTAATGCTTGGCTACAACGGGTAAATGTCTCTTTTGTAGTGACCACAAGCCAACCGAGTGTACGTTAGTGCAAAGTCTTTATCATATAGAGTGCACGTTCCTTTGAAGCTGCTTCTAGAAGGCAAAAAGTCCCGTAACAATCGTGCTGGGTATCAGCTAGTTCCAATCGTTTCATTGAGAGATACGTGTATGCTCATATTTTTCATATGGTGGTTTCTTGCATATTTCTCAATTGATTGTGCTCGGCTCTGGGCTTCTGAAATGAAACTTGTTTATTTGACCATATTGTTTACATATGTTACTTGATTTACAGGATGAGAAGACCGATTGTTGCAGCTTTCTAGGAAAAAACTGCTGACGTGGTTGTTTTCATGTGGCTCCCGTGAAGCTATCAAGAAGTCCCAGGATGAGAAGACTTGGCACTGAAAATAGGAAGGAATAAATGGATGCGCAACTTAGTTACCTCTTGGATTTATTTCCTGTATTTTGTGCACTTTCATGTGTACGGTTTGTGTGTGTCAGACATATAGATTTTGTGTGCGCGAGGCTTGTAAATTTTATAATGTTATTTGGTTGCCATTTCAAATATTGCTTGCAATTATATATGTATATTCATATATGCCTAAATTGCAAAATTATGCAAATGCCTGCAATCTTCCAACGGTGACAGAAATTGTGACGGCGTCACTAGCATGTGGCCCCACATGTCAGCATAATGTTGGTCCCACATGTGGGATTGTGTGGACCCACATGATGTCATGCCATGTCAGTAAATTCTGGATCCACACGTCAGCTGCCACGCCAAAAACCACGTCAACAGCCACGTGTCAGTATCCACGTCAACAGCCATGTCAACAAACTCGTCAGCATCCATGTCACCAGCTTTGACCGTGACAGACCAATCAATGACATGATTTTTGTCACGCATTGCGTTCATCGGTGACAAATTTACGAATGAATAGTAACAAAATTTGTCGTCATGCATTCCATCAATGCGTGACGCGAAAAAACGCGTCACCGATGATCCATAATGCGTGACGCGAAAATGTCGTGGCGTCACTATTTTGTAATCTGTGACGAGGATTTGGTGACGGACCTAGTGACGCCCTAATGTCGTCACGAGGGGGTAATCCGTGACAATTTTCGCTAGTAAGTGACAAAATGACCGTGTCACAAAAGTCAGTTCGGTTGTAGTGTGTATTGACCACTCCGGATCTTTCTGTGAATTTACCGGACATATCCGGTGCATCCGGATCTCTGGACGAAGTTTCGAGCAAACCTGGCCAGTCCGGACCGTACCCTCAAGCCGCAGACACAAACGCCAAATGCACTGCGTCATGAAAATTTCGGACTCTCTGGTGCCGGTTTTAATATATGACCATCGCTGTTGGACGAGGTCTGTTTGTTTTTCAAACCGGCTCTAAATTTCCCTGAACACCTGGCTAAACCTGGACATTCCGTCCTAGCAGAGGCGGCCGACGAGTCAGCCCGCCTCCGTCCTGTGTGGCGGTCATTTACTATCACCGACACGGATTTCAGGAATATCCGAGGCGGGTCGTTGTTCAAGCTGACTGAGGGGCACGTTTCCAAGCCAGTTTAGAAAAGCTTCTCTGGTGGGCTATATTATCAGCAACTATCGCTTCGAGCCGAATGGGAAAACCGACTAAGACCTATGGCCGAAAACCAGCTGTAATACTGGGTTCTATGCGAGTGATTCAAAGTACTCACCTAGCTTGTTGATGTGGATAGACATGGAGGAAGAGCACAATATGAATGTGCTTTCGATGATATCTACGTGAACTAAGGCCGATTTCCAGTGAGCTACCAGTAGGGTTAAGACATGTTGGCTAGGGCCCGGAGTTATCTTTGGTGTTTCCGCTACAAGATTTAATATGCCTATGACCTCATGGTCGTGACGATGTAAGTATTCCCCTCGGTATGATCGTTGTTGTATGCACGAGGGTATCTCGGAGAGCTAGTTCAGGGTCCCCACACAATGATAGATGAATTTTGTTGCGGAGTTCATCACGGTTGTAAGCGATTGAGAAGTGGTTCATTTGAAAGAATCAATATGTACATGTGTATATGAAGATCGTGTGCAAGAAATGCATCACATCGTGTAGGAAAAATTGGAAGAGTCCATGAATGATACTGTGCTTTATGTGCAAAGGCAAAACATGTCATGCAAATGAAAGAAGCCAAACAATGTTGTGGGTACAACACAAAAGGTGGGAAGCAACAAATCATTCACGTGCATGATAAGCCATTTCAGTAAGCTAATGAATATAAGTCGACGCAAAACAAATTTGTGCAATACGAGATGACAAATTTTCATTGTATTGAGTAAGAGAAAATGCTTTATCATTTTTTATGAATATAAAGTCACACTTACATTGCCTCAAAAGGGAAATGGCTGAGACAATAGATTAAAAAGCACATGCGTGAAAACCTATCAAGAATTGATATTTCAGCAGTAAACGTATGGCCAACAACGAGCTGAGTAGGGGAAAAGCGCACAAGGTTATAACATAATCATTCTTTTGCATGGCGGAGGATGGAACTGGATACAATCGACCTTCCAAATGTAGATAAGTCTGGGATCATCATTTCATTGACTCGGCATGGAGAAAACTCGCATGAAAGTTAGCGAGAGCCCAATTACTGCCACCATATTCAGCAACAAGAAAAGGATATGATCACCTGCATATAACATGATAAATTAAAGTATTTGACCCGATAATATGTAACTATTTCCTATTCAGGTTAAAGCAAAGCTTTCAATGTAAATGCAATTAGCATGGGTTGGAAAAGATGTGTTTACCTGGTAAGAACAACCCAGTTAGGTTCTTCTGAGACCATGAAAACCTGCAAACAAAAATGCGTTAATTGGTTTGGATGTACATTTACCGAAGCAAAACCCAAAGGAACTCCTACTCACAACTAGAAAAATGACACTAGGCTTACAAAATTCCTGCTGCTGCTGGACCTACTGCTTTAAAAATTGACATCAGAGTCACAGAGATACCATTTGCAACACCCCTTTGTTCTTGTCTCTGTACATGTTTCCATTAGAAGTTAGACCATAGCAAAAATGCCACAAAGAAAATACAATTAGACATATAATTCTGGCGAGTATATGGTAGTTGTACATACCACTGCGGTGTTTTGTAGAATGTTGCACACAGTTGTAATCGTAGCCTGTTTCATTTAAGATGGTACATAAGAATATGTTCATCGTACAATTATTTATTAAATCATTGTTTCGTTTCAGATGGTAAATAAGGATATCGAACATTTAAACTTATTTCATATGTACCAGGGGTGATCGAATATGGTTCATCCCCCCCCCCCCCCCCCCCCCCAAAAAGGATCAAACATTAACATGTTACTAATTTTAAAAGGAAGACATTATTGCTCTTCCAGTCTCTGCACCAGGATGATCAACATGTTTGTATCAGATAGTAACTGACGTCAGAAGTGAGGTGTGATTTTTTTGGTTACTGTATGGCCTTCTACAATTTTTGCGCGATGCCCGAATGAACAAACCTAATTCGTATTTTATCTTAACAATTTTGTCGACAGTGGACTTACCCCAGAAATATTTTTAGAAGCGCAGATATGTTGATGAGTACTTTGAGCTCCATACCATATAGGTTGGCCATGAATGGATATGTTGCAAGGATAAGTATAGATAATACCTGTAAAATCACACATGCAATTTCGTATTGTACAATAGATTGACCATGTAAAGAAGCATCTCGACATAAATTGTTCTTCTCACATACCGCTGCAAGACGGAATGTCTTGATTAACCCAGCATATTTCACAAGGAATGGATAAATCACAACTTGATAGATGAAAATACCAAAACCTACAAGATAAAACGAAGACGGTCATACAGTATTCAAAACCAGTTCTACATGTAATAGATAAAGGAGCCATGCTACATATAGTTTCGTTCGTTCATTTTTTGTTGACTATGTATCTCTTGCACAATTAACACAATATACAACTTGAAGAAACATCTCATACCTGAGATAGCTAGCACAATACCAACATCTTGAGATGTAAAACTCAGTCCCCGGTATTTTCTGCTGCTCTCAGCCCAGAGTGAAAATATCTGAAGATGGAATTTACGTAACATTAACATGTGAATTTGCTTGAGTTCGCTACTTTATTGTTTTCTATAGGATAGATAAGATAGATACCAGCACATTTTTATACTACGATGTTGCTGAAAATGTTTAATGATACCTAAATATAATTTACCTCATAATAAGCTGTATCATAGAGAGAGAATATACAGTAGACGATAATGGATGACATCAACTGCCAGTTCTTTAGCAAGCTCTTTGCGGATGCCAATCTCCCTAATCGAGATTGTTTAGGTTTCCTATCTAAGCTTGAATCAACAACTTGTGCCTCCATTCCATCAATAGCTTCTACTTTATCATCATGGCGCATGTGCAAAGTTTCCTAAGAAAAAAATTATTCAAGTTGGAACACAAGGGAGAGAAAGAATCATAGAGAGAAGCAGGGGCAAGGGGAGTACCGGAAGCCAAATGCATGCAACACATGCTCCTGTCGCTAGAACCGATATGACGAGGCAAGGTAGGAAGTATGGAAATCTAAAAGTGCATGTAACTAAAATGTTATCTTATGGTCTAAATGATGCAAAAAAATATATCATTGAAACACGTGTAACAATTTACCTTCCAAATATGGATTCGTGAGAGAAAAGATTGGGGTACTTGTTTGCAGGCTGATACATGACAGAGAATCCACAATGTTAGTCAGCGTACATGATTACTAATTACTCCAAAGGGAAGTTATGTTCATCCTTCCAACCAAAATTCCAGTAATCATTTTGCACGGTTAGATATAAACTTAGAGAAACCTCACTCAGATCAGTAAAACATTTCTGAACTTTACCATTTTCTGTAAATAGCCATGATATGAATCTTCGTCCCTATTTGTCCAATATTTCGTTTTGCAGCAACTAGTAGATGATCTACTGTTATCAAGCTCTAAATCATGGCTAATTATACTTATAACGGCTTAATGGGTTATCAAATTAATGATTTATTGGACTACCATATGCAGCATCTTCTCCATGCTACCAGATGTAACTTACCCTTAGTTTGAGAAACTTCTTAAAATGTAATGTTAGTTCTGCAAGGATAGTTATGTATTGTTATAACTATATTGAAAGTGGAGTGGTCATGACCTCTGAAAGAAATCCTCCGATGGCTGGTCCAACAACAAAAGCTATTGCTCGCGAAGATGTAACCTACAGTATAATTTCGAAAAAAGTATCCACTAGTTATAGTGATAAAAACATGATAATATTATGTCTTTCTTGGAACGAATGAACCGATAGCCAAAAACACACAAAAAAAGACAAACTGTTCTTACAAGAGAAATTCCTAGAGCTTGGTGCTCTTTCCTGCAGACTTCTGAAGCATATGCCTGGAGAATGCAGACGCAACCATGAGTGTTCAACAACTAAGTACAATTTGCTTAATTAATGTCAGTCACCCATGCAGTGAATAAGTAACCTTGATTGGTCCTAATATACCACAAAGTAACCCAAGTAGACCCCTAGTTACAATTGCCATCCAATAAGTCGTGCTAAGGCCGAAGAGGATGTTAAATACGATCCTGGTAGAAAAGAAGTACAATAGGATTCTGTTAAATTAAATTGAATGGTGTACGGAATATGCTTTTCATGATGTAACTGAATCAGACGTACACTGAGAGGATACTGATTACAATGTAGGGCTTCCTCCCATATTTGTCAGCAAACATTCCCCATGGCACTGCACTGATGGTTCTTGCAAGGAAATAACTAGCCCCTTACGACACAGAGTATACAGTCAGTAACTTCTAATTTAAAATAACCGTTATCACTTAATGTTATTATACTATAGACTTTGCTTCTGCATTGTTTTAGTAATTGTCAAATCATGAGAAGGGACAATGCTCACCGACAAAACCAGCATAGAACCCAATGTCTTGTTCTTGCTTTGCGACTTTCAAGTCTCTGATCTGTTGGATCATAACAAAAGTGAAGACATACTTGATTGCCATTAACTGTGTAAGGATTCATTAAACACTAACTTCATGAATATAATCGGGATAAAATATTGGATTTATTACAACATCTGTACATACCATGAAGTATAGATAGGGAAACAGTGACTGGATAGGAAGCGCTGGAAAGGCAACAAACCAAGGTATTATTTAGCAAGCGTTCTACTAAAACAAACTACAAAGATATATCCATTTTAGTACATGCTAAGGTGACAAAAAACTCTGCCTTTTGTATACAAATTGTATGAATATCTAGAAAAACCATGAAATAAATGCACAAGAGCACATGTTTGGAACAATCTCCTTGAACTCCGAATCTTAATATAATTTCGGTGATATCACCATCCCGCGTGGCATGCAGGGAGGCGTCGATGAACTAGTCCAATGAATTGGAGCGGCATTGTTTGCCTCCAGGAAAGTAAGATGGTTGTAGATTTTGCCAGATTATTCATCGCTCAGTGTCACCGCAATTTTATTTTATTTGCTATTTGCGTGCGTCTCGCATTCTGCAGGTACCCAGGGAAGGATCTTGCTAGCTTGGAAAAGCAGCGAGGTCACGGTGGCCAGCGTTGATGTCCAATAGTATTCCATCTCTGTTTGGCCTTTGGATGACAGTGGGAACACAACGTTGGTTGTTTAGACTACTCATACTGGCAGTAACATAGGTAGTAACATAAGTGCCACATAGGTAAAATTATGATGTGGCATGCAATTAAAGAGGAGAGAGACAAATTGAGTAACTAGTCATGTTACCGTAACATCACACAGTCCAACGCAATATGAGTCTACAATCTAATTAATGAAGAGTTGCATGACACCATACACAAGTTACTACCCACTATAGAGGTGATAACTTAGCCTAGTAGCATGTGTATGTTACTCCCCACTATGACTAGTCCGAGCGTTGTTAGGAACAACGCATGTGACAGTAGCTAATTAACATTTATGAAAGCTATGACGATAGTAAAGCCAATGCGTCACGTAAGTGTAAACCTTTTTTGGCTTAATTAACATTTATAATCTGGATTTCGGTGGGAAAAAATATGGAAGAGCAGGACTACACGTGCTATGTACAGAAGACCTTCCCATGCGTGCTACAACACTTACTGGAGCAAAGGCATACGACCCAGATGTAGAAGAAATTGAGATATGGGATGCCGGTCTTGGTATTGTTTATCTCATCCAGCCTGCACCCGGGCACCCCACCTTGCAAAGCATCCTAAAATCAATATAAAGTGACTAGGTTAGGAAAGTAGTTGTGCAGAAGTGAATGTTAGTGCCCACTTGACAACTAAATAACATAGGGGTAAAGAACATGCATCTAACACAAACATTACCAGACCTGCTATATACATGGAAAAACTTATGTAAGAAGCTCTAGTCAGAGCACGAGGATTAAAGCAGTAGAACATAAACTACTTACTTTAGCAGCGGATCCTGGTCCAAACCTGACAAACAACTGCACTAATCTGGACACAAACAAGTGAAACAACTTACTAAAAGTAATTAAGTATAGAAAAACAGGAAGAATGGTGTATGAAAAGGACTTGGAAAAATCATCAAATCCAGAGGAATATGAATAGAAAAGGAGCCTGCAAAGAGAGAAGAGAAACCAAAAAAGGTCTTTTTTTTTCAGCAGATGGGAAATCAGAACCACAAAAACCTCTCCAAGAATCCCCAAAAAATTCTTTTTGAAGGAGAAAAACGACCAGTGACGCAGAAAGTACAAAGCACCCAAACCAAGAACAGCCAAGGCTCCCAAAGATCTAAAACCCTGAGAACGATCTAATCTAGAGAACCCTAGAATTCTCCTCCATTGCCGAGATTCCCTAAGTCTTTGTTAGCTTTAATCTTGTCATATTCATGTATCTGGATTAGTTTGAGTTTTGCATTTAGTTAGTTGCGATCTGTTAGGAGTTAGCTGCATGCGAGAGTAGATGAGTGCATGCAGTTAGTGGGTTAGTGCATGGGTTAGTTGGGTTAGTGGCCGAGTGTGGTGGCCGGGTTGTGGCGTGAGTTTGCATATCTTCTGTATAAATAGTTTCATTGAGTTAATGAAAAAGGTAAGGCCGTGAGGGCTGAGGCAAACCAATGTAGTCTCTTGTTGTTCATCAAGGAAGAGTGGGCTGGGCAAAGCTTCGTGTGTTATTCTTCCTTGGTGTATGCGTGCGTGTGTGTGTAGTTTGTGCTTGTGAGACACAGTGTGGTGAGAGGTAGAAGAGGAGCAGCGCGCGCCAACAGTCTTCGCCTAACTCGCCTTTCTCAGAATCTTCCGAATTGGGATCACCGAAAGCGGAAGGGAAGCGACGCTACCTCAGTCAGGAGATGGTTTGGCTTCTGTTCGCCTTCCCCTCCTTGAACACTCCACTATCCTACCAGCCCGGGGACCGGGCCCCTTTTGTAGCAACGGGAGAAAGGTAAAAGCCCAAGGTACCATCGGCATCTATGCAGCGCACACGGATACGCCGCCCCCGAGTACCTTGCCACAGGCAAAATCCATTAATACAAACACATTGCTTAATCCATTTGTCCTTCAGAGTCATTTTTAGATAAAGTCCTTCAGAGTCATGATCAGATAAGATATGATGCAGCGCACACTACATTTTGCACATGCTTAATCTGTTCATCACAGATTCACAGTCATGATGAGCGTGACACTTTGCTTCTCAAAGTAATTGAACGGCGATTGTTATTGTTGTTATGCGGTACAGTTTTGGATCGTCTGAGGCTGCTTCCTTTCCTGCTAAAAGTCTCCTAATCCGGGTTGTCAGCTTCTGTGTGTCCATAAGCACTAGAGGAAGCAGTAGAGAACACTACTCTTCACAATTCCTTTGGGTGTTGAGGAGGTCATATTAGTTAAATAGGTAGGTGTGCAGCACATACAGCTGGTCCAGTTTTGTCATGGTTTCAGACCTAACTGACCCTTTCACCACCACATGTGTGCTAAACCAGATTAACTAATTAGCTATCACCACCTTCTAAATAAATATACACACTTTATGTATGATCTTGGAGCTAGCTAGGAGCTAGATAAGTGTGGATGCACTTGTTAATGGTGGGCAGTACTTGTTCTTCTAGTTTAGTGGTTCCTAGGCAGGGATGAGCTGTGTGCCTGTGTAATTCCCGTACATTATTAAATATATATACACACACATTAATAATTAATTTAAGTTAATAGCAGGTGATCTATGCATAAAAGAATCCTGCATATAATAATCTTGAGCTGGAATTACGAAGCATGCACTTGTGTGCCAACAGGTCAATGGTGGGCAGTGCCAGTGGCGGACCTAGGATTATACCCACGCCAAAATTTTATTGATCATTTTTATAAAATCTATTTACCAATTTAATAAGTAATTAAGAAATTGCATTCTAATACGGTATAAAAGCAATAAATAATATGTAACTGAAATATTTAGCACGAAATGAAAACAAGGTGAGTACAATACTTACCAATTAGTAAGCCTTTTTGCCGCGTGTTTCTAAAAAAAGAGATGCAATGTCGCTGCTTCTCTTCATAACTGAATTTTTGAAAAACCAAACAAAGAGGAGTACAATATTTAGCCTTTCATATATCAATAATCACATGCGATGAACTACTCATAGACTACCGTGCAGCCTGTCTCCGTTCTCGTGGAATGCTGATGATCGGCGAAATATGAACTTGCTGGTTTGCGGCCGCCGGCCGCCGGCGAGGCGGCGAAGGAGAACCTCCCGAAGTCAGCTACCTAGCTGTGCGCCCTAGACGTCAAGCAAAGTAGTAGAGTTAACAAATCAATCACCGATTCCTAAGTCAGCTACAACTAGGGCGTCATACATGTACTCGTATAAATCTGCTGTACTGGATTTAGGCGGACGGACGGCTACGGCGTCAGCCGTGGCGGCATGGCATTCCGGCGGTGGCAGCTGGGCGCTTAAGAGATCTGCAGATCGATCAATCGATGGAGCTTGGAGGAGAGTTCTGCAGGTTCGAGTAAAATACATCAACAGTCCTGGAACTGTCTGGCTATGCTGAAAACGGTCCCCGAACTGAAGAAATGCATCATTACGGTCCTCAAACTTGTCTGGGTTGTCCACCTACGGTCCTCGCTACGTATTTCAGTGACGTGGCGACGTTGTGGACCCGCGACGGCACCCCCTCTTTGGCCCGGCCGCACGCACTCGAGTCTCCTTGCCGAACAGTTTCGCCCCGTTTCCCCTGTTTCTGGCCGAGCGGAGCGCTCGAGGTGGAGGGCGACAGCGGCGGTGGAGGATCGGCGCCGGAAGAACAGAAGGGGCGGAGGTACTACGCTGGAACAAGGAGGAAGTCCCTGCAGGTCCAGCACCCGGAGCAACGAGTACAAGTCCGACACGTTGGGCTCGGCGAGGAGCCCCACGATGTCCTCCATAAGGTCGCTCAGCTTGTCCTGTCCGTCCATGGAGAAAAGCGTGTTCGTCAGAAGGTCTAACATGCCGTGGTACAGGACGTAGCCGATATCCACCTCCTGCCCGGCGCGACGGCGGAAGGCTTCCAACATCTGGTGCACGGCGCGCTCCCGGGCGCCCTGCGCTGCCGCGAGGCTGCGCCGGGAGAAGACGTGAGTGGCGGCGATGCCACGAATTGTCTTCCACAGCGGGTCGGAGCTCGGCAGCCACACCATGGAGTGGTCAGCGTGCGCCAGGGCGCGCCTCGTGTCCAGGACAGTGCGCGCCGCCATGCGCCTGTCGTGCTTGGCGAACGCCTCCCACGCCGCGTCCCGGGAGGACACGAACAAAGTGTTGACCATGCCGAGCTTTGCGTCATCACAGGGCCATGGATGCGCGCCAGGCGCACGAGGTTGTGGTGTAGGTTGCCGCCGCGCAGGTCCAGGAGGTTGCCGACTATGGGCCACGGTCGGGCACCTCTTCTCGTGTACTTCGTCACGTAGCACAGGAGTGGCACTGCGAGGAGTGCTATGCAAACAAGGCACAGCTCCGGCGCCTTTTTATTCTATGGATGATAGATCATGATGAGTTGTAGACGGGGGCGGGGTCTCCTTCCGGTCTCCGCACGGGCGCCATCTCCGGCGAGAAAGACGACCAACTGCTGCGCCGCCACGGCCACCTTCTCCGCCGCCCTCGACAGCGTCGTTTGCCTATGACGAGCAGCTTTTTTCGGCGTCAATCACCTAATTCCGCCGCCGCCGTCGCCCTCCACCTCGAGCGCTCCGCTCGGCCAGAAACAGGGAAACAAGGCGAAACTGTTCGGCAAGGAGGCTCGAGTGCGTGCGGCCGTCGTGGGCCACAGAGGGGGCGCCGTCGCAGGCAGTAGCGTAGCTAGGATAGAGCAACGCCCCGGGCCAACTTCATGCTACAGTACAGAACAGTGTAGAACAGTACCCTACAAATAGCTACAGTCAACAAAGAAACGAGTTGCCACGCCCCAGGCCAAGGCCAGTGTAGCCTGGGGCCTGGCTACGCCCCTGGTCGCAGGTCCACCACGTCGCAACGTCACCGGAATACGTAGCCAGGACCGTAGGTGGACGATCGAGACAAGTTGAGGACCGTGATGATGCATTTCTTCAGTTCCAGGACAGTTTTCAGCGTAGCCAGACAGTTCCATGACTGTTAATGCATTTTAATCTTCCTGTTCTGTGATAGATAGCTTTTTTCCGAGTCTTGATCGATAGCTTGATAGCATCGCTAATTCATGTGCCAGGCCGACTCTGCTGACTAGTACTACATAGGTGGGCTGGGCCGCAGGGTATGCCATGGCCCACCCGGCATATCCTGTAGGTCCGCCACTGCAGTACTTTGTTCTTCTAGTTTAGTGGTTCCTAGGGAGACATGAGCTGTGCTGTGTAATCCCCATATAATATATTGTCAGTGATACACTACACTAATCCATGTTGGGTCTATATCTAATCTTAATCCGGTTAAGCTGGATCACTGTCTGTTCCTCTGCAGCACCTGCACATGAACCAGAAAAAAGATTATGATTTTGGTACCTATGGAATCTCAAACCACTGCCACTGGACTGAATCATCTCAGAAATCCATGTTGGATGGAGTATGGGTGAATAGCTCCTACGCGACGTCTTTCCCACCAGATGGATGGACAACGACGTCGTTGGTTGGAATAGCTCAGGCGCGATATCTTTGTGAGCACAAATTGCTCTGCTGCGACATGGCCCTTAAGCACAGACTGTTAGGATTATGAGGAGCCGGGTGGGACCCACAACTTATCCACGTCAGATTGCATGACATGGGACCCACACAGCAACGACGACCGTTATATCCTCCTCCCCTGCGCGTGCATCCTCCCGGGTTATTTCTTCTTCTTCTCCGGCGACGAAGCGCGGCAACGCCGGCGAGAGATGTCGAGCTCCGTCTTTGGCAAACATAATAAACTGAACTGAATTACAGGCAAACAGAAAAGCAGATGATCCACGGAGACTGAATTACGCATAATAAACTGAACTTAATTAGACATACTACACTGAATTACAGTAGTTCGTCAATGGCTCATCGGATCAAAAGCCACACGAGTAGTTCATCAAACTTTAATTACATTGGGGACGTCGAACCGCTGCTCCTACCCCTAAACTATGACCCAAAATTGGGCTCACACCGGAGCCCGGGGGTGCGGCGGCGATGAGGCGGCGACATCGCTCAGTCGGACCAGTCGGAATCGGAGTCCGAGCTGATGTCGAAGAGGGGGTGGAGGGATGCTTCGACACCCTGCTGGAAACGGAGTTCATTTAGCTCCTCTTCCATCTCACGGCGGCGCGTCGAGCTGCTGCTGGCTCTTCTTGCTGCGCTCTAGCACCTCGGCGGTGATCCAGGCGAGGTGGTCGTTGTCGACAAAGTCTCCGGGCAGGAGGCCGGCGCGCGGTGCGTGCTCCTGCTGCTCCTCCTCCTCCCTCTTCGGCGGTGGCAGCGGTGCCCGTGCGATGGAGGAGCTCCCGCGCCGGAGGAGCTTCCATGCACGTAGCGGCTGCTGGCCGCCGCCGCCATCTCCATGCGGCGGTCATACTCCTCCACCTCACGGCGGAAGAAAGCAGGCAGCGGCGTGAGGCCGTAGTTCGTCCACTTGCGCGCGCCGCGGTTCCGACCGGCGTCGGATGCAACCCGCGCTTTCCGACCAGGGTCAGAGGAGGGCGGCGCCGGCCGCTTCTTCCACTCCTTCCGCTCCTCGTCGGAGCGGTTTCCGACCGCGAGCCCTCCCGGAATCGCCGCGCCCGTGAGCTCGCTTCCGCCGCCGCGTTCGCTCGCCGCCGCGGACGCTCCAGTGGCCAAAATCCAGCGGCGTCGCCGCTCCCGCCCCCCCCCACCCCCGTCCAGGCGAGTCCGACGCGCACACGCATGCCTCCTAGCTCGCCGTGCCGCGGCGTCGCCATGGTCGTTGCCATCCTCGCCGTGGCAGGCCACTCCATGGCTGACGTCATCGCGACATCATCGTGGACCCAAACTGTCAGCATTTTTTCTTTTTCCGCAAAAAATCCAAGAAAATGCAAAATACCTGACAGGCGGGCCCCACTGCTTTACACAAATTCCAGAAAATGAAAAATGTTACAAAATCAATAACTTTAAATTTACTCGCCGGGAAAATATGAAAAATATAGCAAAATGGTCACGAAAAATAAATGTCGACAATTTATACCATATGATCAAATTTTAAAATTTGAATATTTCAAAATTTTAAATGCCCTTCAAATCAGAACATTCCGTACACGTAAAAAGAATTCAAACCTAAATAACTTCTAATTTGAACAATTTTTGAAATCCAAACAATTTCCAAACGTAACTTCCTTTGAATTTCAATAATTCTCAAATTTGAACAATTTCTAAACGTGACCATTTTCAAATTTGAATTTTACCACACGGGCAGGAAAAATATAACAAATATATCAACATAAACACCCAAAAAACGTTAACTATTTACAACATATGATCAAATTCCGAATTGCCATATTTTAAAATTTTGAGTGCATTTTAAATATGAGCATTTAATAAACGCAAACAGAATTCAGATATGACAAATATATCAGCATAAACAGAAAAAAAAACGCTGGCTATTTATGACGTTTGCCCAAATTCCAAAATCAAGTATTTCAAAATTTCAAATGTCTTTCAAATCTGAGCATTTAATAAACATAAACATAATTCAAATATAAGTAACTACCAAATTTTACCAATTTTTGAAATTTGAACAACTTAAAAATGTAAATTTTCCTTGAATTTCAACGTATTAAAATTCGAACAATTTTTGAATGTGCACATTTCCAAATTTCAATTATTTACGGTATTCACAAATATGACAAAAAAAACATCATGACTTAAAAAAAAACACTAACTACTTATCGCATATAATCAAAATTTAAATTCGAATATTTCAAAAATTTAAATGCCGTCCAAACTTGAACATTCAATAAACGTAAAAAAAAAATCAAATGTGAATAACTTCCCGATTCTAACAATTTTTGAAATTTGAACAACTTATAAGTGCGGACTTTTTCCCTGAATTTCAACAAATTTAAATCTAAACAACTTTTGAATGCCGACATTTACAAATTCAAATTTTTTACACCGCACTATTTCTTCTTCTAACAACACATGTGATTTTCCTTGGCATTTTGATGTGTTTCATCGTTTTTCCAAATATAGTACTTTAGCATTTTGAATTGTTCTAATGAGTTTGCATTTAAATAGTATCTCTAATTTATATAACAAATATATCAACATAAACACAAAAGAAAAACAAATTGTAATATTTCAAAATTTTGAAAGCATTACAAATATGAGCATTCAATAAATGCAAAGAGAATACAAATATGACAAATATGTCAGCATGAACACAAAAATAAACGTTGCCTATTTATGGCATATGATGAAATTCTAGATTCGAATATTTTAAAACTTTAAATGCATTTCAAATCTAAGCATTTAAAAAACGTAAAGAAGAAATCACATATGAATAACTTCTCAATATTAACAATTTTAAAATTTCAAAAATTTATAAATGTAAACTTTCCTTTGATTATTGAGTTAAATTAAATATTTAAAACAAAACTCAAACATATTACATTAATTCGAATAAGTTAATATGCGCAATTTAAATATTTCCTAAATTGTATTTCATATTTTGTTGTTTTCCCCCTTTTTAAAATTTTTTGTTGCTACTTCAACTTAAAGAACTATTGCTCCCTATCCATGTAAAATTAAAACTTAAAAGGATGATTTTACAACGATTTTCTAACAATAATTGTTCAACGATACTTATTCCGCTAAGATAAATTTAAAATGAATTTTTTTTCCATATTTTCCAACTGTACACAAAAAATGATCTTTATCAGATGATTTTCGCGAAGAGTGCGTCGAGATATTGTTTTAGGTTATTTAAACAAATTTCCAAAACTGCTAAATGATGCATATTACAAATTTACAAATGCCTTTCAAATCTAAGCATTTTGCAAACGTGAAAAGAATTCAAATATAAATAACTTCCCAATTTTATCAATTTTTTGAAATCTAAGCAACTAATAAATGTAAACTTTCTTTGAATTCCAACAGTTTTAAAATCTGACCAGTTTTTTAAATGCGGACATTTTCAAATATAAAATTTAACGCACGGGTGCGGCGTGTCCACGCGCCATATTGCCTATTTCTCCATAATTCTCAAATATCCACTACTTTTGGTCTGTGGCGTCCCATCTCTCTCGTGTCCCACCAACCAAACGGTACAGGCGCACGCCGCCGCTTCGCACGATGGCGACGCGGCAGGCCTTCCGGCACCTGGCGCGGCGGATGCTGAGCAACGTGCCGGAGTCGACCGTCTACGGGGGGCCGCGGCCGCAGGAAGCGGCGGGGGCGCGGCGCGTGACGCTGACGACCCTCCGCGGGAAGCACCGCCGCGGGGAGCCCATCACCGTCGTCACCGCCTACGACTACCCCTCCGCCGTCCACGTCGACTCCGCGGGGATCGACGTCTGCCTCGTCGGCGACTCCGCCGCCATGGTCGTCCACGGCCACGACACCACACTCCCCATCTCGCTCGACGTCATGCTCGAGCACTGCCGCGCCGTGGCCCGAGGGGCGTCGCGGCCGCTCCTCGTCGGCGACCTCCCCTTTGGCTGCTACGAGTCCTCTTCCACGCAGGTAGTTCCCCCGGGCGTCCCTCCCATTCTCGTACCCTCCGATTTGATCTGGTGGAGATAGGATTGCTGCCGTAGTGCCGCCCGTTAGCAATTTGCTTCTTTGCTACTGCTGACGTGGTAGGAGTGTCATGTTTTACACTCCCCCTATTTAGCTCTCCCTAATTGTGCATGTCGTGTACATACCTTTGGCTGTTCCCTGCTCTGAACTCTGAAGAGGTTACTATGTTCGGTTGATTGATTCATTTTTGGTTTCTCAGGAAGCCTTCACCTTGATTTCAGAAAACTGATGGGGCGACCTTTTTGTACTCCTAAGTTCTGTTGCTCATTGCTGTCACAAAGTTTTATCTGTAATTGTAGATATTTGAATATTTGAAAAGGAACAAAAAGATAAATTTAGACTCTGTTTTGTTTCTTAGTTGTAGAGGACAGCTACATTAAAATTTACATCTCGAAACACACAAAAATAGCACAATTCATGAGCATGCTAATGTGAAAGACAAACGCATATGAGGTATATCATATGATGGTATCTAGGTATGTCAAATGGTATCTATAACTTCAGTGTACAAGAGCTAGGCATATTGGAATTGAGTTTTCACAGAATATGTCTTCTCTGCTAGGCTGTTGACTCTGCCGTGAGGTGTTAAAAGAAGGTGGAATGGATGCAATCAAGTTGGAAGGAGGAGCTCCATCTAGAATCAGTGCAGCCAAGTCTATTGTGGAGGCTGGAATTGCTGTTATGGGGCACGTTGGCCTCACGCCTCAGGCTATCAGTGTGCTTGGTGGGTTTCGGCCACAGGGGAAGACAGTTGATAGTGCTATAAAGGTACCTGCTTTTGAAGTTTTGCTTGTTGACAATTTGGGCTTGTATCCCGGAAGTGGTTTGTGATCCCGGGCACCAGTGCTCCCTCATGTTTAAAAAATTCAAAAATCATATTTATAAGTTTCAAAAATTCTGAAAAAAAATCCATGTGTAGCCAATGATATATCCCACTAACGTGCAAAATTTCAACTCCAAAAACTCTGTATTCTGAACTACACAAAAATGACAAATGTGTAGATCTGAGAATGTATATTTTCAAATCTCTAAGTTTTATCAGATTTGTTATTTTTGTGTAGCCCATAATACAAAGTATCTCGATCTAAAATTTTGCACGGTTGTGGGATACACCATTGGCTACACGTGGAATTTTTTTCAGAATGTTTTGAAACTTATAAATATGATTTTTGAATTTTTTAAACTGGATGGAGCACTGGTGCCCGGGATAAAAAAATCTCCATTCGTTCAGTGTCTTCACATGCATTTTGCTCCATGTTATTCTGCTTATGTGTGTAGGTTGTAGAGACAGCACTTGCCTTGCAGGAGGCTGGCTGCTTCTCAGTTGTGTTGGAGTGTGTGCCAGCTCCTGTGGCAGCTGCTGCAACATCAGTATTGAAAATCCCAACGATTGGCATTGGTGCTGGACCATTCTGCAGTGGGCAGGTACAATTATTCATCATGCTCTATTGATGTGTTGATTTTGTTCATGTTTTACAAGAAGCTATGTTTGGTTAGTCATATTTATTCCAGTTCTATAAGCATTTCATCAACACATGCACAATATATTCTTTGCTTTTCATCACAGTACACTTACCCTGATAACTCGAATAAATTTTGCTGAAATAAACCTTGTCAATTATATTTATACCACCTGAATGCTATACATCCTCTTGTTCTTATGCATTTTGTGTTGACCATGGTCTTCCAAAACAGACACTCAGACTTGTTTGCTCATTCATGAAGCCCTCATGTCAACATGTTTATCATGCAGGTCTTAGTGTACCATGACCTGTTAGGGATGATGCAGCATCCACATCACGCCAAGGTAAATATTACTGTCCTATTTTAGCCTTGCCTAGCAATTGATTTTGTTATGATTCACGCCGACTCAAAACTGTACAAATATGATGTACCTGCAGGTTACGCCAAAATTTTGCAAGCAGTTTGCTAACGTCGGCAGCGTCATTAATAAGGCACTTTCAGACTACAAGCAAGAAGTGGAAACACGGTCTTTCCCTGGCCCCAGTCACACTCCGTACAAAATCACTGCCACTGATGTTGAAGGCTTTGCGAATGCGCTACAGAAGATGGGTTTTGGTGAGGCCGCAGATGCTGCAGCCGCCGCTGCTGAAAAGTCAGAAAATGATGGGAAACCAAGCGAAGGCAGTTGATCTATGGTAGTTGATTGCCGTGGACACCAACAGCTAAATCTGCGTGGCGCAATGTAGTTCTGCCCTGCCAAGATCGGTGGGGTAAACTCAAAACTGAAGGCAATGGCATGTGTCCTCTGCCTTTTTTAATAAATCGCTGTTAGTGTACACCGAAAATGTTTCTTGGTCTGGCAGTTTTCCCATGTTGTGAAAATCTCGGAATAAAAACATGGTGCATGCTGCAGTGGGTTCAGTTTAACACCTCAAATTAGTTGTCCAGAAGGGAAATATTTCTGAGTACCTCAGATCAAGTAAGAACAGAATAAAGTATGAGCTGTTTCAATGTTCATACGATTTTCACCATTCGATTCATTTGCTATTTTTAACATTCTCAACAGTTAGTCTACTTCATGACCAACTTGGATCAACAAACTTCCTTGCGGTACTATTCTGTACTACATATAATGGCAGCAAACGTTCTGTATACCGACAGGTGTCTTTCGACAGACTATCTTCTCTGCCAGTTCCTTAAAAAAAAGGAATATATTGCAGAACCTAGTGTACTTTCAAAAGTATAGGCAATCGAATGTGCACATTTTCTTACAAACGTACATATACAAGACCTGCAGTTTACAGCGCCATAGGACAATCTTGAAGTTAGAATATTGACATGTTCGGCTGATTTTGTTAGACATCAGTATGCACAACGTGCCTGAGCCGACTGGATGAGTAGGCCGTAAGGTGGTGCTCACACTCCTGCTTTGCAAGAATGAATCTCACGTAGAGCTAATCTTTGTAATCCTAGAGTAATCACCAACGTTGGCAACAAACAGCGGATCTTTCTCATCGCTGAAGACCGGTCTTTCGCCTGCTCGCTCCAACTCTTTTGTCAAGTCATCCATTGTTTTCTTTAAGTTGGCTTTGCTCATCTGTCCACCTTCGCTCATTGAGATGCCGACCATGGTGATTTTGGGGAGAAGAGGGTTTGCTTGCAAATCATCGTTCATGCTGGCATCATATCTGTGTATCAAATCAAGATGACTCAAACGAAGTGGATAGACCCAAATGAGTCTTAAGAAACAACAGGAGGATAAAATGTGATTTTAAAACATTTTGTGCTCTGCAAAACTTAAGTCCATGTGAGATCATAAGGAATTCATTGTTTGATCAAAAATGCATATGCCACACAGCATATGCTTTGGTGCATGACAGCGGACAAGGGGGAAAGAGGATGGCATTGAGAACAAACCTTCTGGATCTGCTGCCACTTTCTTGCCGTTTGAACGCTCTATCATGCCCTGGCCATATATTAGGGAGTAGGCTGCTAAATGGGAAGTGAGATTGGCCATGGTCTTGGTTATTGTGTTTGTGGCTTCCGCTATCAAGGTTTGGCTCCATAGCCTGAGATTGCTGATGAACTGGGCAGCAGTCAGCATCCTTAGTAGCAGTTGAACTATTGCTGGAGGTAGCAATCCTGTCAACTGAAACAGCAGTCCTGAAAGGGTGAACAAAATACATATGTTAGCAGCTAAAAATGGAATCAAATAGCTTAAATTAGAGGATGGAGGTGGTATTACTGATACAACAATGAAATGGATTAAATTGTGTGTTCAGTAATTTGACTAATTTCAGAATTTCCTATTTGTAGCTTTCCAAAAGATAAGTTTGGCCATTGTTCTTCTTCCTCTCTTGAGGATAGGTAATCAAATATCTATAACAGCATCTACATGAACCAATAACTTTGACATTTTGACAATTTATACTACGTATGGCCATCAAGTTACAATGCAAGACTATTCAAATATGCAAAATTGGGCGATGCAGAGTTAAATTTAATGAAAATTTGGAAAACCCATTTAACATAACTTGGCTAGTTAGTCTCTCTCCACAAGTTCATCACTACTGAAGGAGCACTTCCATAAACATTCTGAGAGAAATAGTTTAATACAAGCATGACATTGCATCCATACCTTTCTTCAAATGAGTCAACAACATAGGGAAAATGTGGTTGTATACCAGTAGCTCTTCTGAGCCACTTATTTCCTAGAAGTAGTCTATCAACAACATCAAGAAACTGGATCTCGGCGGCTTTTGTTACAATACTTAATGGTATTCCAGCTGGACCAATCTCTTTCATCAATTCTTGCACCTACATAACAGTTCCTTCAAATATGAGAGGCCAAAAGTCTACAAATAGGAATTTAGACATTTTTCTATGCGTTAGCTGATCATAGTACCTCAGGGGGCTCAAACAAGCTATCTGCACTTTCTTCAAGTATTTCTGATGTTAAACTATCATCAACAGTGTCTCTTCTACGTTGTACATGGCGGTTTTGAATCATTGAATGGAAATGCTGATCCATTGAAGCTTCAAGAATATTGTCCAACAAGTTTTTATCAAAAAAGTATGGTGAATACCTGAAATCATGAGCACAAAAATTCATGTTATGCTTTCATGAAATATTTAAGACAACTTAACTATCTCCTATTTTCTCCTGACATGCGGAGAAGCATCTAGTATGCACAAGAATCCACATACATAGCACATGAAACGTCATGGCAGTCTACAAGCACACATCAGTGGACCATATGCAGATAATCTAACTACATTGACATTTGAGAGGAACCAGGATCTCAATTCTCATGACAGAAGCAAAATTGTTAAATCAGAAAATACTTGGCAGGAAACGAATTAGCCCAGAAAAGGAAACAAATGTAAATATGAAAAGGTGGATCTCAGGAGTACATTTAGGAAAAATGAAGTAAATTTAAAATGCTACATTGTTGGGTTTTCAATAATATCTGCTCGCAGGAAAAGATGCACATTAAACATAACATGAACTGAACAAAATGGCAGCATGCTAGTAAAGTATGACATGACAAAATACTGGGGAAATGATCAAAGGAAGAATCAAGAATTCAGTCTATACCATCTAATTCCATCATTCGTTGCCACTGCAATATTTAAATTTTGAGCGCTAAAAACAGGAACACCAGCTAGTTTTTTCCTTCTGCTCCTTTGTGGAATTGACTTTAAGAGCTTATTCGCAGCCTTGACCTAAAAGGAGAAGAAAATAGTTTCTGTTGAGTGTTGACAATTTAAGTTATGCAAAACTGAAATATTTAAGCACAACCTGCTTTTCATTTGGAACAAACTGGAACATGTGAGGTTTTTCCTGCAAGATAGCAAGTTTCCTGAATACATTGAACACAACATGCCATATGTACAATGCTTAAAAGTTCATAGAGAAGATATATCCTAGGGAGGTCCTGTGTAACTTTCACACCTTGTATATAACATTTACGAATATGATGCACAAAAATAAAATAGCCCAACCAAGAAGTGTGCAGCATGTGCCTTTTTCAATGCCAGTCCTATCAAAGAAGGCTATAACCTTAAAGGTCAATACAGAACAAGTTGAGTTTGACATGAATTTTTGAACAATTAACTGTAGAGCACAAATGTTGTTCTTACGCACAACTAATCAATAGACATTCTCGAATAACAAACTCAGATTACATATCTTAATAGGTACTGTGCGTCATCTGGAAATGTAAAAGCGCTTCAAATGGCATCTTCTGTCTGGATAGTGTCAATGTGGTATGTTTGAAACCACGACACATCTGGAAACATACGTCGTAGCGTAGGCGTCCATATTAAGATGTAAGGAAAGACTTGGCTTCAAAATTAGGGGTATAGATTTAGAAGTACATAAGCACCTAAACATACAACTACTTCAAAGATCTGTGGAACCTAATCTTCGAAGTGTTTTTCAAGAGACGATATAATAACAATACTTCAGTATCGACCAAACAAATCTCAATATCATGTGGCAAATAAAAGTCTAACCCAGAGAGTTATCCAGACAGAGAAAGCATTCCAGTTCAGTATGTTAGCATACTATGAAGTATTCGATTTGAAGTGCTCAGCAACAAAGTCTTGTGTAAAACATACACTGTGATATCTTTTTAATTTACTTAAAAATCGTAAGAATATCACATGAAAGTTTTCTTATTTAAGAAAATGGTCATATACCTTGAAATGTTCGTATGCTACATCAAGGCGACAGGCCCCCACCATACCACTTGGGACATTTAGCCGCTTAACATAAGACACTGAAGATGTTGAAGCAAGTTAGCTTAAAGTATTTATCCGAAACAACTTGACATTTGAAGATCTAAATTGTTCAAAACCCTTTATTAATTAGGCATATTCTGTACCACTAATGCAAGGAATACTGCTTAGCAACAGTGTTATTTGTAGAGATCCAAACTTGAAATGGGCATGGAACTCAACTGATATTAAGACTAAAAAATGCATTTACCCTGCCCAACAGGCAATCCTGAACTTCTATTTTGTGAACCAACAGATGTCCACTTTAGTCCAGTATGCGAGTTTTTGTGCCTGATTATAGGAAGTCGGCAAAAATGGGAGGAGTACAACTCATTGTGCTCCCATCCAAAAGCCAGCTTGCCGAAATATTTTGAGGTTTCATACAAAAAAATATATCGACTGCTCTGTGGCTCTAATGCAGCCAATTTTTTTAATAATATAAAGAAAAATGAAAAGAACTTACCTACTACGTGCTTCAGTGGTACCCATCATAATTATTAACTTCGCAATGCATCAAGCAGATAAAGAAAACAACAAAACCATAAAGAGAATACCTGAATCATTAAGATCCATGAAGAAGCTAAACACTGGATCCCTTTCACTCTTCTTCAATGGTGACAATATCCTTTTGAACCACGTTGGGGTCCTGAAACAGAATAAATTTGAAAATGCAAAATGAGCAACCAAAATATCACCTCAACTATGCTATCATTATATGTGGCGGAAACAGTAAAGAGTATGCCCTCTTGAAATAGCAAATGAGCAATCTAACCCATGAAAACATTTAAATTACGGAAGCTTCAAATAGAGTACACTTCTTTAGTCCGCCAAGTACAGACAAACTCATTAAAAATCTATCATGACAAACTGACCCAATAAAGTAAATTGATATACTTCTTCAAGCACACATTAATAAGTTATATGCAGCGAATATTGGTGCTTATGTATTTATGAAACTATCATACACTCCGCACATCATTTTTTTTATGCATGTACAACCGAGTATGCCATCTATATCAACAAGTTTTTAAATCAAAAGGGGCGTGGATATGATCCCTAAAGAAGGCAAAACTACAAGTGACAGATATGATAGATTTGAATATTTGATCAATGGTTATTTAGCCAAGATGAAAATATCGTAGAAGGGAAGTAAAATATCGTTTTATGATGTACGATATCATCCATAACTTAATATTATTCTGGTTTGAAAGGGTAGACTAGATGGCCTTACGAAGCAGAATGTTGACTCGCCATGTGTTCCAAAGATACCGACATAGCATGATTTTTCAGAGCCCGCCACGGCCTGGCGTTTGTGTGATTTGTAGATGGGGATGTCTTAAAGGATTGCAAACAAAACACAAAAGCGGGCGCATGAATAGCAGACTGTATTGCCTAATTTTTGTTTGCAGATTGTAGTTTCCTGAACTCCTGAGTTTAGAAAAGCATTGGAGGATCCATGTCCCATCTGCGGGCTTGTAGAAAGCTCCACCGGTGATTAGCAGCATGACATTTTAGAGCTGCAACACTCCCTCATTGCTTAGCGTGAAATCTTCGATGACACAGACATTTATCTTATATATGATATAGCTCAACTGGTAGCGAATTTCCGCAAGGATTTTCCAATACAAGTAGATTACCACCACTATGAGTTCCCACTCAGATAAAAGCGGCAATCTGGTCTTTGCTACCGGGAGTCCCAACTCCCAACATGATGATGGCGTCAGCGACTAACTGCGGAATGGCAGAGCTACACGGAAAGCGTTAAGCAGTAGCAGGTGAGAAGGATACCTGTCGGCGATGAAGTGCGGGAGGTCGAAGCGTTTGGTGACGGCCATGAGGCCGTTCCCCGAGGGTCGAGCATGGTGAAGACCTGCCCCACGAAGGCGGGGCCCCCGCTCCCGCCAACCTTGACCCCGGCTGCCCCCTTTCCGCCGCCGCCTTCCGGAGGCGAAGAGGAGGAGAAGGGGGGAGTGGAAGGGGTTGGAGCAGGCTTGATGCCTAGGCTTTGTAGTTTATCCTTGATCTGCTTGTAAGACCCTCATCACTATATATCGGTTTGACCGTTTAGATTTATTTATAAATCGGAGTGAAATCCTATTTTGAGGAGGGGTGGGAGGAGTGTTTCCTTGGAATCTGGTGGTGGGTTTGGAATTTGGGATGGATATGCGTACCGTCCCGCCGCCGTCTATGCACGTGCATGGAGCGCCGGGCCGTGCTGCGCGGCGCGCGCTTCGTCTCGTGCAACTCCCTCCTGGTGTCACGCTATTCTCCCCGGCCAATCCTCCTACTTGCAGCAGATTATTGTCGTAGGATTATCAGCAAACAGCGCCTGCAACTTAGATGTTGAAGTAGATAAATCGGTATTTTCTCTCAGTTCATTTGCCTTGGCTTTTTTAAACATGCTAGTGGAATTTCTGCGCGTCGTCACGACGCGCGTTTGTTAGTTTTTTAATTTTTATTGGGGACATGTTGCTATAATATTTGGGGAACAATGCTTTATTAAAGTATTGCATATGTCTAAAGCGTATTAAGGAAACGGTTTAGAACTGAGAAGCTAAGTAACAAAATAACTTAAATGGGAAAAAAGATTTCTTATTTTCTCTGCATATTTGTACTAAAATGTGTATTATTGTAAATGAACATCATGCGTTGAATTACTTTAATTCCACAAATTGGAGTGGTTAATTATCTTTGTAATGTGTTATAAATATGGAAATATTTAATTTAACTTCATAGTCTGAGGAAATGCATTGTAAGGGAATTTGTTGAATTCAATCCATAATTAGAGGAAATGGTCTTTATTTTTTGTGAACATTTAGTGAATGGAGCTTTTTTTAATTTTATGTGCATAATTGGAGAGGTTTCAGCTAAATTGTCTCTGAATATTAAATAGTTTTGGAAGATATAATAAGTTTGTATTTTGCCTTGAAAATTTAATTGAACTCCATAGTCAAATGGAATACATTATGTGGACATTTATTAAATTAAATCCATAATTGGAGGGAATTAATTTGGATTTTCTCCAAATATTCGTCGAATTGAAATCTTGAAATATGTTTGCACTATTCCATAAGTAGCGCAAATAATGGTTGGTATTTTTTTTTGTTCGATTGCATAGTATAATTAGAGCAAATGTATTTTGCGAGCATTTATTACTTTTTAATCCATAATTAGGTGAAGTGCACTTACAATGTATACAAATATTAGGTAGTTTCAATTGCTTAAGTTTGTTTGTATTTTGGCATTAGCAAGTATCAATTTTTTTTCTTTTTCGAGCATATTGATTTATTTGAGGGTACCTTAAATATTTTAGTAATTTGAAATGTGAAACGTGCCTTTTTTTCCCAAATAATATTTTAGCATATTTTTTTGGATTCATGCTAACAAATGAGCAAAGTTCGTCTATGTTGCATCCAAAATTTGACTATTTTAAATTGTTGAACTATGCTTTGTGTTTTGCTATATGTAGTTAGCGTTTAATTTTTCTGAACATTTTTTATATAGGTTAGAGAATAGCCAAATATTTAGCAATTTGAAGTATTTAAATATGTTTGTATGTTTCCACGGATTCTTAACTGTAATTAGAGAAAATGTGTTCAAGTTATATCCAAATGTTGAACGATTTAAAACTTTTAGAAATGTTATGGTAATTTCGAATAATTGGCAATTTTGAATGTTTGATTATGGTTGTATGTTGACATAAATAAGTAATTTAGTTTCGTAATTAGAAGATGTGCATTATATGAGCATTTAGTAAAGTGAATATATAATTTGTGGAATTGCATCTGAATTTATTTTTTAGATATATAGTTTGAGGAATTGCATATGCATTTCATATGTAGAGAAAGTTATTTGTTTTTTTTTTGCCAATATTTTGCTTAATTGAGATGTTCAATTAGAGTTCATAATCTGAGGGCATACGTAGTATAAGTATTTGTTAAATTCAACGCACATAATTATGGATAGTGCATTTGTTTTTTCTTCAAAAATTGACCAATTCAAAATGTTCCTTTTTTTGTGTGGCACAAATATAGTGTAGAATTTTGTCGCGTTGGCACGGCGCGCCCTTGGTGAATTTTGTAGGCATCTGTCAGTTTGTATTTTTTCATAAATTTGTAAAATGACTCCATAGTTAGAGAATTTGTATTTTTTGTAGTTCGAAATCCGGAATCCGTTGAAATTTGATATGTAGAGTATCTCCAAATACGCAGCGATTTAAATTGTTTGAATTTTTTTGTATTTTGCCATAAATTTTCATTTTAACTCCGTAGTTAGAGAATGCATGGTATGAGCATTTATTAAATTGAACTCCATGTTGATATATTTCAGAGTGCCTCAAATTTTAAGCAAATTGGAATGTGCAATTGTTTTTATTTTTTATCAATATTTAATTTTAGTCTACAATGGGTGTGGACGAACATTTTTTCAATTGAATACCATAATTAATGGAAGGTCATGTCGATTACTTACAAATATTTACCAATTTGAAATGTTCAATTTAAGTCCATAATTAGAGGGAATGCATCGTATGAGCATTTATTAAATTCAACTTCATGTAATTTGAGGAAGTGCATTTGGATGTTTTCCAAATATTCAGCAATCTGAACTATAATGGGTGTAAACACACATTTTTTTCAATTGAATTACATAATTATTGAAAGGTTATGTCGATTGCTTGCAAATACGTACCAAACTGAAATGTGTAATTTAGGTCCGTAATTAGAAAAAGCATTGTTTGAGCATTTATTAAATTCAATAACCCTATGTAATTTGAGGAAGTGCATTTGGATGTTTTCCAAATATTAAGCAATTTGAAATGTCTGAATATAAATAGTTCACTTTTTTTGTGAGCATGTTGGTACATCTGAAATAGAAATGGTTGGAAAATGTTTATATTTTTATCAATAGTTAATTGAAGTCCATTTGTGGGAATGCGCGTTTGTTAGTTTTTTAATTTTTATTGGCGATACGTTGCTGTAATATTTGGGGAACAATGCTTTATTAAAGTTTGCATATGTCTAAAGTGTATTAAAGGAATGGTTTAGAACTGAGAAGATTAAGTAACAAAATCACTTAAATGGGGAAAAAAGATTTCTAATTTTCTCTGCATATTTGTACTAAAACGTGTATTATTGTAAATGAACATCATGTGTTGAATTACTTTAATTCCATAAATTGAAGTGGTCAAGTATCTTTGTAATTTGTTATAAATATGGAAATATTTAATTTAACTTCATAGTCTGAGGAATGCATTGTAAGGGAATTTGTTAAATTCAATCCATAATTAGAGGAAATGGGTCTTTATTTTTTGTGAACATTTAGTGAATGGAGCATAATTTAATTTTATGTGCATAATTGGAGAGGTTTCAGCTAAATTGTCTCTGAATATTAAACAGTTTTGGAAGATATAATAAGTTTGTATTTTGTCTTGAAAATTTAATTGAACTCCATAATCAAATGGAATACATTATATGGACATTTATTAGATTCAATCCATAATTGGAAGGAATTAATCTGGATTTTTTCCAAATATTCGTCGAATTGAAATCTTGAAATATTTTAGAGTTTTCGGGAAAAATTAGCAAATTTGAAGCATTCAAGTTCGTTGCATTTTTTTGAGCATTTTGATGTATTTTTACGTAGTTGGAATTATTTTGAAAATTGAAATGCACAAATGAGATTGTGCTTGAAGCTATTTAGTTTGTAGCATTTGTTATTTTATGGAACTTGTTTGCAATAACAGGTACCATAATTTTTATTTTGAGTCCATAATTGGGGAGGTTACAATATGTGAGCATTTATCAATGTCATTAGGGGGAATATATTTAGATTGTGTTGGTATATTTTAGAGTTTTTTTTAGCAGCTTGAAATGTTGAAATACATTTAGATTATCTTGGTATATTTTGGAGAATCTGAAGTTCATCAGCTAATTGAAATGGTCAAGTGTGTTGCATTTTTTGGTGAGTTTTTTCGATATATTTTAGTGTAGTTCAAATATTTTGCGAGTTGAATTGTTCAAATGAGTTCGTATTTGAAGCTATTGATTTTAGAACATTTATCATTTTACGGTATCTGTTTACGAAAACATTTAAAGGCCATGATATAAGTGGATAATTGTATTTAAATGATTTAGCAATCTCTATTTAAATGAAATGTTTTGTAATAACAAAATATTTTGTTGGGTGTGTCATATTGAATGATGTTGTTGATATTATTTCTCTGGATATTATTTAAGTTGGAAAGAAAATTGTGGAATCCATGTTTTTGAAATGATATAAAGGTGTCAATTGAGCCTTTTTGTATTATTTAATATCTAAAGATTTGAAATATGTTGGAAAAGGTTCAAAAGTATGTGGACTGTTTATTTAGATATTTACAAATTATTAGAGGTTGGTTTGAATTTAATTGGAGCTATATTTGGAAAATTACAAAAGGTTCTAAAAAAAGAAAAGCAGGGAAAAAGAACAGGGAAAAAAAAATAAAAAGGGCTCGGCCCAGCAAGCGGCCCGCCTGCCCGTCCAGCCCACGATGACGTCAAGCTGGCGTCATCTGTGGCGGGGCTCTGCCGCGGCGGCGGTGACGTCGCCAGCGTCGATTCACGGCGAGGCAGGACGCGGGAGTGCGCACGTTGAAAGCGTCTCGACGCGGGCTACCCGGAGCTGGCGGCGCCGCCCCTGAATGGTCGTCGGAGCATCGCCGTTAGCCCGCGGATGCGGCGGTGGATGCCGATTCCGGCGAGGCCGATTCCGGCGAGATTGCGGCGTATTGGCACGTGGTTTTCGGCGAGGAGGGAGAGGAGGAGGCGGCGGAGCTCGACGTGGCCCGAGATTTGTCCAGAGAGGAACATATCGGCGGCGGTGAGCGTCGGCGGCGGTGAGGAGCTCGGCGCCGTGCGGAGAAGGAAGAAGGAGGGGGGATGTGGTGGTTATTTTACGAAAAACAACCTGGACTTCCATGTATTTTCAAACACGTCCCTCCGCCTGAGGTTTTTTTTCACTGTGAGGCCCGATTGGTAATTCTCCGAAAACTCGAGGACTTTTTTGAAAAAAAAAACGGCGGCACTGTTTTTTACTGTTCATCACTGTAGCTGCTGTAGTTGTACAGTGCGTCGAGCGCTCTCCGCTCGCGAAAGGGATGGTCTTTCATATAGTTAGTAGATAGATAGATACTAGCTAGTATGTCATTCGCAAAAAAAGGTTTACTAGTATGCCGCCAACCAGCTCATCGGAAGACAGTTTTGCATGCCGTGATAGCCTGATAGGTATATCGATCGCTGAAAACTTCAAGAGGCGATTTCTCTTAATCAAACATTTTTCTGATTGTTCGGCTCTATCTTATTGCATACTAGCATTCCAATTTCGTGGTGTGGCCGCCTAATGCAAGGCGACAAGAAATAGTGGCGATGCAAACAAAGGATGAGGAGACCTGCAGCAACAGGTTGCAAAACACTAACGAAGTGCAGGTAACCTGATAGGAATACAAGAAATAACTTTATATTTAAAAAAAAACTGAAATTGTGTGTGTCCACTAGCTAGAGGCGTGAGGTCACCAAAAATGTTATGGAGCTGCCTAAACTGAAACAACAACCGTGTACTGAAAATTACATGTTCATCCAGCAAAGGAGACATCGGGCAGCTACTTCTCACCGAATCCAGCAGTGCCTGTGAAGCAACCGACCTCATTAGTCACGAGTGCACAAGCCGTAGCTCAAAAGAATCAGGAAATGCGAACTTCAAATGTATCCAATTTATGACTGAATCTAAAAGCATGAAGGACAAAACAGGTTTTTGAGCGCAGAGTTAAGGTGCAGCACAACCTAACATTCATCATTTGTGATTCCAAATGATCTCACAATCATGTCATTTTTTTCTCCGATAAATGGGCATCCTTTGGTATTCTATATTCACCAGATTCCCCGAGTACACAATCAATCAAAATTTAAGAGTTATATATTCATTTGCAAACTTCAGAAGCCTCTAACAAATCAAGAAGTAGATCAAAGCAGAATAGATATCTGCCTTCTATTATTTTCTACTCCCTCCATTTTTTAATATAAGATGTTTTAGATGTTGTACATGTTGTCTAGATACACACTAAAGTGAGTGAATAGACACACTAAAACATGTCTATATACATTTGTATATGTATGAATGTGGACAAATGATAAAACATCTTATATTAAAAAACGGAGGGAGTATAAAACAGTACCATCATGGCGTCCACACCAAGTTCTAAAAGCAAGGCAGTAGGAATTTCCGTTAGCAATTTGTAAGCAAAGCTTTTTCCCGTGAAACAATTGTGTACCCAAATTATTAGATTCATCTGAGCAATTAACTAGCTCTAGGCCAGAGCAGAACGGAGAAGCGAGGAGGACGGCAGGGGTAATTTGGTATTTTGATGCAGACAAGTGACTCTACACAAACAAGCTATGCATAAAGATGTCAAGATTATAAAACAAAAATTGGCATCTCCACTTAGGGGCATATAGCTAGTTACAGCTCCTATTGAGACATTGTCAATTGCAAATAACTTAAGGAAGATATGATCAATTTTCTCGTTAAGAAATGGCCAGGTATGATGGCCATATCCAACCATAGTTCGAAATAGCCCGCTATAGCTTTGTATTCAACACAACAATCCACAATCCAATTTTTTTAATAAAAAACACAATGAGACTAATTAAACCTTTATGGAAATTTGGCCAACTTAGCAATTGAATTATGCCAGACAACCTCACAAGTCAAAATTTATGAACCTATGGCAACCCAAATGGTCAACATGCAACAATGGGGAGGAAATAGATGGACTCAACATGGACATTGGGGCATTTATCAGCAGCATGTCCCTGAAACAATAGCCATTGATGAACATGAACTCAACATGAACTTTGAAGAACTCAACCCGATTGGTTTAACATATGATCTTATTCTTTATAACTGTGAGCAGCTTAGGCATATGAAGATATTATTAGCTACTCCTAATACAGCCTCAAGAGCTAGGTACAATGGTTGACTGTTGATAGGAAATCATACGTAAACAGAAGCAATGGCGTCCCCCATGGAGCAGGGTATGTTTAGATTTAAGGTTCAAGATTTACCATGAAGGTGCATTTTGATCGTAACAAAATTTACTGATTTTCACAACGGTTTACATATAATGTATGTTAACTCCGCAGGTATAGCGAGATAGAATAAATTAATCAAATTATTTGGCAAATGTATGGTAAATCTGTAATATAAGAAAACAGCACAGTAACTAATTTCATCGATCAGGAAAAATGGAAAAAGCTAACTAAATTTCTAGATACTTAATAGTTTAAAGCACAACGGGTACTCCAGCAAGAAAATATGAAGAATAAGAAGATTCATGTTACTCCTGTAATGTAAGGACGAGCAATTACCGGCAGTATAGAAGTTGGTGAACGGATGACAGTCCAACTTATGGAAGCTTCCACGATGTTTCTCGACCTTCATTGACTCAAGATGAAGGGTGAAAAGGACTTTTATGGGTGGATCAAGGTCATGTCTGCGCGGAGCTTCGTAAATTGAGAAAACAATCGCATCAGCGTCCTCGGCGTAGCCCGCTAAATGTGCATAACCAGCCTTCCGACCAAGCAGCGTGTCCATGTTAACGGTCTTCCGCATCACCCATGTGGCAACTCCATGGCAATCGACGATGCAGTCCCACAACTGGAAGCTCGGGTACGACAATATGGCGAGGCCAAGGCCGCCATCCTCTGCCCGAATGATCTGGATTTGGCTACTAACGTGTGCAGCGGCAGGAGGCCTGCTGTTGATCACAGTGAGGCTATGATTATCCAAATCAAACTTGAGTATGCCACCCGATGCATCCCCGGTTCCATCTAGGCACCAGTAAAGAGCATTGCCGCTAAGTGTGGAGGGATGGTAGGTAACATCACCAGCAAATGGTTGGGCCGAAGAGACGAGATCTCCCCACATGCCAGACTCCTGGGAGTAGACCCTGGCGATGGATACCGGATCATCGTTTCCGCCAGCGCCTACCAGGACCACCTTGAAGGGGCCCGTGTGGTCATGGTCGCCGCCGGCAGCAGAGTACACCGCTGCGTGGGAGCCGGCATCGGTGGACCCATCCAGGACGAACTCCGGCGGAACTGGAATGCGGTGCGTGCCTCCGGAGACAGGCTCGAACACGAGGAGCACATTGGCCCACGGGTCGAGGAGGAGGACGCGTCCATGGCGGCAGCCGAGCACGCTCCAGGTGCTGGCACAGTCGGCGCTGAGATCCAGCGAGAAGCGTGCCGACGGGATGCGGTCGGGAAGGCCGAGGAGAGGCGTGAACTTGAGCTCCCTGGAGCACTCCTCGAATACGCCGAGGATGGGGGGCTTCCGGTTCCGGTGGTGGGTGCGGAAGCGGCGGCGGAAGGCGGCGTCGGTGGCGATGCTCCGCCAGCCCTTGCAGACGAGGGAGGCCCGGGGGAGAGAAGAAGGCTTCGGGGGCAGGCGGAGGAGGATCTCGGCCAGGAGGTCGTCGTCATCCAGCGGCCCCAACGCCGGCGAAGTGCGGCGGCTGGCCATCTCGGCGCCGCCCTCGCTGCTCAGAAAAAGGGTAATTTTACAGGAACGACTAGTTGAATTTTGGTGACGCCACGCCCTTGGTGAGATTTTTTGTGTGTTTTTTTTTTCAGCCAAATGTTTGCGAAATTGGATTGTGCAAATATGTTTTTATTTTGTTACGAATAGTTTACATTTATTTGTGAGCATTGTTGATATATTTTGTGGAATATTCAATTTTTTGGTGGTGTGAAAAACATGTTTGTATTTCAGCATCATTATTTAATTAAAATTAGGAAAATACTTTTGAATTTGATTCCACATTTGGGAAAGTTTGTTCGTATGATGTCGAAATATTGGGCAAATTGTATTGTCCAAAAATATTTGTATTTTGCTGTAAGTGTATAGAGTTTTTGTTTTAGCATTTTCGATATATTTTGTTGAATATCGGAATATTCGCTGAAATGTTGACCAAATTGTGGAATTTTTGCGCGTCGTCACGACGTGCCTTTGTTAATTTTTAAATTTTTATTGGCGATATGTTGTTGTGATATTTCGCGAACAATGCTTGATTAAAGTATTGCAGATGTCTAAAGCGTATTAAAGGAGTGATTTAAAATTGAGAAGATTAAGTAACAAAATCACTTCGATGGGAATTTTTTTCTTATTTTCTCTGCATGTTCATACTAAAATGTGCAGTGTTGTAAACAAACAACATTCGTTTAATTAATTTAATTCCATAAATTTGAATGGCGAAGTATCTTTGTAGTTTGTCATAAATATCGAAATATTTAATTTAACTCTATAGTTCGAGGAAATGTATTTTAAGGGAATTCGTTAAATTCATTCCATAATTGGAGGAAATGGATTTTTATTTTCTGCAAACATTTAGTGGATGAAGCATTTTTTGATTTTATGTGTACAGTTAGAGAGATTTCAGCTAAATTATCTCTGAATATTAAACAATTTTGGAAGGTGAAATAAGTTTGTATTTTGCCTTGAAAATTTAATTGAACTCCATAATCAAATGGAATACATGTTGTGGACATTCATAAAATGCAATCCATAATTTGAGGGAATTAAGTTGGATTTTCTTTAAATATTCGTTGAATTGAAATCTTGAAATATGTTTGCATTCTGTCATAAGTAGTGCAAATAATGGTTGGCAAATTTTTTTTCCGATTGTATAGTATAATTAGAGGAAATGTTAATTAATAATTAGATGGAGTGCACCTAGAATGTATACAAATGTTAGGCAATTTGAATTGTTTAAGTTTGTTTGTATTTTGGCATTAGGAAGTATTAATTTTTTTTCCCGAGCATATTGATATATTCTGGGGTACCTCAAATATTTTAGCAATTTGAAATGTTGAAATGTGTTTCTTTTTTCCAGATAATATTTATGTTAAGTATGTAGGTAGTGGTAGTGCATATTTTCTAGATTCGCGCTAACAAATGGGGAAAGTTCGTCTATATTGCATCAAAATATTCAATATTTTGAACTGTGTAAATATGTTTTATGTTTTGGTATGCATTGTTAGCGTTGATTTCATTTTTTTTTGGAAATATTTTGCTTAATTGAGATGTTCAATTAGAGTTCATAATCAGAGGGAGTACGTAGTGTGAGCATTTGTTAAATTCGACTATACATAATTACGGGGAGTCATTTTGTTTTTTCTTGAAATATTTACGAATTAAAAATGTTCTAGGCTTTTTTTTCCCGGTAATTTTTTTGAAAATCTGAAATATGTAAACGTCAAATGAGAGTTCAAATGGCCGAACAGCTTTTAAAAATCATACAATTTGGAATTTATTAAAATTTGTTTTTTTTAGTGTTTACCAAATGATGAGGCTTGGAAGTCGTATTTTTTTTGGATGGGCACTTTTTTTTGTTTTTTTAACTTTTACGTGATGAATCTAAAAATTGTTAATTTTGAAGAGTTTTGATATATTACTTGGATATATATTTTTTTTTTTGTTTCATAATGGTTTTTTATGTGCGTCCTTTTTTTGTGGGAAGTTTGGGAATCTGTTAATTTGAAATACTTTGATATATATTTTTTTATTTTTTTGCATTTTTATGAACTGTACATTCGGAGATATGGTTTTTTTTAAATTTAAGTACGTTTTTGTATTTGTCAAATTTCTGACAGTGGGTCCCGCACGTAATTTTTTTTTTGAAACCGTTTGTGAAAATGGGGGTCTGACAGCTGGGGTCCATGGTGACATCACCGAATGACGTCACCACCGGCGGCGGCCGTGCCGTCGAGCTCTCGCGCTCGAGCACGCGAGAACGCGCGCTGTCCTGGGATCGCGCTGATCTGCGCGGAGGCGTAGAGGGGAGCAGAATGGGCGGCGCCTCGAGCCATATCGTCGCCGAACTCGCCGGCGGCGAGCTTTTCCCCGGCGGCGGACGGTGAACACGACGTGGACGATTCCGCCGCAGATCGGGCGTCCCGACACGCGGTGCTTGGCGAGGAGGGAGGGGGAGCGACGGCGGAGGTCGGCGTGGTCGTTGATTTGAGAGGGGAGTAGCGGTGCGGCGGGGACACGCAGCGGCGGCGCCGGCGAGCTGTTGTACCGACGGTTTTTCACGAAGGTCCTTAATTTTTTCACAAATTAGAGTTACGTCCCTCCGAGCGTGAAGTTGCGGACCGCGGGGTTGATTTGTGAATCAGTGAGGGGTGTTTTAGCAAAACCATCACTGGCATGTCTGGTAGACCGTTGGATCGCCGATCGACGGTGTGGATCGCAACACTATTCATCACTGTTCTTTACTGTAGTTGTACAGTGCATGGAGCGCTCTCCGGTCGCGAAAGTGACCGTCTTTGATATAGTTAGAGATGGCTTAGCACCATCCTTAGATGCTAAAGAGTGTGCTATAATCCATATATTAGCATTGGATGCTAAGCTTCAACGACGGTGATAAAGCTTCTTTTATCTTAGCAACTACTCGCTTTGTTTCTAAATATAATAAATTTTAACTTTTTTTTCTCAGATTCACGTGTATCTAAACAAGTTTTATGTGTATGTTCTCCATTTCAATTCATATCTAGGCCACATTTGAAATAGTTAAAACACCTTATATTTAGAAACGGAGAGAGTACTCCACAAATCCGATAATATGCGCAAAAACATGTCCATAAGCCAAAACAAAGTGCTTTTTATGGGTTGCCCTTATGCATTGTGGGGTTGCCTTGTTTGGTTCGCGGGATTCTGACAACCTAGGATTGAAATGACGTGACATATGGAATTGCATGCAAAGTAGCCCATAGAAAAACTTTCTATTGTTTTCAATCCTACAAACCGAACAAACTCTATTGGAAAAAATCCAAAGGAATGGAATCCTCTAAAATTCTTATGAACCAAACATGCCCTGGCAATGCTAATGCCCTAATAAGTTTGAACGGTAACCATTCCTTCCTGTCATGTCTCCTTAGTGCCTTGGGATGTGGATGCTCTAATAAGTTTGAACTCATTTTCCTGACTTACATATGACAAGAATATAGTGAATTGCATACCATTATCACAGATGGGTAGCATCATACATATCAGTCACAGATTTGAGGAGAGAACCAAAATGCAGTTGAACAAAAAGAGCCGTAAACCCATACTAGAAAGTTGCCACCGGAAACACCTGAATTTTGGAATTTATCCGTAAGGTGATCTCAAAAAGAAGACGGAAGTTCACAGACATGAGTTTCAGAAAGAAAAGTAAATAACAGAACAGCTTTACCAATATTTGTTCATCTCAAAAACATTGTTCTCAGGTCAGGTCAGGTAGAGAACTATATCAAGAGTTAAGAGTACATTCATCATTCTGTAAATGCATCTAACATATAGTTTGATAGTGATACATTATATGTGCAATATATATAGGGAAATACAAGAAGGCAATTTTGTTCCGTCTGATAAATTTAAAAGAACTTGGACGCTCCAAGATACCACCTGTTTCTCTAGCTTAAAAGTTTTGCTTTCGCCCATGACAACTTGATTGTTTCTGCAGCTTAGCTCATACTGATGCTCAGTGAATATGTCCCCTTCCAAATTTAGAACACTGAGCTTGCTTCTTGCAGTCATCCTCACTTCTAAACAATCACCAAGCATGTAAGGTCTTTGGTCGCTTCCTCTGCGGACAACAAAGTTCTTTCTTCTGTCCACATGATGTGCTTGAAGGCAACAGTTTTCTGTTTCCTCTGCTAGTTTGTATTTGTCAGGGTTTTCTTCTGCATCTTTAACTCCGACGAAAGCATGTCGTCAAAAGCATATCATGACTAATGACTTCCCTTCTGGATGGTAGACAAATACCAGCGTCCTCTATGAGACTCAGTGGGTGCTTTGGTGGTGTCATAGAACACTATGACTGAGTGGGATCAGCCACTTCAGTTCTTTTGTCTGTTTTCATTCTTTTTATACTAGACCTCTTTTCTTGATATTGCTCTTGAAAGACGACGCTTTTCTTGGAATAGAACGCTGTAGGATCCGGATCGGTATTCCCCCGATGTTGAAATCTTCCTTGAGAGATTTTGTCAAGAACCTGATATCTGTATCAGATAGCTGGGTCTTCCCACTCATAAAGGCGACAAATGTTGGTGGCCTCGCTTTCACCTGAGTGAAGTACTTAACTTTTGGTTGTGTAGCAGAATCTTTCCATGAATGTCTACTCATAACCTGTCAAAGAGAATTGGACGTAACAGTTCAGTAATGCAAATTTCTGTGACAAGAAAGTTAAAAAAAAACTCAGAAGAATGAACTCAGTAGTAACAAATATAAACAAGATATAGTTACAGACTCAAAGCAGAGGCATGATACAAAACCAAACATTTCAAACTTAACTAGTCCTAAGGAAATTGAGAAGCAGCAGCCCATTCTAGGTGGCTTATATGACCAGTACCAGATCTCAGATAATAGTCGTGGTGAACGGGGGCTGGCAGCCCACCGACGGCTAGCCGTGGTAGGATGCAGGGGTGTTTAGCATAGCAACCGCACAGGAGAAAGGCTTGAGGTAGGAGAGAAGCACGAGGTAGTAGACAGATTATAAATCTATTTCTTGCCTTTTCATTGATCACGATCCTCTCCTTATAATAAAGGAGCTACGGCCACGAGACAGACTCAGACTGGACTCCAAACCTTTCTTAATTAAACTCTTTTCCTAACACAATTCAGACTTCAAACGTAAATCAAACTACTACCTAATTAATGCCTACAGAAGCTGGACGTACACGTCTCTTGTAAAGTTGTAATTCCAACCATGACAACTTAGATCAAGCACTAAAAACTGCTAACATTTGGCAAAAAAAAAAAAAATCGTTCTACTCTGCACTCATGCAATTCCACCTGTGAACTGTGTCACTCTAGATTGAATATAATATTCAATGGTAGTTCCTACTTGGCACACACCCTAGCATGCAAATGAAATAACAGTAATGTAAGCAGGACGTTTACCTTACGCAACCAACGGTTCAGGCGCGAGGTTGACAATCTAAAACACCATTTCTCATAAGTTTCTATAACCTGGTGCATAACAGCAAGCCTCCCCTGCCTTCCAATGCTGACACGAACACAACTGGTATCCCTGTAACCTGTCAACATGAAGATAAAAGTTATTCACATGTGATGTGCCTTACGAAGCAAGCTAAAAGGTCCGTGATATGGTTGTTCCCTATTTTCGGTGAGAGGGCTTTCAATATTCAATATACGCAAAGGTGTTACAAAAGCAAACATTCAAGCTTTGATATTGCTGTGGCATTTGATTCGGAGGTTGGTATACTTGTATGGGTAGCTCACCGGACGCCAGGGCTAACGGCGTCGGATTAGTGCTGGTACTACAGAATCGTACTGGATTGGAAAAGCATATATGCAAGAGAATTTTGTTATTGCTTGAACTAAGAGAACTCGGTCTTCAACAGACGGTATCTGTACCTGGCTCAATGGAAGCTGTAAAAAAGTTGTCTCTTGTTCTTTATTAATTGAAAGCAATAGAGGGTTAGCCAGTTTACTAACTCCAAACGAACCAGTTGCTGTCCTAATAGAAGTTCATGTCGATCCAGCCAAGCCAGTGCCATCATTAGAAAGTCCGGCCATTTTAGTTTCAGCCAGTTCAAGTTAGGGCAAGGAGGAAAGGAAGAGAGTGGTGCTGAAGACGAGAACGTGACTGGCTATTCCGTTCAGTATGTTAAGAATCAATCAGTTTCTGAGAGCTGCTCCTGCTGAATTCATTTATCTGGGCTCGAACCTACTAGGACTTGGGAGCGTGACTTCCTGTTGCAACAGGCTCTTGCCTCTCCGCACCCACTGGTTGCAACAGGCTCTTGCATCTCCGCATCCAAGTTCAACTGGAAGCGGTAACCAACTGCTGACCCCAATAGTCATCGAGATATTACTACTAGCAGATATGCTACACTATGAAAAGATAAAAAGTACGGAGTGGAATTTAGACTCTGCATTTCCAATTATTAGTTAACACTTTCGAAAGCGATGTCATGCTTAGCTGATCTACCAAAGTGGACCATGATGGATATATTCTTATTAAGTTCAAATAGCACCAACTGGGAAAAGGACGGTTAAACTAAAACGCAAGGGTCCAATATATCTTAATTTAAATCTTAGAAGGGAACCTCTTATAAAATTTACTTCAAGAAACACCTCCTACAGACTAAAGTTACCACTTACTACCAGTAGTCATGTTATGAGTATCTTATTGACCTTTTGACAGTTTCCGTTCTATAGAGATAATATTGTACCCATCCTCTAAAAAAAGTACACCATACTGATGGATGATCATAAGTATTTCTTTAATGTTGAAGAAAAGTATAAACTAATAACAAAATAATTAGAAAACGAACCTGAGGAATAACTGTCTGGATTTCTTTAGGAACAGCTTCTAACACTTTGTCTAACAATCGTTGGTTTTCTCGAAGGAGATCCATTTTATTGACAATCACAACAAGTCCACGGCCTTCTTCGATTGCTTGTCGTGCTATCACAACTTCTGGATGATTCATACTACTCTTCGACTTTGCGATCTACATTTCCATAGAGCCTTATCATGGCATTTTACATTTAGAATTAAAATTACATGAAACATTCATTAAGACATACGAGATTAGTGGACATTAAGGGTGTTGCCTCTAATGCATACTAATTTGTGCATGGGACTGACAATAGAGCATTGACCTTGTTAACCATGGCAAGGAATTAGTTAAGTACTACATGATAGAATATATGATATGGACTACAATTAGATAATCAAATTTACACAAACTTAAATCAAGAGGTATTGACGTGCTCTCACTAAAAGTGGAAAACACAAATTGTAAACCAGATCGAGGATCTGATTTACAAGCACTCATTAGTCCGCTATATCAGTGCTGACCAAGATTCGTGAAATCCAATTTTTAGCAGAGCATAACAGAGTAAAATGGTTAGAAAAACTAATGATGCAATGTGGTCTGTAGCTCTTTATTAGCACAAAATCAATGCAATTGTATAAACCAAGTTCAGGAACAGAGAAATCATGTGAAGTCAAATTAAAAGCATAAGTTGAGCAAAGAGGAAGAGACGAAGAGTTACATAAGCTACTTCCAGTCATTTACACAAGAAACCCATAGTACAAAATTGTTGATTGGGACTCTTTTATAACAGAAAGTGCAGAAGATTTCCAATTCATAGGTTCTTCAAATTCTGGAAACCAATCGTGAAGTGGAAGAGGAATATGGTGGGACCCACCTGTCAGTGTGTTAGATAAACAGACTCGGATCAGCCCCGACACTACCTGTCATTGTGCCAGGAACCTTGTGCTCAACGCCATGTTACTCACCTATCCTCCATGATTGTGTACACCGTTTGGTGGTGCCTCACGCTTTCTGGTCAGATCTAGGAAGCCCCCAGTGGCTGTCAACAGCTCCGTGGGTCAACATAGTCTCTCAATGGTATTAATTCAAAAACAGTATAACTTTGAGGTCATCCTTGTGCTTTGGTAGGGATCATGAGGTGATGTGCACCATGCTCTGTTTCAAAGAGGAGGCGAGCAGCATGGAAGAGGTCGAGCACGAACTTGCCGGCATAATCATGGCAAGAATCAGCCACGTGGAAGCTGTGGGGAACTGGACAAGTGGAGATGGAGAGGAAATGGTTTCACGGATGTGAAGCTCTAAACAAGTAGAGGAGCATGATGTCCATCTTACCGAGCTAACAAGGTGAAAACATCAGGTCAACACCAGGGCCCTTCAGCCAACAAGCAAACATGGAGAAAACAGCCGTGTTTTTTGTGTCCGTAGAAGAGCAGAACTTCCCCTCTTTCACAAAAACATGTAGGTTCACCTTATCTCTCACCCGAAATCTTCTAACTTTTTTTTTTTGCAATGACTGAAATCTTCTAACTTCGATTGAAGAATTTTGAAGAACCTCAAAAAATGGAAATTTCATGAAAAAACTAAAATAGAGAATTCCTACTTAACGGACTACTTAGTTACTCGCCACAATGCATGCATAATCAGTAGAATCAACTCATCGTATCAACAAGACCTTTTTCTCGAACATGTAATCTAAACGACCTCAACAGTACAAAAGGATGATTATTGAAAATATTTCCTCTCAACCAGATATAAGGGAGCATAGTAGTTATAATTTTAGGTCGTAGGTTACATCCGAATGAATGTAAGTACCTTTTCTGCATCAAGCACAAGAGCTACAATATGAGCTCTCATCAGGTTCTTTCTTGATTGTACCACACTTAATGATGCTGGCCCTTTCTCCTTTCCTGATCTTTCCATCCAACCAGCAGTATCCACCTGCATCACCAAAAAAGGAAGAATGTCAATTCATTAAGATGGAGACAGCCTGAACGAACGTTCTGTCATGAGCTCTTACACCGCACCTATAGCCATATTAAAAAATGAGGTTCCAAAGAAAATAGTAAACTCACACATAACAAGTTAACTTACCAAATATACACTTCGGTTGTCAAACTGAAACTTGGCCCGAATGGAGTCCCTTGTTAAGCCTGACTCTGGACCGACCAGAACTCTATTTTCTTGTAACAAGGTATTAAGCAAGGTAGACTTCCCAACATTAGGACGTCCCACGATTGCTAACTGCAAAGGTAACTTGCTTTCATCGCCTTCATTGGCCTCCGCCTCAGAGGTAGGGTCATCTTGATTTAATCCATCTGTTATATGTGCAAGAAAAGCAAGACTAAAATGTTCATAGGTTGACAGCATGGTTTTTCCTCCCAGATAAATAATGCTAGAGGAACTTATTGCTTGAAAAAATGGAGCATGCTGTTTCAAAAGTTCAATAGGTGTGGTGGTGGTTAGTTGGTCACTGATTTATAAACTATAATGATCAAATCCCTCCAGTTCTAATTGAACAGAACCAACATGGAGACATAATTAGCAGATGGAGATATGGCAATTTTAAAGCAATCCATACCTAGCTGAAACCCTACTATTTTATTCATGCAAATTCGTCACACTTATTAGTAGTGTATTAGTTTAATCATTCTCTGCAGTACTGAGAGAAAGCACTAAGCAAAAAATCATTCGCGGGCAAGCTTACTGTTTGGAAGCTGAAACATGTATTCCTCAAACAGCGGCCTTAGTATCTCATAAAGCTCTGCCATCCCCAGGCCTGTCTCTGCAGATATTGCAACTGGGTCACCAAAACCCAACCTGTGGGCTTCTCCAGCAGCCGAGGTCAAAACTCCATGCTCATCAAGTGCCTCAGACTTGTTCATTGCGACAATGGTATGTATCCCAGATGCATGTTTCCGCAGCCATTGCCCAACCTCAAGATCCAGCGGTTGTAGGCCATCCCTAAGAAGGCCATTACACTTTTACTAGGCAACGAGTATCAACTTTTGACCTGAATCCAGTAATAATAGGTTGATAACAGGCCAAAGCCCACTCACCTCACATCAATCAAGAAAATGGCAAATTGAGATCTGGCCAACACATTCCCTGTCATGTCAGCTGTACGAGCGAGAATGCTCCCAGATGTTGCTGCAGTCTCAAGTCCAGCAGAGTCAAGCACGCGGAAACGGAGATCTCCAAGCTTGGCAACTCCTTCCCGGATGTCGCGGGTGACATGGTCCCCAGGTGTATTATACACCAAAGCCTCCCTCCTCCGTATTAATCTAAATACAATCATCGGAATTTTTTAGTACAAACTACAAAGCAAAAAAATCTATTGAACGACTTAAGCTGTAGACACCACTAAAATAATACGATGCCCATAACAGTTGACATTTTTCATTGTTCTAACTAGGAAACCCAGATGCTGTCAAGGTGTATGTAGCACGAAAGACCTAGAAGATGGTATAAGAGAGTGTCAACGGGCATGATAATGGAGACCTATGCGTCTAAATGAAGGGACTGCTCCAGCGTGAACGTGCACACAATGGTGCAGATGTGTGTCACATCCAGCGCTGTCAGTGAAGTCACGTGGGCGTGCGAAGGAGGCGGCAAGTCGTGAGGGGGAGTTTCACCTCCTTCGCACACCCTGTACAATTCCCGCCACATGAAAGCTTACAGGGGCCTGCCTTAGGAAATATGCCATATGCAGATACAACAACTAAGATGACAGCAACCGTGTTATGCAGATGTTTTACGGCAATGCATTTTAATTGTCGAATGCAATCCGTACAAGGTGTAATCACCACAATATGTACATGCAAACTGATTGTTGTCCAAAGAAAATGCAAAACTGGCGTGTATTACCATCAAGATAGTCGCGACCAGCAAGTATTGCGCCAACGCGTGTTACAGTGATGCAGTTTATCAGGAATGCAACACAAGGGATAGAACGTGGTTGTTAGCTAGAAAGAGCACTAAACAAAGCAGGATTACTCCCGGAAGTGTGTGCGGAGTGGAAGCTGTAAGAAGACGTGGGGGCTGAAAGGTGCTTGTGGAAATGGCTCCCCCATGGAGCTACACGGGAACGATGTGTGTGTGGCGTCTCTCACCTGTTGAAGAGCGCAGACTTGCCGACGTTGGGGCGGCCAACGAGGATGATGGTGGGGAGAAGCGCCGCGTCCACCTTGGTGAAGTCGACGCGGGACTGCTTCATGGGGCTCCTCCTGGACTTGCCTCTGGTCCTCGCGGGGGCCTCGACCAAATCCTCTGCGACGGTGGAGTACCCGAATCCGGCGGGGAACGGAAGGTGCGGGAGGAGAGGTAAAGCACGGCCTGCGTTGGGGAGCTGGACGGTGAGACGAGGAGGGTTTAAGGGTTTGTTTTGGCAGACGAGGAGAGGGATGTTACCGATAGGAGGGGCGGGTAGGGGGGCCAGTGAGGAACGGAAGGTGCGGGGGAGAAGGAGACCTGCCACGGCGGGGCGGCTCCGGCGGAGGGCGGCGCGAAGGAGGGCGGCGGCGGCGCCCATTTTTTTTGAAGGGAGTGGGTAACAGCTGCTAGGCGGCGAGGTTTAAGCTGGGCCGGAACAGACCCCGTTTTGTTCTGTTCTGAAGCACCACGAAACGCCCTTTGTTACTCCATCCAATTTGGCCTGCTCAAAGTCTTCACCGCTCGAAGGTAAAACCCTCAGCTTCTCCCCATCTCCTAATTCATTTTAGGTGAAAACTAATTTGAAAGCTTAAACGAATTTTTTTTTGCACAGGGCTTAAACGAATTTGGGAGACAGCTTTTGTGACAAGCTAGAGGAGGTTTCTCTGCAACAAGAAATCAAGCATAGCAACATATTTAAAGGTCTCTCCGAATCCTTAGAGTATCTCTAGCAAAGCCCGTAAACCAGCCGTAAATCAGGGAAAACCGGAAAATTCCGGTGGCTTTACGGGCTCAAGCCGTTTTTGGGCCAGCACAGAGCCGGTAAAGCCGTCCAGGCCCATAAACATTTTGAAACATTTTGAGAGAATTCCTTATTTGGCCCTTCCCTAAAATCGTCTTTCTTATTTGGCCCTAGAAAACAAATTCTTCCCAATTCGACATATTAACTTCATTTCTTTCCTTATATGGTCCTCTAGTGCATTTTGAGCAACAAAAAGACTCTTTTGCCCCTAATAAATTATGTGACAAAAAATTCAGGCCGGTCCTCTCCTTTCCTCTCTCTATTCCTCTCAGGCTCTCACTAGCAATCAAAATTCAGAACTACAACACGAACAAGCAAAATTCTGAATAAAAAAATATCACGCATTTGAGTTAGGCATACAAGAGTAGTATAGTAGCTCGTGGACTAGTAGCGTCCTATGGTGAGCTCGCACATGGAGAACACCATCGTCCAGACATGCGGCGTGGCCTGCTACACCATCGCGCTTGCCGGTGAGGGCCATATTCTGCCATGCATTCATCGGCCGCTGGGGCAACTGCAGGGAGGCGACCGGGAGACCTCGCACCTCGCAGCGAGTTACTCCGTACTTTGCATGCCGACGCGATGCCTGATCGTCCGTAAAAATGAGTTCTAGGCTCTCCTAACCCAAACGTGATGTAAGTCCATTTTTAATAGAAAAGTAGTTAAAATCACTTTACCTAAAAACCTATTAAAACTCTTTTTTGTAAAAACTGAACGCTAAACTTCAGTATCCAAAACAACCACTTCGGGAGATTAACAATTTAACAGCATTTTGCATGCAACGTCCCGGTTGACAATTTTTTTTACTGCAGTGCCATCTTGTGTAATTTGTTAGATGTGTGACACCATACATTCACTAAGCCAGCTTTAATAGTAACGATTAAAAAGAAATTTCTTTGTCACATACTTTCTCAGGGCAAAATAGTCTTTTTAATGCTCAAAATGCACTAGAGGGCCATATTAGGAAAGAAATGAAGTTAAGATGTCAAATTGGGAAGAATTTGTTTTCTAGGGCCAAATAGGTAAGACGATTTTAAGGAAGGGCCAAATAAGAAATTCTCTCAAACGTTTTTCGGGGTCCGAGAAACGGAGCGGTCGAACAGGATTTATAGCGACTCGGGCGATGTTTTCAGTTCACAGCCCGAGTCTCGCCGCCACCGCCGACGAGTAATTACCCGCTCCGTCGCGCCACCTCCGACAAGCAATCCACTGTCGCTGCGCATAGATCCGCCACCGCCACGCCGCCATGCCGCCGAATAAGACAACGCCGAAGCGCGGGAGCCCCTCCCGTCGCTTCATTGACTGGACAGATCGCTCCGACGAAGCGAGGAAGCGGGCGAGCTGAGATGCCGGAGCCGCTCCTCTACCGCGCCGTCGAGGAGTTCGACCGGCGCCGCGCGGTAGCTACGGGCGGCGAGGGAAGCTCCTCCTGAGCGGTGATGCGCATGCCGAGGAGGGAGGAGCTGGGCACGCTTGACAGTTACGACGCCGCTCAACGAGGAGCTCGCGGCGAAGGAGGAGGAGGAGGAGCTCACGGCCAAGCGCCGCCATGACGAGCAGATCGACACCGTGCTCCTCGAGCAGGGCGTCGCCGCCGAGCGCGCCCAGATGGAGAAGGACACCGAGTGGCACCGCGTCACCGTTGAGCAGGCCACGAAGTAAGTGTGCCTCCTCTCCGATGAGGAATGAGCGGCGCCTCGCCGCCGCCCCAGGTAGATCACCGAGAGGTGTTCGTCTGTGCCTTCCCACGAAATGCAAAAAAAAAAAAATCCAGTTTTAGTTTCAGTCTTTGTTCTGTGCCAAGCAATTTCGAACCGAAAACACCCCAGAACGAGAATTGAAAACCGCGTTTTCAGTTTCGCCTTTTACGGGCTCTGCTAGAGATGCTTGCTCTTAGGACGAAATTAACTCTGACTACGCACCTAAGAAGCATGCGTGTTAGTATGGCTCACACGCACCTAAGTATAAATTCCCCTAAAGAAATGAAAAAAAAAAGTTTAACCTGTCTGTATGTGCAGCAAAGCCGGCGCTTGGAGTAGACGTGAGCTACCACTACCTTTTTTGAAGCCAGCTACCACTACCTGCAGCAATTGCGCTGCGACGCGCTCTTCTCCTCTAGTGGTTTACTACCCGCCATAGTTCCGACTTGTCAGAGATGCATGCTTCTACTAGCACTACTAACTGTAACAGGTGACCTTCTCCTAATACTATTATTACTACTAACAGTGCCAAATCCAGGACTAGTGATTACTTAATAAGGCTGGAGTATCATGCAAACAAAAAATGCAGCACTGTCAGGCAAATAAGGCTGGCACAGATTGTACAGCGTCAACTTTCCAGAAAAGTTTTGTTGGACTCGATTGTCAAAAGGCTGCTCCTTGATATTAAGGATAATTAAATACTAGTAGTACATAATTTAGTTCTCTCGGCCCCGCATCTTAGAGATATGCCAGGGCAAAGTTACACTGTTCGCTGTCCGACTCTTACAATGTCCCGAGCACGAGCAGCAGATAAAACAATTAGACGGGTACATAGCTTCAAGAGTGCATTACAAGGTTAGCAGCCTAGGATGATCACAACATCAGACCAGCACCTATCTCCTCTTTGCTACCCCCCAACTGTGTTGTCAGAAACTATCGTACTACACCAGGACCTAAGCCCCCTATCCATAATTACAGACATGTAAATACAGATAGATACAGGAGATACATAGATTAGAACGGCTGTTAATCTATGTCAGACTCCTCCAAAACAGAAACCTAAAGGGGGCTAGTCCGAATCGCTGTCATGCTCCAGAAAGCGATACTCCCTTGGCCCACCTAGTCGTAGTACTATGGTTCCAGAATTTCCTTCATGCCATTCAATGCCTTCCTTCTCCACAAGCTCGATAACCTATTAAAGTCATATCACAACATTCAAGAGGATGGCATGTGAAGTCAAGGATATTAACCTATATTATGGTGAACTGAAATACAAAATCATGCAAATGTGAATACTTCCAGCCTCGGCCAAAGGATCCCAGATGTAAGGCCCAGATAGGAGCTTGGATGCCCCCTCAAAGCACTTAGCAGCCATTTTTTGGAAGTTTTCACATTTGCACCAAATTGATGTTTTCATATTTGATCCCAAACACTACCTACAGCTGCACAGTAACATTCTACCTAAATGAAACATATGGCCACTGGGCTAAAACCCAACCAAATGCAATTCAGGAGAGCAGTTCATGTGATTTGCTATAAACTTACTGCAGGGACTAAATTTAGAAACACAACCATATAAGCAGCATATAGAGGTGGTAAGCACATGCACAAGAATTATTTACTCAGACAAGTACGTACCGATCGCTTTATCTTTCCCTTCCCTGTACCTTCACTACCACAACCAGTAATTACTCTAAGAAGGGTAGCTGTTTAAGAAAGAGAAAAAATAAGACAGGATATGGACGAGAAAACAATAGAATCAAGACCAGTGAAGCTGAATAAATTTTGGTGTTACAATGGTAATGATTACAGCATCAAAATATATGTGAACACTCACATGGCATGCATACACAAACCAACATGTGGACTTTCAGGAGCTTCATAGCTTGCTTGACGTGTTGACCATGCAAGTCAATAGTCACCGTGTTCGTTATATGTTTGTTTCTGCCAACAGAAGATATTTAGCATCAAGAGATTCAAAAAGCATCTCCCTGGTTACCAGAAGAATCCATTACCTGGCTTCAAATATCTCCCTGCTGGCCTTCTCATCTTCCTTGCGACCCAATTCCCTATAATGTTTTCCCTAAAGCAAATAAACATTGGATTATGGAGCTGCCAAGGCAACATAATAGCAGCTACAAGCATGCTATCAAAAAGTGTTTACAAACGACAGAATCTTAGAATGCTATAACAGGACGAACATCCATTCACTAAATTTATGCGCTGTAAGATAAGAACACAACAGCAGCACACCACTTAGAGCTCTCCATCATTCAACCTTTAAGGATGAAAGATCAAGAGATTTGGCCTTTTGCTTTATTTTTTAAGTCTGTCGTACTTCTCAGCCTTAACATCCTAAAATTGAAATCTGACCTCCTCCGCAAGGTACGAGGCATAAGATTTTTCTCCTTTGGAATATGCCAGGGCAGCCTGCATGGGAAAATAATAGACAAAAATAAGAAATCGAAAAGATCTGGTGCAAGGAGAATTCTCACGATAATAATTCTTACTTTCTGATAGTATCCTTTCATATTATCATAATGCCCAGCAGCAACACCACGGAACTCTTGATACCCATCCCCTTAACGTGGAGAAATTACAGTTATTTAATTTGCAGCAGTGCCATATAATTACAAAGCATAATAAGTGAAACAAGGCCAGTTAAATGCATAACTGTATGCAAATCAATCAAAAGTAGTTTCATGGTACATATTAGAAAAAATGTCTAATATGGATGTACATAGAAGAATTATGTGAATGTGTCAGATGAAAACTATAATTAAATCAAGAAATTGAGAAGTAGCAATTTCACTTATAAAATTAAACCAAAATTGCTTAGACAAGGGAGCTATTGACCTAACGGTAAGAAAAACGGTCGAAAAGAAAATCTCTGAGAGTAAGAAAAGAAAAGTGAGAAATTGGTTTACCACAATGAAATAAAAGTGATAAGAAACACAAATCAACCCATGCACGATTGGCAAGCACAGTGATAAGAAACGGGATATACCATTTTTTTGTCTTCCTTGGTTGTTTGGTGTGATGGGATGATTGAATGATTGCAGCTTCTTCACAATCTTTTTCCAGTCCATTTTACTTGGATCATGTGTGTGCTGAACCTGTTCAGGTACTTTGAACAGCGACTCCAGGACTTGTTGTGGCATCTTCGAATCCACCACGGTTGATCTTGAAGGCGGCGGTGGTGAGCGTTGCACCTCGCAAACAGCCTTCATGTAGCTATTGAATCAAAGACCAAGCATATCATAAACCAAGAACCGCTGGCATGAAAGTGCAAGCACATAGTGCGATTACTGATATCATTGTACAGCCAAGTACTGTTGAGTCTGTGCGATTACTGATATCAGTGATGCCTAGGAGATGACTGAAGTCGACAATGACTAAAGCCTTTAAATTGAACTAGTGCACTTTATAACGCCATAACTCAGTTTACTAAAATAAAATAAAAGCTATCTCAGAGGACAACATGTTAGCATGTGGCACACGCTTCGCGTGCATAAAATAAGATTTTATTAAAGTTAACTTGCCTAGACAAACAAGGATGTTATATATCCTTAGCCGGTCACATATACTATGCAAGTTCTGAACTACTAATACGTGCAAAAGGATCGTGAGAAAGCACTGACTATTCTACATGCAAAAGTTTCCCACTGTTTCCCCTCACACTCCAGCTACCCAAACAAAAGTATTTGCACAGATTTGTGCATCAAGTATATGACAAGTACGCACGTGACAAACAGATAGATATCAAGTTCATCAACCTGACTCATTTAACAGCTGCTATATAATGTTATACTAAATACCAAAGGAAAAGCATATAAGGTTCACCTGCTCCGCTGTTCACCCCAGAATAACTCATGTTGTCTTTCAGAATGATTGTATGACATACCAGGTGTTTCTTCTGGGAACTGAATAAAAAAAATGTTAGAATATAATATTTTGCAAGGGTTTCCAAAAAAATCGAAAATGAAACAAGTGAGAAGTACTACCTGTAATCCTTTTTTACTGTAATGTAATAGGGAACTAGACATTTGTTTAGTTGACTACCACATTTATGCCAATGAGATGAAAATAGTAAGGGAAGTCAACAATGTTTGCTTCTCGCATCATCTTATTTGCCGTTAGACTTGTTGGCAACAAATTCTATGACAAGAAAATTAGGTCACAGAATACACCAATCGCAAACTGGGAACAGTTCGTTCTTTGAAAGAAACCTAAACTGCCCCGTCCTATGGACACATCACATGCTGGGAAGTAAGAAGCGATGATACTACATGCACTAAGCACTAAGAAAAAATATATGTTCCCATGCTATTTTTAGGACAATATATTTATTAATGAACTTTGTAGCTGCTAATGCATAAGTCAACAAAGATTAACTGAAATTTCTAAGCCCAAATTGTAACTACGTGACGGTACTACCTGGCATGAACTTTGTCCAATCCCTGCAGTAGGATTTTCTTCATATAGTCCATATCCTTGGAAGATATCTGGAGAGTTTGTGCTATTCTCTTCAGCATTAGAAATGCACCATCCCATACCAGAGATATCGAGTAATGCGTCCAGAGCCTGAAAGTAACTGGTTAGTAAAAATTCTCAATAAATTGCTGCTAAGTTTCAATACAACATCCATTCAGTAGAAAAGGCAGCAGTCTAATGTCACAATTGAGTATGTACATTTCTCCATATTTATGTGTCTCTATCAGAGTGTCCCTGGTAACTGCCACCAAGCGACTGCACGAAGAAGGCCCATGTTGTTGCAAACTGGTTACTCCTATATGGTAAACGATGACTAGGTGACGTGAAAACACAAGCACACATAAATTTTGATAGAAGCAGCTTTTAAGTTTAACTGCATGTGTACCCCATATGTCAATAATGACATCTTAAAGTTTTGTGAATAGGATCATAGAACTAGAGAAACTTCCCAAAACCATGTGTATGCATACAGAAATGTTCTTCCGTTCAAATATAAAAGTAAAGCAGGGCAGACAGATCGCTGATACTACCAAGAACAGGCAAGACTCTAGCTCCAATCGATCAATGATACTTTAGTGAAATGCGGAACTTTGTACACAGACAAGAGATTAAGTGTGATTACCTTCTCGACATCGTATCCATACTGACCTGCAAAATGAAAGAAAAATAGCATAAGGAACACTTTCAGAGAAGCTAAGCATCATGTCCAACTGGCTTACCAAATGGAATAGCAATGCTAGATTTGAATCTCAACGCACTATAATTCAAGCAAAATTTACATTAAGTAGCTTCCAAATGAATAAGAAAAAATATCAATGAATTTTGAAATCAGTCATTAAAAGACCAGGTTGCATATAATATTTTACTTTTCAGGTGTACATAATTTATCCATAAAGCCGTTCTGCATACAAACAGTGTCCAACTAAAACTGTGGCTCGGTTTTAACTGAACAACATTAGAGTATTGTGCAATCTGTAAGCAACCTAACATTCAATATATCATTTGCACCGAAAGAAGAGAAGTCAGTCTACAGTTGACTGTGATATCATCCAATTTCGACATGTACTAAGCACATAACAAAGCACATCCCAATATCTAAGCTAAGAGAACAGGGTGCAACGTGTGTTGCCTTATCAGACATCCACTTGACTGCTCACACATGAATCTTGCTCTAATTACTCTGGGCTTCTATATCCTTGCACATGATAAGCTCAAATGTCAACTCTCTGATTTGACTTTTGGGAAGGACTTCAGCCCAAAACCCTCAGTACTGCCTTGCTCACTGCACACATCACTCTGTAAGCGCCATAAATAAAACCACCAAGCATTTGAACGGGGCCAATTTGATATCCTAAAACAATAACACTATTTCATTTCCAAACAGTTGTTTTAAAAGCATGCTATGCAGAGAATATTGATACAAGAATGGGAAAATAGCATCAAAAGTTACTTTGATATCTACGGCTGCAGAAGCAAAAACTAAAGATTAAAAACATATTTCAAGGACAATCAAACAAGACTGTCTTACGGATCACATGAATGTAATGAATGCCTTATGTAATCTCTTTTCCCATTTTGGCACATCAATAAAAATGTCAAACCATTCTTCCGTTCACTAATTGGTGTATTTTGAACTAAGACAGTGCTTCCACCTGCAGGCCCTGTTTAGATGGTGCGTACTAGTTCCTAGGAAAGGTTTGGTATTTAGTTCCAACTATCAAAGCATTCCCAATAAATGCCATTGAACTAACTAAATACCAAAACTTTCCAGAAAAAAATACTACCTTTTCTCCAAACAAGCCTATACATTCTACTCAGTATTGCACTTCGACCTGGCTATGACTTCCAACAGTATAAAGAAACGATCACAGGTAAAGCCCTTGGATATGAAAACCACAGCAGCAGGTGTTGAACGCCTCACCTAGCACGTCTCTGACCACACCCATGCTTAGCTCAGAAGTATCTCCAAGCATGGAGCATAGGAACTGTTCAGCCTCCTCAACATTATACGCGAGATCAGCACACGGGCTATCTCTTTCCCCATTTCTGTCATCATTCCAGCCATTGCTGACGCTCCCACCATCCTTGTCCTTCCACCCACTCGTCACGGTTACGGGCGGAGTGGCGGGCCGCGAGTAGCCCTTGCCAATCACGTCCGCGACCATGCCAGACGCGGCCACGGCAAGCTTCCTGGGCCTGCGGGCGGTCTTCCTCCCAGAAGATCCCGCGCGGGGGGACGGATCTGGCGGCGGAGGGGGCAGCGGAGGTGGCTGCTGGTCTTGCGTGGAGCCCAGGATGCCGGCGGCGAGAAAGGGATCGCCGCCGGCCTCGCGGTAGGCGGAGTCGACCTGGTCGATCGTGGCGCTGCCGAAGGCCTCGAGCAGCCAGGCGAGGTCCCGGCGCTCGTCGCCCGTGGCCGACGAGGAGGCGGTGGAGTCGGAGGAGGAGGGGGCGTAGAATGAAGAGGTGGAGGCAGTTCCCGAGGAGCTGGGGGTGAAGGCGCGCGTGTACGAGGTCGAGGACACGTCCCCGCCGCTGCTGCTGCCCGATTCCGCCTCGGAGACCGCCGCCGCCGCTAGGGTTAGGGTTTCCGAGAGCGGCGAGCACGGGGAGCCGTGGGGCGGCGCCGCCCCACCGGCCGGAGGGATCGCCGCCGGCGAGGGCTTCTTCTTCTTCTTCGATTTCTTCTTGGAGTTGGAGGGCCGCATCTCCGCAAATGGCCGCCGCTTTTTTCCCCTCTCCTGTATTTTCCTCTCCCTCCCTCCGGGTTTTGACTTCTTCCTGATTTTTTTCTGCCTGGGAGAGAGAAGGCGGGGAGGGAGGAAGAAAGCGACGAGTCACGCGGTGGGAGGAGGCGTGGTGGGGCCGCCTCGGAATATTCTACCCCATTTGCATGTGGGTCATGTCATTCGCGGGTCCCACATGTCATAATGTAAAGCGTGGTGGCCGGTGAGGATGGACGGATACTTATTTTGGACTGGGTGGTTTACCCCGTTTGACTGGTGGATGGGGTCGGCCGTGAGAGTGTCCCCACCTTCACCGAATGGAACCGGATAGGTACGGAACGGTTTGCTCGCGGGAATCAGGGGAGGACAGGGTGGGGATTTTTTTTTTTAAGCGAGATTGTGAGGTGCAGAAAGAAGGCGTTGGATAAGACTTTGAAGTACCAGTATGAATTCGATATGGTACTATATCAATTCGATCTCAACCGAAATGCGTTGAGCAGACTGCTAAATTGTAGGGGATCTTCCTAATCAGGATTGATTTTCCATTCCAATAGGGTAGTTGACTCGAGAATAGAGCTATAGAAAAGAGGGAGAAAAGAACAATTTGCTTGGTTGGAGGCAGTGGCGGAGGCAGGGGCCAGGGCTTCTCCCCAACATGCAAAATTTTGTTTACTACGGAGTACCCACTAATTTCTTACCTCTAGACCTGTGTATTTTACCTAGCGTGGCCTTCGGATCAATGAACAGCAACATTTGATGTTCATGAACGTAGAATTCTCACAGTAGAGAATCCTCACTACTAGTATTCTATTCCAAATCATACATGACCAGGCACCTAGTGCCCCATTCTTCTATGCATGCACCACCCCCATGCTCTTCTTCCCTAGTTTTCACTACCATCGTTGTTCCAACTTTTTGGCAAATTTTTAGCACGAGAGTTGTCTTGTTTGGTCGCCCCCCCTCATAAAAATTCCTAGCTCCACCCCTGATTTTTTTTGCATGGTAATACGATTCTCATTGATAAATAAAAGACGAGATACAAAGTACGTATACACCGATCTTACATATCTGGAAAGACAGGATAAACCTATGTGACAAACCAACGCCTATCCATCTTCGGCACCACCATAGCAGTCACCAAAGAAAAAATAGACAGATCACCTCTTCACCCGAACTCGACGCGGCTCCATCGCTGATCATCAGCTTTTCGGACCTCCAAAGTAGTTTGCCATAAGACAAACCATTGCCGTTGAAAGAATCAGACCGGGGCAGCACGACCCCGGACACGCCATCGAACTTCAGCGCTGGCACCTCCGCACTACGACGTCGGAGCAAGGAACCAGAACCGTCAGCCTCCAACCACGAACCCACAACAAGGTGCACCATCTTCCAGTTGTCACCAGTGCAGACCACCATCTGCACGTACTCCTGGACGAATCCTCTCTGCTCTACCATGGCGCCGGAGACAACGCCGCAGCAACGGGGACAGAGCAGGAGGAAAAACCCATCTGATGGAGTCGCTGCCGCCGCCTCGCCGACACCATCCATGAACCCTACAGCCACCGATCTGAAAGATCGGCAAGCACACAGTGCCACCAACTCCGAGACGCCGCCATGAAGAACAACGCCAGTGTGGGAGTAGAGTTGAGGCAGATTTATTTGCCCGGGTGCCGCTCCCACCACCCCAACGACGCACCATGCCAAAAAAACTCCTAACCCTAATTACCATGTAAAAAACGGGGTCCCTCTCCCTCTCCCTCCTGCCGCCGGAGCGGCAAGCGGAAAGAGAGGGGCCCAGCTCTTCCGACGGTGACCTGCGGCGGCGACGGCGGCGGCTAGGGCAGGAAAAGCAAGTCGCCTCGCGAGTCGCCTGGGAGCGCCTCACCCCTGGTTGGAGGTACATGCTTGAGGGGAACGGAGGGGTATGACTGTATGGTGTGTTTGGCTCGGTGCTTATGGAAGCTTGTTAAGGGCGAGAACGTATTTCATGCACCCATCAAACTGGTGCACCTCATGCACCTGTTGGAAATATGCCCTAGAGGCAATAATAAATAAATGTTATTATCATATTTCCGTGTTCATGATATATGTTTATTTCCATGCTATAATTGTATTAACCGGAAACATAATACATGTGTGGTTGCGTAAACAACATTGCGTCCCTAGTAAGCCTCTACTAGACTAGCTCGTTAATTAATGATGGTTATGGTTTCCCAACCATGAACATGAGTTGTTAATTAATTAACGGGATCATGTCATTAGAAGAATGACGTGATGGACAGACCCAACTAAGCATAACAATATTGATCGTTTCATTAAGTTTTTATTGTCATGCCTTTTATTGTCAAGTATCCTATTTCTTAGACCATGAGATCATGTTATTCCCGGGTACTGGAAGAATACTTTGGGGACATCAACCATCGCTTCGTGACAGGGTGATCATAAAGGTGTCTTACGGGTATCTCAGAAAGTGCTTGTTGAATTACATGAATCAAGACTGGGATTTGTCCCTCCGTGTTTCGGAGAGATATACTCTGGGCCCACTCGGTAGTGCACATTCGGTAAAGCTTGCAAGCACGTGACTAATGAGTTAGTCACAGAGAATGTTGTATTACGGAACGAGTAAAGAGTACTTACCAGTAACAAGATTTAACTAGGTATAGTGATACCGACGATCAAATCTTGGGTAAGTAAAATATCGCGTGACAAAGGAAATTGTATACGGATTATAGTAGTCCACGACATAGTGGTTCAACCGATAAAGATCTTCGTTGAATGTGTGGGAGTCATTATGGATATCCTGGTCCCTCTAATGGTTATTGATCGGAGAGGTGTCTCCATCATGTCTGCACGTTCTCGAACCCGTAGGGTCACACACTTAACGTTCGGTAACGCTAGAGTAGCTCTGGGATAATTTTGTTAATGGTGTCCGAATATTGTTCGGAGTCTCGGATGAGATCCTAGACATCACGAGGAGCTCCGGAAGAGTCCGGAGGTAAAGATTTATATATGGCAAGTTGATTTCAGGGTTCCGGAAAAGTTCGGGATTTTTCGGCAGAGTGTCGGAATGTTCTAGAAGGTTCCGGAGGGTCCCATAGTGGGGCCCACCTGTCCCCAACGACCAAGGGTGGCCCACTGGTCCATTTGACCAGTCCTACTTGGTCCATGCAGCCATTCAATGGGTAGCCCTTTAAAAGGGATGTTACCACTCTTGAAAGAGGGGGTTACCACCTTTTAAATGAGAAGGGGTTACCACTATTGAAAGAGGGAGTTTCTACTTTGGAAATAAAGTGGCTGCAGCCCCTTGCCTATATAAAGAAGAGGGAGAGGTGCACCAGAGGCTTGGCCGCATCACTGGCTTGCTGCTCCTCTACCTCCCGCGCACCGCTTGGCGAAGCCCTGCCCGCGGGAACTCTCCACCATATCCACCACCACGCCGTCGTGCTGCTGGAATCGATCCCACCTACTTCTCCCTCTAGCTTGCTGGATCAAGAAGAGGGAGACGTCATCGAGCTGTACGTGTGCAAGCCTCCGGAGGTGCTGCTCGTTTGCGGTGCTGATCGGATCGAACATCGTCAACAACTTCACCGAGCTGCGTTGAATTAAACGTTCAACGCGCGTGTTCTTCGAGGGTATGATGAACTACTCTCCCCGTTACTAGAATCTTCTAGATAGGATCTTGAGTGTTGCTTCCGCATGTGAGAGAAATTTTTTGTTTTCTATCGCGCAAACTCCTACAGTGGTATCAGAGCCGGATCTATGCGTAGATGTTTTGGTACGGGTAGAACACATATGTGTATGTGGGCGTTGATAATCTTTTTATTACTTCCTTTGTGTATTTTGAATCTTAGTGGCATAGTGGGATGAAGCGGCCCGGACTAACTTTACATGTCCACGTACATGAGACTTGTTCCACGACTGACATGCAACTTGTATTGCATAAGTGGCTTTGCGGGTGTCTGTCTCTCCCACTATAGTTAAGATTTAATCTACAACGGGTTGTTAATAATTTGTTTATCACCGTTGTGGTTTCATGTTCGTAGGTAAGAACGGTTCTTTCTTCGAAAGCCCTAAGCCACGTAAAATTTGCAAAGAATAAGGGAGAGGCGTCTAACTTGTTTTTGCAGGGGTGCTTGTGATATGGTATAGCCCAAACTGTTTCATATGATATATTTGTGATGTATGAGATGATCATGTTTTGTAATGTTTCACGACTTGCATGTCGATGAGTACGGCAACCGGCAGGAGCCATATGGTTGTCTTAATTATCAATTGTATGACCTGCGTGTCAACTTCAAACGCCATGTAATTGCATTATTTATCGCTATGAGTTAGCAATATATGGGATGCAACGTGGTGGAGACAACCAAGGCGCCACATGAACATGGCGCCATGATGGAGATCATGCCGGTGCGTTTAAGATGGAGATCAAGACGCAATAAAAGGGCTATACCATGTCACATATTTTTATGCATGTGATGTTTATCCTTTTATGCATCTTATTTTGCGTGTGCTCGACGGTAGCATTATAAGATGATCCCTCACACAATATCAAGATAAAGTGTTCTCCCTTAGTATGCACCGTCGCGAAAGTTCGTCGTTTTGAAGCATCTCGTGATGATCGGATGTGGTAAACTCTACGTTCACATACGACGGGTGTAAGCCAGTTTTACACATGCGGAAATACTTTGGTTAACTTGACGAGCCTAGCATGTACAGACATGGACTCGGAACACGACGAACCGAAAGGTTAAACACGAGTCATATGAATGATATGATCAACATTTCGATGTTCACCATTGAAACTACATCTTCTCTCGTGAAGATCGGACTTGGTGTAGTGGATTTGGATCGTGTACCACTAGACAACTATGAGGGATGTTGTTTTAAGTGGGAGTTCGTTAGTAATTTGATTAAAATGAACTCTTTATCATGAACATAGTCTAAAGATGTCTTTGCTAAAATGTTGTAGATCATGGCCCGCAACGTAGCTCAGTTCAACTTCAGCGCATTCCTTGAGAAAGAAAAACTGAAATCATCTGGTTCAAACTTCACTGACTGGCACCGCAACCTGAGGATTATCCTCACTGGGTGTAAGAAGCATTATGTGCTCGATGCTGCGCTAGGTGACCCACCTGCAGACAATGCGCCTGAAGCAGAACAAAATGTCTTTGAGACGCGCAGAGATGACCACATTATAGTTGCCTGTGCCATCCTTACATCTCTGGACACTGATCTCCAGAAACGTTTTGAACATCACGGCGCCTATGAGATGGTTGAAGAGCTGAAAACCATGTTTCAGACTCAGACCCGCGCTGAGAGATATGAGATCTCTGATAAGTTCTATACATGTAAGATGGAGGAGCACAGCTCTGTCAGTGAACATGTTGTCACCATGGGAGGCTATATCCAACGCCTAATTCAGCTGGGATGTGTGATCCCGGATGAGTTAATCACTGACAGGGTGCTGCAGTCGCTCCCTCCGAGCTACAAAGGCTTTGTGCTGAACTATAACATGCAAGGCATGAATAAGACTCTTAATGAGCTCTTTGCGATGCTGAAATCTGCAGAAGTGGACATCAAGAAAGAACATCAAGTGTTGATGGTCAATAAGACCACCAGTTTCAAGAAGGTTAAGGCCAAAAAGGGTCACTTCAAGAAGAGTGGCAAATCTGTTGCTGCTCAGGGCGGCAAACCTGTTGCCACACCTGTGAAACCCAAGGCTGGTCCTAAGCCGGACACTGTGTGTTTCTACTGCAAGGGAGACGGTCACTGGAAGCGTAACTGCGCCAAATACTTGGCGGATAAGAAGGCTGGCAACGTCAAAGGTATATTTGATATACATGTTATTGATGTGTACCTTACTAGTTCTCGTAGTAGTGCCTGGGTATTTGATACTGGTTCGGTTGCTCATATTTGCAACTCGAAACAGGAGCTGCAGAATAAACGGAGACTGGCGAGGGATGAGGTGACGATGCGCGTCGGGAATGGATCGAAGGTCGATGTCATCGCCGTCGGGACACTACCTCTTCATCTACCTTCGGGATTAGTTTTAAACCTGAATAATTGTTATTTGGTGCCTGCGTTAAGCATGAACATTATATCTGGATCTTGTTTATTGCGAGACGGTTACTCATTTAAATCAGAGAATAAAGGTTGTTCTATTTCTATGAGTAATATCTTTTATGGTCATGCACCCAACGTAAATGGTTTATTCTTGTTGGATCTCGATAGTAGTACTTCACACATCCATAACATTGATGCTAAAAGATGCAAAGCGAATAATGATAGTACCACATACTTGTGGCACTGCCGTTTAGGTCATATTGGTGTAAAGCGCATGAAGAAACTCCATTCTGATGGACTTTTTCAATCACTTGACTTTGAATCATTTGATACGTGCGAACCATGCCTCATGGGTAAGATGACTAAGACACCGTTTTCCGGTACGATGGAACGGGCGAGTGATTTGTTGGAAATCATACATACTGATGTGTGTGGACCAATGAGCATTCCAACACGTGGTGGATATCGTTACTTCCTAACTTTCACTGATGATTTGAGTAGATATGGGTATATTTACTTAATGAAACACAAGTCTGAAACATTTGAAAAGTTCAAAGAATTTCAGAGTGAAGTAGAAAATCATCGTAACAGGAAGATCAAATTTCTACGATCTGATCGTGGAGGGGAATATCTGAGTTACGAGTTTGGCATGCACTTGAAAAATTGTGGAATTGTTTCCCAACTCACGCCACCTGGAACACCACAGCGTAATGGTGTGTCTGAACGTCGTAATCGTACTTTATTAGATATGGTGCGTTCTATGATGTCTGTATCCGATCTGCCAATGTCATTTTGGGGGTATGCATTAGAGACAGCCGCATTCACTTTAAATAGGGCACCATCTAAATCCGTTGAGACGACACCATATGAGTTGTGGTTTGGTAAGAAGCCAAAATTATCGTTTCTTAAAATTTGGGGATGCGAGGCTTATGTCAAAAGATTACAACCTGATAAGCTCGAACCCAAAGCGGAAAAATGCGTCTTCATAGGATATCCAAAGGAAACCATTGGGTATACCTTCTATCACAGATCCGAAGGCAAAGTTTTTGTTGCTAAGAATGGATCCTTTCTTGAGAAGGAGTTTCTTTCGAAAGGAGTGAGTGGGAGGAAAATAGAACTAGACGAGGTTATTGAACCTTCTCCCGAATTGGAGAGCAGCGCAGCGCAGGAAGATTTGGATCTTCAGGCACCGCCTTCACCAGCTAGAGAGAAAGAAGCTGATGATAGTGATCATGCAGCTTCGGTCAAAGTTCCCGTTCGCAGGTCGACAAGGTTACGTACTGCTCCTGAATGGTACGGTAATCCTGTCTTGAACATTTTATTGTTAGACAATGATGAACCTATGAACTATGAGGAAGCGATGATGAGCCCAGACTCTGGAAAATGGCAAGACGCCATGAACTCTGAAATGGAATCCATGAAGGAAAACCAAGTGTGGACTTTGGTTGACCTTCCTGATAGCCGTAAGGCTGTTGAATGTAAATGGATTTTCAAGAAGAAAACAGACGCTGACGGTAATGTCACCGTATATAAAGCTCGACTTGTCGCAAAAGGTTTTCGACAAATTCAAGGAGTTGACTACGATGAGACCTTCTCACCCGTAGCGATGCTAAAGTCTGTTAGGGTTCTACTAGCAATTGCTGCTTATTTCGATTATGAAATTTGGCAGATGGATGTCAAAACTGCGTTCCTCAACGGAAACGTTGAAGAAGAGTTGTACATGGTACAACCTGAAGGTTTTGTCGATCCTAAGGATGCTGATAAAGTGTGCAAACTTCAGCGATCCATCTATGGACTGAAGCAAGCATCCCGGAGTTGGAATCTTCGATTTGATGAGGTGATCAAAGGTTTTGGATTTGTCCAAAATTATAAAGAAGCTTGTGTTTACAAGAAAGTGAGTGGGAGCTCGGTTGCATTCCTGGTTTTATATGTAGATGACATATTACTTATTGGGAATGATGTGGAGCTGCTTAACAGTGTGAAAGATTATTTGAATAATAGTTTTTCAATGAAAGATCTTGGTGAAGCTGCATACATATTGGGCATAAAGATCTATAGAGATAGATCAAGACGCTTAATAGCACTTAGTCAAAGTAAATACCTTGAGAAGATAGTGAAGAAATTCAATATGCAGGATGCAAAGAAAGGTTCTTTGCCCATGTTACAAGGTAAGCCATTGAGTATGACTCAGTGTCCAACTACGGCAACAGAAATAGAAAGGATGAAGAAAATCCCCTATGCCTCGGCCATAGGTTCTATTATGTATGCCATGTTGTGTACTAGACCGGATGTGTCCCATGCTCTTAGTTTGACGAGCAGGTACCAGAGTGATCCTGGAGAGGCTCACTGGACAGCAGTTAAAAATATCCTTAAGTACCTAAAAAGGACTAAGGACATGTTTCTTGTCTATGGTGGTGATGAAGAGCTCTCCGTAAAAGGTTACGTTGATGCTAGCTTCGATACTGATCCAGATGACTCGAAATCTCAAACAGGGTATGTCTTTATCTTGAATGGAGCTGCGGTTAGCTGGAGGAGTTCCAAGCAAACCGTCATTGCGGCATCTACATTAGAGGCGGAGTATATGGCCGCTTCTGAAGCAGCGAAAGAAGGGATATGGCTGAAGGAGTTCGTCACTGAACTCGGCGTTGTTCCGAGCGCACTGGATCCCATGGAGATTTTTTGTGACAACACTGGTGCCATTGCTCTAGCCAAGGAACCAAGATGTCACAAGAGTTCCAAGCATATCAAACGCCGGTTTCATCAAATTCGTGAGCATGTCAATGAAGGAGATATTACCATTAGCAAAGTACATACGAATCAAAATATCGCTGATCCGTTGACTAAAGTTCTTCCACAGACAAAACATGATCAACACCAGAAGGCCATGGGTGTTAGATTTTTACCAATGTAAACTAGATTATTGACTCTAGTGCAAGTGGGAGACTGTTGGAAATATGCCCTAGAGGCAATAATAAATAAATGTTATTATCATATTTCCGTGTTCATGATATATGTTTATTTCCATGCTATAATTGTATTAACCGGAAACATAATACATGTGTGGTTGCGTAAACAACATTGCGTCCCTAGTAAGCCTCTACTAGACTAGCTCGTTAATTAATGATGGTTATGGTTTCCCAACCATGAACATGAGTTGTTAATTAATTAACGGGATCATGTCATTAGAAGAATGACGTGATGGACAGACCCAACTAAGCATAACAATATTGATCGTTTCATTAAGTTTTTATTGTCATGCCTTTTATTGTCAAGTATCCTATTTCTTAGACCATGAGATCATGTTATTCCCGGGTACTGGAAGAATACTTTGGGGACATCAACCATCGCTTCGTGACAGGGTGATCATAAAGGTGTCTTACGGGTATCTCAGAAAGTGCTTGTTGAATTACATGAATCAAGACTGGGATTTGTCCCTCCGTGTTTCGGAGAGATATACTCTGGGCCCACTCGGTAGTGCACATTCGGTAAAGCTTGCAAGCACGTGACTAATGAGTTAGTCACAGAGAATGTTGTATTACGGAACGAGTAAAGAGTACTTACCAGTAACAAGATTTAACTAGGTATAGTGATACCGACGATCAAATCTTGGGTAAGTAAAATATCGCGTGACAAAGGAAATTGTATACGGATTATAGTAGTCCACGACATAGTGGTTCAACCGATAAAGATCTTCGTTGAATGTGTGGGAGTCATTATGGATATCCTGGTCCCTCTAATGGTTATTGATCGGAGAGGTGTCTCCATCATGTCTGCACGTTCTCGAACCCGTAGGGTCACACACTTAACGTTCGGTAACGCTAGAGTAGCTCTGGGATAATTTTGTTAATGGTGTCCGAATATTGTTCGGAGTCTCGGATGAGATCCTAGACATCACGAGGAGCTCCGGAAGAGTCCGGAGGTAAAGATTTATATATGGCAAGTTGATTTCAGGGTTCCGGAAAAGTTCGGGATTTTTCGGCAGAGTGTCGGAATGTTCTAGAAGGTTCCGGAGGGTCCCATAGTGGGGCCCACCTGTCCCCAACGACCAAGGGTGGCCCACTGGTCCATTTGACCAGTCCTACTTGGTCCATGCAGCCATTCAATGGGTAGCCCTTTAAAAGGGATGTTACCACTCTTGAAAGAGGGGGTTACCACCTTTTAAATGAGAAGGGGTTACCACTATTGAAAGAGGGAGTTTCTACTTTGGAAATAAAGTGGCTGCAGCCCCTTGCCTATATAAAGAAGAGGGAGAGGTGCACCAGAGGCTTGGCCGCATCACTGGCTTGCTGCTCCTCTACCTCCCGCGCACCGCTTGGCGAAGCCCTGCCCGCGGGAACTCTCCACCATATCCACCACCACGCCGTCGTGCTGCTGGAATCGATCCCACCTACTTCTCCCTCTAGCTTGCTGGATCAAGAAGAGGGAGACGTCATCGAGCTGTACGTGTGCAAGCCTCCGGAGGTGCTGCTCGTTTGCGGTGCTGATCGGATCGAACATCGTCAACAACTTCACCGAGCTGCGTTGAATTAAACGTTCAACGCGCGTGTTCTTCGAGGGTATGATGAACTACTCTCCCCGTTACTAGAATCTTCTAGATAGGATCTTGAGTGTTGCTTCCGCATGTGAGAGAAATTTTTTGTTTTCTATCGCGCAAACTCCTACAGCACCCACGTTAAATTGGGCACTCCGTGCACCCACCCAAAAAAATTATACGTAAATCTCTTGAATCGTTTTAGGTCAGATAAACATATAGGCGAAAAGACATCGGGAGGAGAGCCCCGAGGCAACGGTGTGTGGGCCCTCGCATCCAGAAGTGGGCCACACCTTCACGGCTTCACCCCGCGCCGACACCTAGTGGATCTCCTCTGGTCCATCTTCTATATCTCGTCTTCTTTTTCTCCGAAAATAACTTTAACCATTTTCAGGTATTTATTGATGGGAAATTTTGTTTTTGTTGCACTAATTTTTGCCCATTTTGCTTTTCCCACTCTATTTTTTACATTTTTCTTTTGTCCTGTTAGTTTCTAGTAATATATCATTTTCGCAAGGGCAAAAACAAAATGAAAATAGTGAAATTTTGTTTTGCTTTTGCCCCTACTTTTTTTTGCTTTTTCTTTTTCCCCTCAAAAGGGCGAAAGCAAAATATCAAAATTTAGAGTGGAAAAAGCAAAATGGGCAAAAATTAGTGTGGCAAAAACAAAATTTATTGCTCATGCTTTCGATGAGGTAATTTTTTCCCATGCTTCCATGCTGTGGGAAAATTTGCCTCTCCACATGAATCATGAAAATTAAGGGACAAATACGTTAGATGGAGTTATAATGTGAAATATATCATTGAACAAAAGTAAAATGTGATAGGAAATAGCGATGCAAAATGGACGTATCAGCTCCCCCAAGTTTAGACTCCGCTTGTCCCCCGCCGAATACCAAACTCTATAAGCATGACCACAATTTTATGTAGTGAGGTGTCGATAATAAAGAATACAGACATGACATCATATTTATTTACTCACCATCATTAAAACATTCTAACAATTTTCATCTCTCATAATATTTCTGATGGAAAAGTAATGATCAATCTACATGTTAAGGTTCACCAAATAAAAACCTCTTGAGTATCAGCAAACTATGTTCTTAGTTAGTAATTAAACAAATACATCCCATCCTTATTATTTCAGAAGTGTCTACATCAGAGCTATAAATTCTTAGTAATGCTCAACTTTCAACCTTATTTACCTCCTGGATAATTGCATATTGTCTGGATATCAGTGATTGTATCTTCGTTCAAAACACAATGTTTGTCAGTTGGAGAATAAAATAGGTTTGAAAAAGGAGATTGACTCAACATAAGAGTAAAAAAATGCCCTTCGCATAGGAAAACAGAGGCTGTCATGGAATTTTTTAAAGTTGGACGTGTGAGCGTTTAGTGGAAAGGAATATGTCTTTAATATTGCCCATTGTGATGACGCCCATTTGTTTTCTTTTATTTTTGTTTGCTTTATGGTTCGCCTCCCTTCACAAATCCGACAAAATCTATTACCTTTCCAATACAAGGTCATACCTATCTAAATGAAGTTTATCTCATGCACCAATGAAAACTTACTTGGAAGGTGTTTCTCAACCAGGTTTGTATGGTGAACACTTATGAAGATGACTTGCCTCGGATTTATGAATGCACAAGCAATATTTCCACTTGGTATAGAGGTTTTAGGTTAGCAAAGATTTTCACGACGTTGAAAAGTGTTCATATATTACACGATAAAAAATCATGTGCTTCTTTTATAAATTAATAAATAAAAAGAAAAAGGGGAAATAAAAAAACAAGTGAAAAAAAGGAGAAAAAAGGCTTAGCCCGCTGGTAATTAGTCGGCTCGGCCCGGACAGTCCAACAAGCCCACTCAACCCATCCCGGATCCCCATCTCCACCTTCGTCCCACCACGAACCCTAACCAGCTCGTTCTCGAACGCCAACACGCACCCAGCCACCCACGCCGCTAGACGCGCTCCTCCCAAATCGTCAACCGGCGCCGCTTCTGCGTTCGACAAGTACGCTTTGCGTGAGGGAGGAGGATGAGGAAGCTCAAGTTCCACGAGAAGAAGCTGCTGAAGAAGACCAACTTCCTCGAGTACAAGCAGAAGCGCCGCCACCGCAAGGCCGCCGTAACTCAGCGGTACAGCCTCGTCGAGAGGGACGACTACAAGAAGTAACATACAAATTCACCAAATAAATCCCCTCATGTTCCACTGCTTATCCATCAGCCAATTTTGATTCAGCATGTAGTCGTGGTTGTGGTTTGGTTACTGCCCCGACTCCCCGAGCATTTGTTGAGTGATGCCAATTCTTTTTTTTTAAACAAGGCAAAAGAATTATACTTTCATGTTTCATTTATTAAGAAAAAAAAGAGTTGACTAGTTAATTATTGGAAAACCGGGCGAAAACCGGTTCAACACGGTCGGCTGAAATTGCATGTAGCAACGATGCGACACACACCGCCGCCGAGGAGAGAAACACCACCACCGTAGCACAAAGGCGTCATCGTCGTCGCTTCTCCTCGAGCACTTCCACAATAGGCGCTCTCACCGCAACAGGTGCAAGAAGCCATAGGAACCACCAAACAGTCGGCAATATGTACTAATCTATATATTTTTCTGAATTGTTTGAGATTATAGAATGTGGTTTCCGATTTTTTTTAAAGGGCTCACCGCAATAGCGCTTTTCGGTGAAACCATTTCCTTTTGCCCAAATCATGCATTTCTCGCTTGATTTTTCTTTCCCGCTTCCAATTTTCCCTAGATACTTTTACTGCCCTCATTTGTACAGTGTAATGAAGTCTACTAAAATTTCAGGTATAATATGGGGTGTAATTCCAACAAAGAAGAGCTTGGTCAAATGTGAGAATCTTTCAGTCAGCGCCTTCTGCAGGTCCCTATCTCTCCCTGAGTTATAGCAACAATTTCCCCTTCAATCATTTGTAATTTCATTAAACGGTGCATTTTATTTGTCAGTTTTATTTTGATAGTGTTTTATTGCCATGAATCACTCAGTAACCATAGTAGCTATGTTGTAGGAAGCAATGTGACATATCGTATTCTACTTATCATACTGGTTACTAAACTATTGTAGGCAGAGACTTGCGACGGTTATGGTGAAGCTCAAGTTTGCGAAACACCTTAAAGAGGCTGTCACCTACATTGAGCAAGGGCATGTGCGTGTAGGCCAAGAAACGGTCACAGATCCAACTTTTATTGTAACAAGGAACATGGAGGACTTCATCACCTGGGTGGATACCTCGAAGATCAAGAAGAAAGTATAATGGTGCTTTGGATGATTACGATGCCATGATTTGTGGATGTAGTTGAGTAGAGATTTTGGGACCAGCAGTTATTCGGTGTAGCTACTCTTGTGATATTTTTGAAATATGAATCTGAGGCTACCACTTATGTTGAGGTAGTATCTGTTGCAAAGCTACTTTCCCTCGCAGTGTTATGTGATGAAGCTAAACGGTTATAAAGTGCAAATGCCTAATGAGGTAGTACTTTGCCCGTTTCATTTCACATTGTACATGCTGATACATAGCATCATACAGAAATTGTGATGTTGAGTGTAGTATCTATTTTGTGTTCTATTTTCAGCAAGTTTATCGAATTGCTTTATCAACAAGTTCATGCTGCTAAGCATTCGAACCTGAAACTATTTTAGATCAACCTTATACTATCGCCCTCCATTTGTAATTTCCTGCATTTTCCTGTCAATGATTTACTATTTAATTTTTGCTGGATGAATAATCATGTGTCCAGATATTTTTGAGTATTGGATCTTGATTTCAGAATGAGATGCAACTCATGAAGTTCAGTTGAGATGAATCTTACGTTATTCACTTTGACACTGAAGATATGCATATCAAGTGCTGCATGCATAACCAAATTATTAAGAAGTGAGCTCTCATCGTGTATTTCCACATTATATTTCCTTAAATGAGGCGAGATGCAACTAGAAATCATGTGCATAACAAATGTTACAGTGCAGTATAATTTCCAGTCAAATTCCAGGATACCTCGCGTGCGAACAGAAAATTGTGAATGTCTCGAACAGTATGGAGGGAGGAGCCCACAAAACTGCACAAGAACACATAATATCCTTATAATCCACATCAAGATCATGGCCAAGTTCCACATCGATACATCATAATATCAATAGAAGTCACATCAAGATCATGGCCAAGTTCACATTGATTTACATGTCAGTGCGCAGCCAACAAACATATGCTATGTTAAGCTACTAGCAAATGCTGCGTTACTGCCTGAGAGTTCATCTTTTTTTTAAAGTCGATGCTCACGGCTTTTTTTTACGGGAATGCAGACATTACACTATATATAAAAGACGGAAGGTTTTGCCCCCTATCCAGCTATCCACGTCGCCGGATGTTTCTGGCCGTTCGATCGGCGAAATCGGTGGCCACAGATAGCCCACGTCACCCCATCCACGCGAGATACTGTTCATGGCTATTTTCTTCCAATCGCAGCGCTGAAAGGACAATGGTGTCGCCTAGAGGGGGGTGAATAGGCGATTAATTTTTTTCCGGTTTAGGCTTGCTAATTGCGGAATAAAACTAGGTGTTTAAATTAACAAGCCAACAACCTAAATAAACTATGCTCACCTATGTGCACCAACAACTTATGCTAAGCAAGACAAGCAACAAGGTGATAGCAATAGAATACTTCAAGCACGAAGGCTATCACAATGTAAAGTGTATAAGTAAAAAGCTCGGGTATAGAAATAACCGAAGCACGCGGAGACGAGGAAGTATTCCCGAGTTCCTCCTTGAAAGGGAGTACGTCTCGTTGGAGAGGTGTGAACCGACACAACGGATCAATAACCACAAAGGTTTCACCCTCTTCTCCGATGAACCGCACCACAAAGGTTTGGTTCACCTTCCACTATCGGTATTCCTTCGAGGCGGAATCCGAAGCCTTTCAACAACAATCCGAGGCACAACCCACAAAGGGATTGCGGGCTCCCGAACGCTTTCAACAACAATCCGAGGCACAACCCACAAAGGGCTTGGGGGCTCCCGAACTGCTTCAAGTGACCACACAAGGGTCCAACCACCACAAAGGCGTCTAGGGCCCGAAGACCCAAGAGTAACAAGTTCACAAGATTTCAACTTCCACGAATCCTCGTGGAGAGCACACCGATGCACCAAATGCAAAAGGCAAGAGCACAAGTGCTCAAGTCCTCCACTCTCAAATTCCAACAAAGCAACAAATGCTTATGGGGAATAAGAGAGGAAGAACAAAGAGGAGAACCACTCAAGAACTCCAAGAACTAGATCCACTAGGTTCCCCTCACTTAGAGGAGATATTGATTGGTGGAAATGTAGATCTAGGTCTTCTCTTTCAATCCTCCAAAGATCAAAGAGTATGGTTGGAGGGATTGGGAGATACCAAGGAAATGAGCTTGCAACAATGGAAGAGAGAAAACAAAGGTTGCTTGGAAGAGCTGGCTAGCTGGAGGTAGGTGGAGGGGTATTTATACCCCTCCTAGAAAAGAGCCGTTGCAGCCAGATATCACACCGGAGTTTCTGGCCCTAGTGACCGGAAACTCCGGTCCGGGGCAGAAACTCCGGCGGAAACTCCGGCCCCCACCAGGGGGTGAACCATTTCCAGACGAGAAAATCACAGGCAGAAACTCCGGCCCCTGGGACCGAAACTCCGGCCTGGGTCGGATACTCCGGCCCCTTGGGCCGGAAACTCCGGCCCCCACCAGGGGCTGAACAAGAAAAACACTCTCGAGGAAAACCAAGGACCGGAGACTCCGGTCCAGAAGACCGGAGACTCCGGCCTGAAAGCAGTGAAACTGTAAAACCTGAAATGCAATAACTTTCTCGTATGAACTCCAAAACAGGTGAATCCAATTGCGTTGGAAAGGTAACGACGAGTGTTATCAGTCAAGTACTGATAAACCACACATGGGAAATATTAAGGGTCACAAATATAGAGGGGATACCACACATGGGAAGGTGTGGACCCTAACTCGAAGGTGGACCGGTAATATTTCCAACACGAAAACGCAACAAGTTTTCAATAAGAAATCCGTTTTCGAAGAACTTGGGCTTGTCATGAAGATCACGACAAGCACCAAAACCCAACAAGGAGAAAAGCCAAATAAGAACAAAGAAAGATGATATGCCAAGTATGCAAAGGTATGAGCTCTCCACAAAAGATGCGATCAAGTTACTCACTTGAGAACCCCTCTTGATAGTACGCCGTCTATCCTAAAACCCGGTCTCCCACTAACAACATGAGACCGGTAAAATAGAAAACCTATCAAGATCATACCTTTGCCTTGCGCATTCCACTTGAGCTCGATGATGACGATCTTGACTCTCTCAAGTTGGAACACCTTTCTTGATTGTGCTTGCTAGCACATGCTTGATGAAGACTTCTCCAAATGCTCCCCTATACTCCATTATGGGAAAGCCTCGCTAAGCTCCGTCTTCATGTCTCCTTTGCACTTCATCATCTACACATGATCATTCTTCATATAAACCCTTAAAAGAGCATTGGTCATCATGCCATCTTCAAGAGTCCAACACATGAACTCCAATGGACAAGATCTATAAGAATATCTCAATGTAAACATTAGTCCATAAGGAGTGTCATTAATTACCAAAACCACACATGGGGGCAACCATGCACTTTCAAGCGCGCCGTGTGGCCCGGTCACCCGCCGGTCGCCCCGGTTCCAGCCGGTTGCCCACCCGGTTGCCGCGCCGTTTTGCAAAATAAACCTCTCACCTTTCGATATTTACATGGATTCACGTTTTCACGCTGCGGGGGACCTAACTGTAATTACGGGAAAGCTTGAGGACTTTTCCGCAAAATCGTCCGCGGGCGCTCTCTCTTCCCCGCGAGACGCCGCCGTCGCCGCGGCCGCCGTGGCGCCTCGCCGCCGTCTCACGCGACCCCGGCCAGATCCGCGGCCACCAGGGGATCCGCCGCGCCGCCCTCCACCTCCTGGCCGTACGCGGCGTGCCGGGACGCCGCCGCCGCGGAGGAATCGCCGCCACCGCCGCGTCGGTTTCCGCCGTGTTCCCCGCGTCTCCGGCGGCTCTCCGGCGACCATCCAGGGGCGGCGCCGCCACCATGGGGTTCCCCGCGACGGGGCGCTCCCGGGGCGCCCAGGCGCGCGTGCTGGAACACGCCGGAGCGCCGCCGGCGAGGTCGGCGCCGCCGCGGGCGGGGCGGCCAGATCTGGCCACGGTGACGTCAGCAGGACGTCACCGTGGGCCCACCCTGTCAGTATTCGATTTTTTTTGGAAAAATTGCCCCAATTTGATTAAATTTGAATAATTAATTACTTATTGATTTAAAGTCAGAAAAATAAGCAAAATATATCAAAATTTTCAGAAAAATGAAATCTTTTTTCTAATGCCATAATCACACATGTTTGAACTATTTATATTTATGCCATCAGTCAAGTACTGATAAACCCTAAATTTAAAACATGGATATGTCTTAAAACCCATTTAATTTAGCTATAGGGTTGAACAAAATTAGTTTAAAATATGACAGATATATCAGCATGACCGCAAAAATAGACATTGCCTATTCACGGCATGAAATCTTTTTTCTAATGCCATAATCACACATGTTTGAACTATTTATATTTATGCCATCAGTCAAGTACTGATAAACCCTAAATTTAAAACATGGATATGTCTTAAAACCCATTTAATTTAGCTATAGGGTTGAACAAAATTAGTTTAAAATATGACAGGTATATCAGCATGACCGCAAAAATAGATATTGCCTATTCACGGCATAAAATCAAATTTCAAATTATTCTAATATGTTAAATGCATTCCAAATTTGGGCATGTAATAAACGTAAAAAAATCGAATGCCCTCCAAATGTGAGCACTTACTAAATTGTAAACATGATTCAGATATGAAAAAATCCCCAGCTCTACTAATTTTCAAGATTCGAACGCATTCACATATATAAACTTTTTGTCGACTTTCATTAAATTTAAATCTGAGAAACATTTGGACGATAGATCATGGCCACAAAATTAAAGGATTTAATAAGCGTGAAAACAATTCAAATGTGACTAGCTTCCAGTTTGATCATTTCAAAAATTTGACCAACCTCTCGACCTAGATAATTTTTAATTTCAACAATTTTACGATTTAATAATTAAAAACGTTAACCCACGGGCGCGGCGGAGCCCGCGCCTAATCCCCTAGTTCCGTTAACTAGACGCGGCACATAGCACTAGTTACAGCATTTAGATAGTTCTCCAACCAAAGTTGGTGGAAACCTGGCACACTCGCCGCTCCTAGCGCTGCCAACTCGTGGGCAGGCTTATTACAAGATCGATGCACATAAGTAATACGAAAATCTATGAAGGCGAGGCCTAGATGGTACTTCACTTCCCGGAACAGGGGCCCCAATAGTGCATCATCATATGTATCAGATGTTACAGCCTGGATTAGGACTTGGCAGTCTGTAGCGAAAATAGGTCTTCCGAATTGCTCACGGCTTCTGGTAGTGTTACCAAATTTGTCACCGATGCCATGGACAGTTTTCTCCATATTTTCCATGTTTTTTTCTAATCAGAGTTTCTCTTTTTTTTAGGGGAAAAATCCCGGAAGGCACGTCCACGCTCGGCCCATTAGGAGTTGGTCGGTTCGGCCCGAGCAGTCCAACAAGCCCACTCAGCCCATCCCTGATCCACGCAACGCCATCTTCACCTTCATCCCACCACGAACCCTAACCGCCTCGCCGCCCAACTCCACTACGCTCCCGTCGTGTTCGAGCGCCAACACGCACACACGCCGCTAATCGTCAACCAGCGAGGCGGCCTTGCGTGCAGCCTGAGCCTGAGGGGAGAGGATGAGGAAGCTCAAGTTCCACGAGAAGAAGCTGCTGAAGAGGACCAACTTCCTCGAGTACAAGCGGGAGGGCGGCCACCGCGAGGCCGCCGTCACGCAGCGCTACAGCCTCGTCGAGAGGGACGACTACAAGAAGTAATATACTCTGTCACCAAATCAATCCCCTCCTGTTCCACTGCTTATGAACCATCGGTCGATTTCGATTCAGTATGTAGTCGTGGTCGTGGTTGGCTTATTTGTTGAGTGCTGCCCTATAATTAATTGTGATGGTTGTGCGCCGGCAGGTATAATGGGATCTGCTGTATGGCGCAGAAGCTCGTCAACATTATAAAGCATATGGATCCGAGGGACCCTTTCAGAATAGAGATGACGGACATGCTGATTGATAAGCTGTGAGTTGCCACATGTCCTCTTCTCTCTGTTTTTATTATCAGTTTGCCTGTGTGATGCTATACGAATTTGTTTATTTGAAGTTTGAGCTGGATTATCAGGAATTCAGGATCATGTAGATATATACCTTAACCTTTACATGTTCTCCATGGTTATCTGTGATTGCCAATATGATTGTTATAGAGTTAGAGAGATTAGAGACATGTCTTCAATGTATCATATATATGTTGTACTAAAGAAATTGCATGTTCAACCTATGGTATACGTGACTAGTATTTGCCCAGAATCTATTTTTAGCAATTGCAAGAGGCGGTTAAAAACTTTCCTGCACTGCATGACCTTAATCAAAATTACCAGAATTTCGTTATATTCTTATACCTTATGCTTCTGTCTGAGCATGCGCTCTAATATTGAGTTGTTTGAACATGGCAATGGTTCTGTTTGGATACCCTGCTTGTGATACTCTCGTGTACTCGGTATTAGGAAAGCTACAAAGTTCCCTTCTATATTTATGTATTTATTTTTGCGGGTAGGGTTACCTTCTGTATATTGTATTGTACTGTTGGTTCATTGTGCCATCTAGCCCATCTTATTAGAAGCATCTGAAACCATTTCCTTTTGCCCAAATCATGCATTTCTTGCTTGATTTTTATTTTCTGCTTCTATTTTCACTTGATACTTTTACTGGCCCGCTCATTTGTACAGTGTAAGGAAGTTCTTCTCAAATTTCAGGTATAATATGGGTGTAATTTCAACAAAGAAGAGCTTGGTCCAATGCGAGAAACTTTCAGTGAGCGCCTTCTGCAGGTCCGTATCTCTCCCTGAGTTATAGCAACAATTTCCCCTTCAATCTTTTTTAGCTTCATTAAATGGTGCATTTTATTTGTTAGTTTTATTTAAAAAGTGTTTTATTGCCATGAATCACTCAGTAACAATTGTAGCTACGTTGTAGGAAGCGATGTGACATATTTTATTCTACTTACCATACTGGCTGCTGAACTATTGTAGGCGGAGACTTGCAACAGTTATGGTGAAGCTCAAGTTTGCTGAACACCTTAAAGAAGCTGTCACCTACATTGAGCAAGGGCACGTGCGTGTAGGCCCAGAAACGGTCACAGATCCAGCGTTTCTTGTAACCAGGAACATGGAGGATTTCATCACCTGGGTGGATACCTCGAAGATCAAGAAGAAGGTCATGGAGTATAATGGTGCACTGGATGATTATGATGCCATGATTTGAGGATGTAGCTGAGTAGAGATTTTGGGACCATCAGTAATTCGTTGTAGCTACTATTGTGATATTTTTGAAACCTAAATCCGAGGCTACCACATATATTGAGGTAGTATATGTTGCAAAGCTACTTTCTCTTAGTGTTGTGTGATGAAGCTTAATGGGTATACCGTGCAAATGCCTAATGAGTTAGTACTTACCCCACTTCTTTTCGTATTACACATGCTGATATATAGCATCATACATAAATTGTGATGTTGAGCGTGGTATGTATATTTTGTGTTCTACTTTCAGCAAGTTCATCGAATTGCTATATCAACAAGTTCATGCTGCTAAGCATTTGACTTCATGCTTTTTTTAAGATCAACCTCATACTATCAATCTGTTCTTGCAATTTATGCATTTTCCTGTTAATGATTTACTATTTAATTTTTGTTGGATGAATATTCACGTGTGCAGTTGTTTTTGATTATTGGGTCTTCATTTCAGATTTAGATCAAACTCATGCAGATCAGTTGATTCAAACTCCTGCAATTCAGTTGAGATGAAACTTGCGCAATAATTTACTCGGAGGCTTAAGTTATGCGTAACATGTGCTATATGGCATATGCATAACCAAATTATTAAGAAGTGAACCCTCATTGTGTTTTGCACATTATATTTCCTTAAATGAGGCCAAATATAACTGGAAATCATGTGCATAACAATTATTACAGTGCAGTAGAACTTGTACGCAAATCGTGAACAGAAGTTGTGAATGAGTAAACTCGAACAGTATGGAGGGAAGAGCCCGCACAAGAACACATAGTATCCATAGAATTCACATCAAGAGCATGTGGCCAAATTCACATCGATTTATATTTTAGTGCACAGCCAACAAACATATGCTATGTTTAGCTATTAGCAAACGCTGCGTTGCTGCCTGAGAATTCCTGTATTCCATAATTTGGCTACTACATATACAGTCACTATGAGCGCACACTGCGCAGATTACTCTATCCAGCCAGAAACCACAATGAACACTCTGCCCACGCTTCTGGACTTGTGTAAAATGGTTTTGAAGCCCGGGTCATTCAACTGAAAATATGAGCTCAGAAGTAACTAGCATCAATTTTGATACCAATTACAACCTTACCTAGTATGCTGTCAGCAACACCAACTATGAATCCTGAGTTTATGAATCATCTGGTAGAGTTTGAGAATGTCTAGTGCATTTTGATTCCTACATCTCCACCTCAACCCCTTTCCCTTGTTACGTTGTCCAACCAATACTCCTCAACAGGAAAAGTAGACGCACGTGACGTGTCGATCGGAGCTGCACAAAAACAGGGCCAGAAAATGCACGGAATTGACAACCCTTGACGTGGCCTAAACGGCACATTTCACACGTGGTCCAATCAAATGGATGTACGCAAGTTCTGGAAACATCGTTCGTCGGCACCGATCTCACCCAACTGAATGCTACTACCACCAAGTGATGTGGAAAATATGCGCAGACACTCTCTGTCTCTGGCGCTCATAAGGTTATCAGCCACTGCCTGATCGTTCGTTCATCTTATTCTCCTTCTCTAGTTCGGCAGCTAGTTTCGTCCGTGGGTGAGCAGGATGGGAGTCAGATAGCACTGCAAACATCGGCCGTGATACGTTGGTACTACGACAGGACAGTCATGGGCAACAAACTCCGCTCCACTAGCAAAGCAGAGCAGCAGCAGCATACGTATTCAGGCGAGGCGAGGACAGCGCTCCGGAACAGAGCGCGTGTCCGTTTCCTCGCGCTCACTTCCCCGTGCCCACAAATACCATCCTTCTCCCCGCCCATGTCCTCCTGCTCTCCTCCCCCACTTCTCCACCGAGCCAGTGCCGCTCGTGTCCAAAAGCGGTCGCCATTCGCGCCGTCTGGCCGTTCATATCTCCCACCGCTCCGGCAGACCAGCACGGGTCCGTGCGGATAAAGAGCCATTTTTGGAGAGCCGCTTTTGGAATCGGCACCAAAAGGGAAACGGGAGATCCGGCCGCCCGATCGTTCTGCCGGCATATAGTACGACCCCATCTTTCCTCGGCGCGCGCGTGCGTGCGTAGGTGCCTGTGAGGCCGAGAGAACGGCAATTCAAGGGAGGGGGCGGAGTTTTTGGTTCTTGGATGGTCGTTGCAGTTTGGCCGGACCGCGTCTGTCGACCGATGGAGTTCTGGCCGGAGTTCTTGGCTACCAGCGGCGGGCACGAGTTCGTGGCGGGAGGCGTCGGCGGCATGGCCGGCGTGCTGGCGGGCCACCCGCTCGACACGCTCCGCATCCGCCTGCAGCAGCCGCCGCCGCCCGTCAGCCCCGGGATCACCGCCGCGCGGCCCTCCGCCGTCGCGCTCCTGCGTGGCATCGTCCGCGCCGAGGGCCCCTCCGCGCTCTACCGCGGCATGGCCGCGCCCCTCGCTTCCGTCGCCTTCCAGGTCAGCCAAATTTCCATGCCTCGTGTGTTCCCATTGTGAAATGACTGACGCGATTAGACCAGTGTCCTGGAGCTCGATCGTGGATTCTTTGGATACGTCTTCCTTTTCCGATTAAAGTTGCTTAAATGTCACTTTCGAGAAGAAAGTTTGAGCAAACATATACGCGCGATAAGGCGGTACATCACACTCAACGTACAAATCATCGTCTTTTCTCCCCTTGCTTTCCGCGTTTGAATGCCTCCTATGCCTTTGCTTCTTTCTCTGTTTCCGTAGGATAAAACAATACAGGATAAAAGAACAACACCAAGAGTAAAATTTTAAGAGAAAAACAGGTGCTCAAAAGGTTTAGTGCACTCATTCGCGATGAGATGATCTGACGTGACGGTTACGAGCTTTTACAACTCATGTGGCGTACAACCCCTATCTCTTGCCGTCCGTTTCCGCGATTGAACGGACGAGATTTGTCGTTGAATGTGTTGAACTTTTTTTTTAGATAAAAAGGGAGGGTAGCTCCCCGGTTCCATTAAAAATGAAACCCACGTTCCAGATCCCGTTTTGCCACCTTACAAAGTACTGAAAATAACGCTACAACTAGAACTTTAACAGCTAGTCTGCTCACATCCAACTAGAGCTAACTCTGACTCTTATTACAACGCTTTTAAAATGGATCAGCGCGAACCAGCAGCAGTAAACATAAAGGTAGAGCTAAAACTGATAACCAAAGGTAATACGGGGAGAAGAGAGCTAGAATGCAACATCCAGCTTTGCCTTGACACCATATTCGGACGCCTTTAGTTTCTTGAGCGGGGTCTTCCCCAGCGACGGCGACCAGCAGTCTTGGTCCAGTGGGGATGCAGGGCTCAGCAGCCGCTGTGAATTTTCACTCTTGCCCACCATTCGGATCGGGGTTCCAGGCGGGTCAGCAGAGTCTGAGAGCTTCAGGGAGCCAAGCAGGAAACTTGCTGCCCAGCTTCTTGCAGTGAGATCTTTCTGAGACAGATCTCCCAAGCCATCTAGCCACTGATAGCGAGCGGGGATCTCAGCTTTAGAGCCAGGAATTGACAGAACGCTCTTATCCTGTCCAGCGCTTCTCCCTTGCTTAGGATACTCCAATTCCTCAGAGTCCTTAGCAGCAAAGACCAGACCTGCTTTAAATCCATCCAAATTGTGTTTAATAACACAATTTCGTTTCTAGATTTCCAAATACACCATAAAGTAGCAGAAGTAATGGAATTTAGAGCAGAATTCTTTTTGTTCGAGATCCAAAATCTGGCGACAGATTCGTAGTTGTGACCTATTTCCCTACCAAAGAATTCTGTTAGTAACTCCCAAGTATTACTTGCTACTACGCAACTAAACAAGAGATGGTGTACAGTTTACAGTTCACTGCAGAACACACAGTCCTCTGGTTTGACGATTTGGCGCTTTTTCAGGTTATCTCTAGTCATGATTTTATTGTGTGACATCAACCAAAGAAAGATGTGAATCTTCGGTGGAACACAGAGGTTCCAAATAGAAGGGATGTACACAGGGCAGACTCCTCTAAAGTTGATAACATGATACATGGAGCTAGTGGTATAGATACCTTTATTTTCTAGTTGCCAAATGAGGGCGTCAGTTTCATTCGACAGAACTACACTTCTACTAATTTGTTCTAATCCATACCATTTCTCCATCATGAGCGGGTTAAAGTTCCTTCTAAACGTTAGTTTGAGATCAATCCCATCCCAAACTTCGGCAATCGTTGCCGTTTGTTCATTACATACAAGATAAACGTCCCAGTACTGTACTGCTAGAGGGGAGGTGCCGAACCATGTATCCTCCCAAAATTTCACTTTCTTTCCATCCCCTACGGTCCATCTAAAGCCAAATTTAATGGCTTTCACTACAGACATAAGCCCTTTCCAAAATCTCGAGCAACCAGTCGTATTGCTATTAAAGATGTTTGGACTATCAGTACTATACTTGTGATTTACAACATCTTTCCACAATCTATTATCCTGTGAGAGATATCGTTTGATCCAAGATCCTAGGAGACAGAAGTTAATCTCCCTCAGATTTGGGATCCCAAGACCTCCAAATTCTTTTTTCATACAAACTAATCTCCAATTAGCTAGGTGAAGTTTTCTATGTCCTTCAAAATCATTCCAAAGGCAGTGAGCCATATGTGTATTAATTAGCTCAATAGCCCATTTAGGGAATTTAAAAAAGGAAAGGAGATAAATGGGGATACTTGCTAAGCAAGATTTGATAAGGATAACTCTGCCAGCATATGACAGGAGTTTTCCTCTCCATCCTGCAATCCTACTAAGGATTTTGTCGATCAGAGGCTGTATGTCCTCTCTCCTAAGTTTGTCGTAATGCAGAGGGATTCCTAAATATTTAATGGGGAAGGATCTTTTTGACAACCAAAGATCTCTAAGTAAGTAGAACATTCATCCTCTTCTAAATTAATGGGGATTAGTTCACTTTTGTTATAATTGATTTTCATGCCAGACACTTTCTCAAAGCATGAAAGAACTATCTTCAGGTTCTTCGATTTTTCTTCATCTACTGTGGAAAACAAAATAGTATCATCTGCGTACTGGAGGCAAATGATGCCCCCAGGGCAGATATCCGGACAGAGTCCACTAATTAGATCATTCGATGCTGCTTTGATTAACATCTTAGTCAAGACATCTACTACTGAATTGAAAAGTAAAGGTGACAAGGGATCTCCTTGCCGAAGCCCTTTGCTTGTTGTGAAAAAATCACCCTCTACATTATTAATCTTAACTCCTATGGAGCCTCCATGAGTAGCTTGGATAATCCATCTTACCCAGGTTGGGCTAAAACCTCTAAGAACAAGTAGTTCCACTAAGAAGTCTAGGTTTACTTTGTCAAAAGCCTTTTCGTAATCTAATTTCAGAACTATCCCTTTCTCGTGGGAGCTATGCACCGAGTGTAGAATTTCATGCACAGTGACCACGCTTTCTAATATATATCTGCCTTTAACAAACGCCGATTGATTAGGTGCAATCAGACGGTGTAAAATCTGAGCAAACCTATTTTTGTTAAAACCTTAGTAAAGATTTTAAAACTACAGTTTAGGAGGCTAATCGGCCTGAACTTCTTCATTGAAGTGGCATCTGGCTCTTTTGGGATCAGAGTAACTATTGCAAAGTTTAATCTATAAATATCTAATTCTCCCTTATGGAAATCTTCAAAGAGGGCAAAGAGATCCTTCTTAACTAGGTCCCAAAATTGTTGGTAAAAAAGAAAAGGGATGCCATCAGGTCCTGGGGCACCATCCGAGTAAGATTCAAAAACTGCTTTTTTAATCTCATCCTCGGTGAATGGTGCTTGTAACATCTCATTCTCAGTATCTGAGACTTTTTCATCATCACTAAAGAAATCAGGGTTCATACTGAAACCCTGCCTATTTTCTTTACTGAAAAGGTTTTTATAATAGGAGGTCGCTATGTCCAGCATATCAGGCAACTCTGTAGCTATGCCATCAGGGCCTTCTAATGATTGGATCATTGTTTTCCTCCTCCTTTGGTTCGCAACAGCATGGAAATATGTTGTGTTCCTATCTCCTTCTTTAATATTTCTATCTCTAGAACGTTGTTTGGCTTTTGTCTCTTCTTTAAGCCAAATTTTCTGGATTTCTAGATTTATTTCTTTCATCCTAGATTGTTCTATCTCAGAGAGCTCTTCAGTCTCAGATTTTATAACTAATTTGTCGTACTCATCCATAAGCCCCGACTTGAGCTTTCTTAGCTCGGCTTCTATGTTCTTACTCCAACCCTTAGTGTTTTTTCTAAAGTTCCTAAGCCTGTTTTGCCATCTGTCTAATGCAGTCCTGCCTTGCACAGGTTTATTCCACATAGATTCTACTAGTGGTCTAAAATCTTCTCTAAGAAGCCATCATTTTTCGAACTTGTAACTGGGAGGCTTGACTATAGCAGTCACCCCTGAATCCCATAGAATAGGTGTATGGTCACTACCCAATCTTGGGAGAGCTTGGAAGGAAGCTAGGGGATTTTTTTGTCTAATTCAGTAGTGCATAAGTATCTGTCAATAGTTGACATGATTAAATCTGCCTGATTGTTGGCCCAGGTATACTTCCTGCTAGAAAGTCTAATTTCTATTAGACTCCAAATTTCTATCCAAGCGTTAAATTTATCACTCCACTTAAGATTAATATTACCATTACTTTTATCTGACTGAAATCTAACTAGGTTAAAATCACCCCCAATCAGGGTAGGCAAACTATTGTCTATAAAAAGCGAGTGAAGTTCAGAAATAAAAGCATCTTTCCCTTCTTCATAAGGCGAGCCATAAACCGAAATTACTCTAAATGTAATATCCTTATTTTTGTATTTCAGGATACAGGAGACAGAGAACTCTCCAATATCCCAAGATATCACATCAAAAATATCAGAATCTACTCCTACTAGAATCCCTCCAGCACTTCCTTTGGCTGGGAGGAAATTCCAAAGAAACATTGTATTGCCAACTAGAGATTTCAAATAGGAATCCGAGAACGATTCTTTCTTGGTTTCAGAAAAACCTACTATGGAAGCATGCGTTTTATTGATAGTATCTATAATGAGAGGTTTTCGTCCCTTAGCATCTATACCTCTTATGTTCAGCTGCATGCAATTCATGGGGAATACTTTTTCCTAGGGTGCTTGCCCCGTCTGTATTTACTAACTTTTGTCCACATTTCTTCACTAAGTACATAGTCCTCCATACTATCTTTTTCATCATCTACACTCTCAGATGAATGTGTTGAACTTTCAACCCATTTAATGGAAAATCCATTTTAATGTTTGGAAGCTTGGATGAGCAAAACACATGGGCCTTCCACGTGTTTGCTTCAGTGTACTGTTGTTTCGCGTCGCTCTCATTCTGGGCTGTTCACATGGTGTGGCCTTATGGTTCGTTTCCCCAATAAAGGCTGCACTAAGCTAACGCACACGTTTCATGTTAGTTCGTGATTAGGCTTGCGACGTAACATCATCTACTGTTCTTCATACTGTAGTAGTTGTAAAGCTGGCATGATGTCTTCTGTCGTTGTTCTACAAGCCTGAGGATGGCAGTACGCCGGTGCATTTCACTTCAGAAATGTCACATTCTTGGGTCTACGATCTATTCATCTATAAATCCACAAGACTGCAATGCATTTCTGGCTCTACTCATATGACTATAGTTGCTCATTTCTACACATCAACGTCAAATTATACCAGGACCGTGTGGCACGCGCTCTGCACTTGAACACTGTAACTAAACAACGGCGATGCTGTATTAGTTTACAGTAGAATCATGTCAGAAACTGACTTCCAAATACTTTCTGTTGCAGAACGCAATGGTCTTTCAAGTCTACGCGATCCTATCACGTTCGCTCGATCCACGGACATCCACCTCCGTTCCTCCCTCCTACACAAGCGTGGCACTCGCCGGCGTCGGCACCGGAGCATTGCAGACGCTGATCTTATCCCCTGTCGAGCTCGTCAAGATCAGGCTGCAGCTGGAGGCCGAGGGGCTGAGGCACCGCGGCCCGGTGGACATGGCCCGGGACATCGTCCGGAGGGAGGGCATCCGCGGCATATACCAGGGGCTCGCGGTCACCGCGCTCCGGGACGCGCCGGCGCACGGCGTCTACTTCTGGACGTACGAGTACGCACGGGAGCGGCTGCACCCGGGCTGCCGGCGCACGGCGCAGGAGAGCCTGTCGACGATGCTTGTGTCCGGCGGCCTCGCCGGCGTCGCCAGCTGGGTGTGCTGCTACCCGCTGGACGTGGTGAAGTCGCGGCTGCAGGCGCAGACGCAGACGCACCCGAGGTACCGTGGCGTCGTGGACTGCTTCCGGAAAAGCGTTCGGGAGGAAGGGTTCCCGGTGCTGTGGCGCGGCCTCGGCACCGCCGTCGCGCGGGCGTTCGTCGTCAACGGCGCCATCTTCTCGGCCTACGAGCTTGCACTGCGGTTCTTAGTCCGGAACAACGGGCAGACGACGCAGGTCATGGAGGAGAACTGAACTGTCGAGATCATTGATGCAACTCCATCCATTTGCAAGACTGGAGTTATTCTGTAATTATGTTGTACATAGGATAGAATTCATTGTAACTGGCTATGGGGGTCATACCATTACAGCAAGGTGTGATTTTCAGAGAATGTGGTTAGTAGCCTGCAGGATTCACACAAATTGGCACTATAGGGGTGCTTCTTGATGACGACGAACAGTTCTCCTAATGCTGGGGGAAATTGCTGAGTATATACAGCAAAACAATTCAAGACCATGAGTCAATGACCAGTTACCTGATCAATGAACTTTGATGGCAGTTCATGCCTGACATGGTGTTATATGTTGACCTTGTGAGAACCACTTCCACATGTTCTACTTGCATTATGTGAATCACTGCACACTCACGAATTCTTTTTAGTGAACTCATGTGCTACAGTACGACTGATGCATGGAAATGCAGAATTTTCCTCTTGTGAAAAAATAAGAAGGAAATGCAGTATTTTCTTAGTAACTCTCACTGATAAGGAAAACATGTTGTTTTCACCAGTTGTTTCTAAAGAGCGACAGGTGGGCAAAACGGATTAGCTTTTCCAGAGAGCACTCGTGGACGATACGAGACTGCCATTTAGGTGCAATCTTGCGCCACCACTTGTGGCAAGTGCCGTTCGTTTACTGTTTGTGGCGCTGATTTGAGGCCCCCAGTCTCCCGGATCCGTGGAGAGAGGAGAACCTCAGGTATATGTTTGCCTCGTCGCAGAACATTATGTCTTTGACAGTATTGGTTCCTGGCCAGATATATGAACCATCCCAAACTCCAGTGCCAACACTATTTTTTTTAGAATATCAGGGATCACTCCCCGGCTCCATTTCTCACTGAAAAACGAAATCACATCATCTAGTACAGAGAGTAAAACTACAGAAAACGGAAAGCTACAGAGAAAATGAAAACCTGACGACCAACATACTAGCAGATCTTCAGAGAAAGTTTCAGAACAAAGACCTAAGAAACCTCACCGCACAAACAGATGTGTAGCAAAAAGATGCATTGCAGAAAGGCTGTTCAACTGGTTACATAATGTTTTTGAAACTCTTAACAGAAAACAGGACGAAAAACGTTACAACAAATTCACAAGCGAACAATTCCCAAAGCAAGCAACCACCCGATCGATTAGACAAACCAAAAAACTCTCCAACCTACTACAACCATAACCTGACGACACATGGAACGCCAAGCCGCAAGAAAACTCCACCAAACGGACACGACAACCCGAAAAGGGCCCATCTATCACGCAGCTGCAGAAGCTTTCCTTGTGCCGCCAATCTTTTTTATTTTCCTTCTGACAAACTTCTTCACCATCCTAATTACACCCTTCGAAGCCTTCACTACCAAGATGCAAGCAATCTCCTTGCCATATCCAGGGCAAGCCACCTTCAAATCGACGAGTAAGTCACAAAACTCTTTCGCATAGAGAGCCTCAGAAAGTAAAACTAAAGAAAAAAGAAAGCTAGAGAAAGACGAAAACGCGACGACCAACATACTAGCAGATCATCAGGAAAAGTTCTTAGAACCAAGACCTAAGAAAGCTCGACCCAGAAACAGATGTGTAGCAAATATGTGCATTACAAAAAATGGTGTTCAACTGGGGACAACATTGGCTACAACATAGGCCAGCGACAAAAGCTCAAAGACATGAGATCAATCTGTCACCATATGGATTTCCTTGGCGTCTTCACGATGGGTGCTGAAGTTTCTAGGTAGAAACCCAGTCAAAAGAACTGCATTTCAGTCCGGTTTCAACTCCAGGGGTATTTGAGTTTTGTTGCACGCAGAGTCACAACTTGTCCACTTGATTCTAGTTTTGGTCCTTGAAACGGACTTTCAATCTCTCAGAACGGTCAGGGGTAAGTGTCACGCCTGTTTCAAATTAATCCAACGTTTTTGTTAAATGCAATGTTATTCCTGTTGTTCCAGATACTCCACAAAGCTGCAGATGAAACTCCTTTCAACTGCAAATACCTTTTGTTGCAAAGCCACTTGGAGGCTAAAGAATAGAAATCATTATTGAAAATCAAAATTTTCTCTAACATCAGCCCACAAGAGACTAGCAACAAGGCAATCAAAAAACAAGTGTTTAACTGTTTCCGAGTCTTTACATAGGCTACATTCAAATGGCTTAGGCATCTCTTTTTCTCATATTATGTCTGATTTGAGAAAAAGGCCATAGGAATATCAAAATTTTCTCTAACATCAGCCCACAAGAGACTAGCAACAAGGCAATCAAAAAACAAGTGTTTAACTGTTTCCGAGTCTTTACATAGGCTACATTCAAATGGCTTAGGCATCTCTCTTTTTCTCATATTATGTCTGATTTGAGAAAAAGGCCATAGGAAAATTTGCACTATAGGTGGAGTTTTAATATCTCAAACAACAGGTACATAGACATGTTTCACACCTTTAAAAATTACAACTGCATACATAGATTTTGAAGAATAAACCCCCTTTAACTCAAATTGCCAAATAAGTTGGTCCTCATAATCAGAAAAGCTAATTGTCCAACTGCATACAATGCTAACACTTCAAATGCCCTTGACAAAAAATCCCTCTTTTTTAAACGAGGCAAAATATTTGCCTTAGAGTACACACGTCTGCTAGCTTGGTATCAGGTGCCTCTTCGGCCAACCATACAACTTTGACAATAGGAGGTGGTGGTAGCAGGCACTGTCTGAGTTTCATAAAACCCCCTTTTGTATCCTCTGAATCATAGATATCTTTGTTAGACATGTAATATGATCCGTACGTACACCGACCATATACGCACAACCATGTACGCCACCGTGGAGGCTGTTCCCACGCCTATATAACATGAAGCACGAAGCCCTAACGGGTTATCGTTTCCGCCTATATTTGATATGGTATTAGAGCCAAAGCTCTTCCTAACCTAGCCGCCGCCTCACCCGGCCGCCGCCACAACCCATACAATCTGCCGCCGCCGCACTATATTGCCACCGCCGCATCAAGCTCCAAGACCAAAACCCAAAACCCCAGCCGCCGCCGCACACCTTGCCTACCGCCGCCGCAACAAGATCCAAAACCTCAAAACCCTAGACATGACACGACCCCGATCCTTGCCGCACTGCCATGGCGTCTTCCTCAGCCGCCCCGCCTGCCGCGATCGGAACACCTCCCTCCACCAAGCTGACGCGGACCAACTTCCTCTTTTGGAAGACCCTCGTCCTTCCGACGATCCGCGATGCTCATGCCTTCGGGTTCCTCGACGACTCCGAGTCCGCCCCGCCGAAAACGCTGGAGGTTGAAGATGACAACAAGAAGAAGATCACAGTCCCCAATTCCGCCTATGCCACGTGGGTTGCCAGGGACCAGACGGTGCTGAGCTTCCTTGTGAACTCGCTGTCGCCGGAAATCATGGCCCATGTCCTTGATGTGCAAACCTCTGCCGAGGTTTGGACGGTCATCACCAACATGTTCTCCACCACCTCGAGGACCCGCATCAACCACCTTCGCGGCGCCCTCAACAACACGAAGAAGGCCACCGCCCAGTACTTCGCCAAGCTCAAGGGGTTCTCCTCCAAGCTCGCCGCGGTAGGAAAGCCGCTTGATGATGATGAGATGATTGGCTATGTCCTGAATGGCCTCGACGCGAGCTACAACAACCTCGTCTCCTCCATGAACGGAAACTGTCGGGGGGCTGCCCCCGGGTAGGGCAAAGATGTGGTGTTAAGTGTTGCAAAGAGCTAGCCGGATCAACTTATAGCCGGGTCACTTGGGCCGGATCTCTCGTGAGAGTCGGTTTGTACTTAACCGAATCAGAGGAAGATGCCAGAAAGGATCCGGTAAAGCTTAACCGAATCAGAGGAAGGAAACCGGTTAAGTTAGCCGGGTTGGTCAGGAAGGACCCGGATAAGGTAATCCGGATATTGCACAAGGGCCAAGTAATGTCAGAAAGGTTCACGGGTGTCTCCTGCCAGAGGCTGAGAAGACAGCCGGGTCAAGTCGCAGGTTTTCCGGGTCGCAAGGCCCTAGGCGCTGACTTGGCCAATTCGGGAAAGAGGATACGACCGAGACCCGGGGGCTACGGCTGCCATTGCCCAAAGTGGCAAGATAGGCCTGCTAGGGACTTGACGGCCAGGTCAGGTCACGGGATTCCTGGGAGCGCAGCAACCTAGGAGCTGACCCGGCCAATTCGGGAAAGAGGATATGACCGAGACCCGGTGGGCTACACCTGCCATTGCCCAAAGTGGCAAGATAGGCCTGCTGGGCCTGACAGTCCGGCCGTTGGGTGGACAGGGGGCAGAGGCTTGTCCTGTTCCTCTTGTCATGCCATTATCACTTCCAGCCAGGGGCAAAATGGTAATTCGGTTAGTGTATAAGTAAGCTACCAAATCCCCCAGGAGAGGAGAGAGGCGAGAGAACACAGGCAAAGGAGGGGCGCCGAGAGCTCATTTCCCCACTGTGCCTTCATCTTCATCCTAGAGCTCTCACCATTGTTCTTCATACAGCTCAAGGAGCACTCTGTACTTGTAACCACTTGAGATATAAAGAGAGTAGGCTAGTGCTGCAGTAGGGGTGTTACCTCCACAAGAGGGCCCCGAAGCAGGGTACATCGTGGTGTTCTTTGCTTCTTGGTTCTGCTTGTTCTTGTTTGTTCTTGCGAGTTCTTGGTTGTTCTCCATGCGTGCTTCGTGAGCGCGCAAACCCTCCCCGGATCCCCCAACGTCCAAGCGAGCCCACAACTTAAGCCATCCTATGGCATCTGCCGTGACACCACCACGACAGAAACCCCGATACTACTCTTGATGATCTTTTCAGTCAGCATTGCGCTCACGTTCTACTTCGCGATATGCTTGCCGAGTCAGGACATGACTCCTTTGTGTTGTCTGCCAACGCTGCTGATCGTCGTGGCAATGGTGGCCGCGACAACCGACCCCGTGGAGACAAGGGTCGGGCTGATGACCGTGGTGGTGCAAGCGGCGACTACCGCAACCGTGGTGACCGTGGCGGTGACCACGGTGACTACCGTGGTGATCGTGGCGACACCCGCAACTGGGATCGCCGTGATGATGGACGCCGCCGTGATGATGGGCGACGCAATGATGGCCGCAATGATGGGTGTCGTGATGACCGATGCCGTGATGACCGACGCCGTGATGATGGGGGGCAGGGTCGCCATGGCAAGCATGGCCACGCGCCCACACCCTATGTCGACGTCATATGTCAGATCTGCAAGATCCATGGACACCCTGCTAGCGACTGCTGGTGGCGTTTCAAGAATGATGGCTCCGATAGTGATGATGATCAAGAGGAGAAGGGTGTCAATGCCGCATATGGTGTTGACACTAACTGGTATGTGGACTCCGGTGCTACGCATCATCTTACTGGCGAGTTGAACAAGCTCTCCGTCCACGACAAGTACATGGGCCGCGATCGTGTCCACACTGCAGATGGTAATGGTATGCACATTAGTCATATTGGTTATTCAAGTTTTTGCACCCCACATGATAATACCTTACATCTTAACAAAATCTTACACATTCCTAGTGCATCAAAGAATCTTTTGTCTGTTCATAAACTTGCCTTGACAATGATGTTTTTCTCGAGTTTCACCCGTTTTTCTTTTTTGTAAAGGACCGGGTCACATGGAGGATTCTGTTTAAAGGTTCCTGCCATGGTGGTCTCTACCCTTTAGTGCCTGTGTCTACTGGGTCGTCCAAGCATGCTTTCGTCATAGTAAAGCCATCATCCTCCACTTGGCATCGTCGTTTAGGGTATCCTTCATCTTTTGTGGTGCAACAAGTTCTTAGGAAGCATAATATTTCGTTTACTCCAGAAATAAACCCTTATGTATGTGATTCTTGTCAACTCGCAAAGAGCCACCAATTGCCATATCCCATTTCTGCTAGTGTTCCCACTGTTCCATTGGAACAAGTGTTCTCTGATGTATGGGGTCCAGCACCCGCTTCTGTTGGCAAGCATTTGCATTATGTAAGCTTCATTGATGATTTTAGCAAGTTCACATGGATTTATTTGCTCAAACAACGTTCTGATGTTTATCAAGTCTTCTTGAATTTTCAAAAGCTCGTTGAACGCAAGTTTAATAGGAAAATTATCACTATGCAAACTGATTGGGGGGGGGGGGGGGGGTGAATATGAAAACCTCCATGGTTTCTTCCAAAAATTGGGCATCACGCATCATGTTTCATGTCCACATGCTCATCAACAAAATGGTTCAGCTGAACGCAAACATCGTCATATTGTTGAAGTAGGATTAGCCTTGCTTGCTCATGCATCTATACCTCTAAAGTTTTGGGATGAAGCTTTTCTTACAGCCACTTTTCTCATAAATATGCTTCCTAGTAAGGTCCTAAACTTCGAAACACCTGTTGAGCATCTCCTTTAAACAAAACCAAACTATGAATCTCTTAGAATTTTCGGTTGTGCTTGCTGGCCCAATTTGCGTCCCTACAATACATGCAAGCTTGCTTTCCGTTCTACTCAATGCGTCTTCCTAGGGTATAGCCCTATTCACAAAGGAGTTAAATGTCTCAATCCAAAAACAGAACGTGTGTATATTTCCCGAGATGTTGTCTTTGATGAAAACGTCTTTCCTTTTGCCTCCCTAAATCCAAATGCTAGCCGACGCCTCGGTCAGGAAATTCTCCTTTTACCACATGACTCTCTTTCTCCATCATCACATGTTGGGGATGCACCACTTGATGACCCTATGACTATACCATTTACACCTGTTGTTACTGATCAACAAAATGCTGAGCACATTGTTGCAGATGATAGCTCTCGAGACAGACAGTGAAGATCCAGAAAAAATTCAGCTGAAAATGATGCAGAAATTGATCACAATGATCACCCAGAAAATCCAGAAGAAGACGAACCGGGTGCTCAATCCAAGGCCGATTCCCCTGCAGCTTCTGATTCGGTCGGCACTGATCCCGAGGAGGATTCGCCCGATCTGTCCCCTACTGCTACGCGCAGTCCCACGTCACGGGGCCCGACGCACTGGTCGCTGTCGCCGACAGCACGGTCGCGCTCTGCGTCCCCCGCTCCCACACAACGCACCGGCTGCCTTCCCTGCCTCCTTGCGGTGACGTGTCGCCCGGATACGCATGCGCCCAGAAAACGACGCGGCCGTCCGACCGCGCGTCGTGTAGCGCCAGACTCTGGTGCAGCGGGATCTTCTGTGTCCCGCAATGCTGCACGCTCTCCTGCTGCTCCTTCTTTGCTTGGAGTTCATACACGGCTTATGAAAGGTATAAAGCAACCAAGAATTTATAAAGATGGTTGTGTTCGCTATGGTTTGCTTGCCTCTACAAGTGAGCCTCACACTCTCAATGAAGCACTTGATGATCCAAATTGGCGCAAAGCAATGGAGGAGGAGCATGATGCTTTGCTTCAAAACAAGACATGGCATCTTGTCCCTCCGAGTCCTAACAAAAATCTTATTGATTGCAAATGAGTATATCGTATCAAGAAACGTGCAGATAGAACAACTGACAGATATAAAGCTTGCCTAGTTGCAAAAGGATTCAAGCAAAGGTATGGTCTTGATTATGAGGATACATTTAGCCCTGTTGTTAAGGCTCCCACTATCAGGACTGTTTTAGCAATTTCTATTCACGAGGATGGAGCCTGCGGCAGCTAGATGTCAAGAACGTGTTTCTACATGGTGTTCTGGAAGAGCAGGTTTATATGAAACAACCTCCTGGTTTTGAAAGTTCACAGTTTCTGATTACATTTGCAAACTTGATAAAGCTTTATATGGTTTAAAACAAGCCCCTCGAGCATGGTTTTCCAGACTTAGTTCCAAATTACATGTTCTCGGTTTTACACCCTCAAAGGCTGATACATCTTTGTTTCTCTATCAAAGATCAGATATAACTATATATGTGTTGATTTATGTTGATTACATTATAGTGACAAGTTCCTCAGATTCAGCTATTTCAGCTCTGCTTTGAGATCTCAATGATAATTTTGCTATCAAGGATTTAGGTGATCTCCATTTCTTTCTTGGTATTGAAGTGAAGAAAATTCAGCATGGTTTGATATTGACACAAGAAAAGTATGCTTGGGATCTCATAAACAAGGTTGGCATGACCCAATGTAAGACTACACCTACACCATTGTCTTCTACCGAGCCTCTCTCTCTTGTTGATGGTGAGCTCCTTGGTTCGGATGATAGCACAAAATATCGCAGTATAGTTGGAGCCCTTCAATATCTCACTTTGACAAGACCAGATTTATCTTTTTCGGTGAACAAGGTCTGTCAATATTTACATGCTCCCACAACAACATATTGGACTGCAGTTAAGAGAATTTTACGTTATGTCAAGGGTACTGTGAGTCTTGGAATAACTTTTCAGAAGTCATCCTCTACTCTTTTAAGCGCTTTTTCAGATGCAGATTGGGCTGGATGCCCTGATGATCGACGCTCCACTGGAGGGTTTGCTGTTTTCTTCGGTCCGAACCTGGTATCTTGGCGTGCCAGAAAACAAGCCACAGTGTCAAGATCAAGCACAGAAGCAGAATATAAATCCCTGGCTAATGCTATTGCAGAATTGATATGGGTTGAAGCTTTGCTTGGTGAACTTGGAGTCACCCTTCAACAACGACCATGCTTGTGGTGTGACAATTTGGGTGCTACATATTTGACAGCAAATCCAGTGTTTCATGCACGCACCAAACACATTGAAATTGACTTTCATTTTGTTTGAGAGAGAGTAGCAAACAATAAGTTGGATGTCAAGTTCATTTCTAGTAAGGATCAAGTTGTTGATGGATTTACCAAAGCACTTCCTGTAAGACTTTTGCTAGAATTTAGGCATAATCTGAATCTTCTACGAAGTTCAGATTAAGGGGGCTGTTAGACATGTAATATGATCCGTACATATATGGTACGGTGTAGTGCACCGACCGTATACGCATAACCATGTATGCCACCGTGGAGGCTGTTTCCACGCCTATATAACATGAAACACCGTTTCCACGCCTATATAACATGAAGCACGAAGCCCTAATGGGTTATCGTTTCCGCCTATAGGTTATAATCTCCAATTCCGCACGTCAGATGTTTTCTTTGGAAAAACAAGGAGACCTCTGGCGCTGCATCACTTGTTACACACAACCATATACTATATGTTATTCAAGGAAATCAGACTAAGCTAGGTAGTGTTGTCGCTAGGAAAAAACCCTAGAACATCTGCCGTGGGACAATATCTTCACAAACTACCACAAACCTATGGAGAAGTGACCCAAAGAAAAGTGCACAAATCATATGAAAGTTTTCAAGAAGGGTTTGCGTAGACGTGCGTGGATGATGACGAGTCCAAATAATGATGCATCTAGATTGTTTGTTTAGTTAGACATGATGCATTTAGATTTGTTGTTATTGACATAACTTTTCAATAAGCAAAGATATCACTAGTAAAGTTTTTTGTGTGCGTGTTGCACGTAAGGCTTATGGTGAGCCACCTAAGAGGTGTATTTGGGTCAAGAAATCCTTCATCGATAGCCTTGAGTGCAACATCCCAGTCAGAAATGTAAAAAAATGCTTCAAATGCTAACCCTCATGGAACCAAGAAGATGTGGGGTCCTAAGAGAAGTAATCTCATATGCTGGGCTACTTCTCCAGTAAACAAGCATGGATGCCTAACATTAGATGCAATGCCCTGAGAAGGTGAAGATGCGGAGATGCTTGTTGTTTCAATTACAGTTTGGCTCTTAGATGAATCTTTGTGCACATAGCCCCAATATTTGTTAATCAAGTATTCCTCTTGATGGCACGAAATCATCACTCGTTCTTGGGTTTTGTTTTAAGATCCTCATGTTTCTAAGTCTACATGATTGCATTTTTCATGCTTTTTTATCTCTCTAAACGTGGGCTCTTATTTTGGTGGGCTCTTTGTGGGCTGAGCTGGAAGCCTGAAGATCTGGCGTCACTCATTTCTTGGTCTGCTTGGACTTCTTCTCTCCCTTCTTGATTCCATTTCTCTTGACCGATGGCGTTCTCCCACTGACTTGCTAAGTTAGAGGCTAGTTCCCTTCTTTCGTAGCCTCTACAGCTCTACTCCTCTATACTCAGGAAAGTCATGACAAATCATTTGCTATTTTTATACTTGTGCATCAGCTGGTTGCAGTGGCGGAGGACGCATTTTTTTTAAGGTCGGGTGAACTCTTAGCACGATGATCCTCTCAGTGCATGTCTGCCTCGTCGCTGTGTAATTAGCTTGGTCGAGGTTTTTTTTTTGAGTTCACTGGATTGGCCGATTTGTTTTTTTGAGGGTAGCAAGGTCAAACTAAATTAACGACATGTCCTAGTCAATTTAGACGCACGAGGCCGGCATCGCTCCACTAACTTGGCCCAAATAAAGCCCAGTAGCTGACCTGCCTCTTCCCTTACCCTTTCTTCCCCAAACAAACGATCTGGAAAACAGAAACTGACCACGGAAGAACTTGCACGAACTGGATCTGATGCCGATGCCTGAGATACATCCATATACTTGATTTTTTGGAAAAAATCACCTTGCCCGAAGGGGTCCTCCGCCACTGGCTGGTTGTGTTCTTCACGTCCTCTATAGAGTTTGAAAGGCACAATGGAAGTTGGCACCATGAGAATGGGATTTCTTATCAAGAAACAATGTCATGTGTTGGGTAGCTAACAAAGAATAGACTAATTGCTATTTGGTATTTTTTGTTGGGTGGCATGTCTCCTGTTAGACTGTCAGAATATATGTTCACGCATTATCAAACGTAGATCTTTGATGCAACATCATGGAGTAATAACTCTATTTTCTAACAACCGAGGGGTTAATGCTTGTTTTGAAAAGAGAAAATCACAAGAAAAGTACGAAAAGTGAAAATGGAAGCAAAAAAGGGCAATCCCTATATGACGCCCAAATAGGGCGTGACACACACGTACTGTGTGTGGTGGATGGCGTTTTTTTCTCTGTTGTTCTTTTCTCCGCAGTTTTTCTATTTCCCATTTTCGTTTTCTTTATAATCTTTTCCTTATGCATGAATATTATTTTTATCATACAAGATCATTTATTTTGATTTTATTGGTTTTTTCTGTTACCATGTACATTCTTTTGAAGCATATGAGCATTTGTTGAAATGTAATCGTGAACATTTTCTATTCTGTACAAAATATATTTTTATTTAGTATGGAGCTATTTTCAAAGAAAGTAAATATTAATTTTGAGATTCAAGAAAACACTAACTTTTAATGGGCCGTGTCAGATGCGGCCTTTCTTGAAGCCCTTCAGGCGCGAGAGCCCTATTTGACGCGCTGTTAGGAAAAGGGCACCCATCAATTCAGTTTGAAGGCCTTTTCAATTGATAACCCATCTTATTTTCTACATGGGCCGGTAGTTAATTTCCTAAGCAATGCCCAGAGAAAATTGCGCTCCCTCCCTTCCTTTCGTCAGCAGGTTTAGCCCAAGACACTCCCAATCTGCAATGCCTCCGAGTATTCGGTAGTGCTTGCTGCCTAATGCCAAGTCCCAAGTAACTGTAAGTACATGTCTCAAAACAAAACAAGAAGTAACTGTAAATAGAGAAGGTACGATAATCCGCTATAGCACAATCGGATAGCAGATGACAGTTTGTCAATCTCTGAATACAAAGGGTTGCCGATTTGACACATCCTCTCCGATGTACTTAATTATATAGGAGTATGTACTTACCAAGCTCTCGTGGGCTCACTGAATACTCAATCATCCCGACTCTACTGGTGTCTGGTGACGACGCAGAGCGATTTTCGCAAACATCCACTAGCTAGCAACGGCGATCCGATCGAGGACGTGATGCATCTCACGACACTTGCTGATGAAATGATGTCGCAGGGAACCGCCGCCAGAAGGCGACAATTGACACAGCACCCAGGGGGCCCTTGCCCTCCTAAAAATGGCATTATTGATACGATGTCACGATCCGCAAAGGGTTTGATCATGCTCATTTTCTTCAGGTGACGGTGTTGGCCCTACGTCCTCCTTTTTCATCATTCCAGGTGCTGCGATCGCATCAACATCAGCCGCCCGACCATTCCGGCCCCCGGCCGAGAGGGACGCACTCACGCCGACGACGCACCATATCATAACGCCGCCCCGGCCCCGGCGGTGATCTGGACACACCATGTCAATCAGTGGGATTTCCCTGCTGCACCATGCATGCGTTTACCGGCCGGCATAAGCATGAGTACCCGGCCGGCCCGGGGGCCAATAAGGGATGTTCGCGTTGCTCCTGGCGCGCAGGCTGCTGGCCACTACCACTGCTGCCCTGGATCTCCATGTAGGGTTGCTCCTCCGTGTGCTGGGAATCTTACCGGAATCTAACTGAGATGGTTGCTGTCTAATGGCCAGTGCTACTCTGCTGCATCATTGCATCATCAGAACCAACCAACTTGTACAAGAGTCGTAGCCGATCCAGCATTACAGCAACCAAGGGCAATGGACCAATGGTGGTTGCTGGATACTACCTAGCACGGCGGCACTGGCATCGCCGCACCCCGCACTCGGCCGGTCAAACGCACGCACATCACAGGACAGTCTTTTCAGAATCAAGCCCTGTGTAAATTATATCGCCGGTGCTTCCTCCAGCAGGTTACTCGAATGATTAGTGCGTACGTGAAGACGCACAACCTTTGTTTTCCTCGAGATTGTGCACAACCCTTTTTTAACCGCGCGTGATTGATAAATTGAATACATGTAAAGCTGCGACGTAAACCTGCCGCTAGACATGCACGCGCGCGCACTTTGTGCTTTTAACCCAGCACACAGCGAACCAAGCTTAAGCTATATATCTGGCACCCATGCATCAGGATTCAGGATGTGGGCATGGTCATGCAAGCAAGCAGCTACCTCGGCCTGCACGGCTGATATGGAAATCGTTTTCCGGGACCTGCAGGCAACTCCGAGGCCCTCATCATTATCTGATGCGCGAAACGCAGAGGAAAAGGTGGAAGAAATGACAAAGCTCCATCTGCTGTCAACATCGGCTCTCCCGTTCAGCACACATGACATGAAACGAAGAACCTCACTAGTACGTGTTCTTTTGTCCATTCATGGATGCATGTGCACATCGTTGCACCTGCATCGATCAGGCCGTCGATCGGATCGTGTGAGGTGGACCAGCGCCCGAGAGCACAAGTGTCGTCCGTCCGCGCCACCGGCGGTGGCAACGTCAGGTCGGCGCATTCCCGCCTCGGTTGCATCGCGCTGCCGATGCCGTTCCCTCCTTTCCCTCTTCTCCCGGCCGCGCGCTAGCTGTGCATGCATGTCATCACGCTAGCTGCTCGGGACCGCGCACTACGCATGATCGATCGGCATGCAACTTGCCCCCATGCACGATCGATCGATCGATCGATGCTTCTTCTTTGCTCAATCATTCGAGCTCCGATCCGATTCTCACATAAATGGACATAGATTCCGGAGAGCTTCGTACTCGCCCGCCTCAATCATTCGGCAACTTTGCCAGGTGGATGGGAAAGCTTCGTACTCGCCCGGCTCCAGTTGCTCACCTCCTCCCACCGAGATAGCGACGGCGCAGGTCAACTTTTAACTTACACTAGCTTGGTCGAATTCATTCTGATCCGTTCATGGAAATGCACCTCGTTGTCACTTCAGAATCCAGTGTTCATGTTAGCTCATCCCTTCTCCTAGTGCCAATCTAAATCCTGGATGTATTCCTGAAAGCTACTAGCTAGCAAGCATGCAAGTATGTGCATAGGAGCTACACACTTCCCGGATATTCCACTCGTGATTGGATTCGTTGGTCAAGTTGATAGGATCAATTTTGTTATTTCTGAGGTGAATGAGAAATAACTATTTTCGAGTTGTAGCTGAGTCCGTGCTCAGACAAAACAATTCTCAAGTATCCAATTCTATATATTGTTATCCTTAAGACTGCACAACTTTAAATCAGAAAATTTCGAATAAGAAAAATCAATTTTTTTACAAAATATCAGATATAATAAGCAGACTTTTAAATAACAAATATAAAAGAACGTTGCCAATGGGAGAACGATCCCTCCCTTGGTCATACGTTGGTATAGGTAGGTGAGACACCCGGTTTATTCGTCGAGTATGCCACAACTGGGAATCAAACCCGGACGGGCTGGCTCCACACCCGAAGCATCAGCCACCAGGCTAGCGCCTATAAATCTTCTTTGGGTAGTCTGTTGGTTACTTGGATGTGCAAATGCACAATTTTGTTCCTTTTCCATATGAGAAAAACTTGCATCCATCTTCTGCATGATCAGATGGTTGAAAAATCAATCAGGTATATGAGAAAAACTTGCATCCATCTTCGAGTAATCACCCCTAGCTTTAAGACCGAAGGCTCGAGCAGAGCCCGACTTTAAATTAATAAAGCCCAAACAGCGAGTCAGATATAAAGACAACACACACCCAAAACAGTGCAAGTACAGGCTCCAAGAGCACAAATAAAAAACGTTCCCATAACCACAACACATGCGCCGACGGCGAAGCTAACATGAAGGAAAAATGACAGGGCGAGCATCTACTCCGGCTTGTCTTCCATGAGGTCGTAGAGCGAGCGAATCCTGCCTATCGCTAGCCCTAGCGCTTCACGATCCTGTCTCCTAGACATCGATATTTTGTATAGACCGTCAGCCAATTGTGATGGGAAGGACCCCTCAATCGAGAACTTATTTTGTGTGTTCCAAAGCGTCCAACAGAGGGCCACGCAGCAGATCCGAATAACTTGACTATCCTGCCTAGAGGTGGTAGAGATGAGTCTATAGACATACGCAAAGCATTGGGGGTTTCGGGAGCATTTCAACAGTTCCCTAACTGCGCTCCACATAAACTTGGACAAAGGACACGCAAAGAAGATGTGATTTGTGTTCTCAAACTCATCACATAGTGCGCACCAGCCAATGGACTGTCCATGCCTAGAAACGATATTGTCGTTAGAGGGTAGGAGTTTCCAAACCAATTGCCACAGGAAGATCCGGATCTTAAGGAGCACCGCAATCCTCCAAATCTTAGAGAAGTGCTTCCTAGGTGTTCCGTGGCATAGCTTCCGGTAGAGGCAGCGAACACTTATCGCTCTAGCTTTTAGCAGACAAGGTTAAATAGTACTACTCCCTATGACCATTACAAGTGGCGTTTTACAAAAAGAGAAACTCAAAACTTTTTAAAACTTCAACTATCATAGAATCGATAAGAAAAGCATTCATCAGTCTCCTATTTCACTCATATGCCGGCGATCTGGGTTGCTAAAAAACCCTAGAAGTACAAGAAACAAGTAAGCACTATCTCCAGCGGGTCATGTTTTTGCGATATCCGGAGTGCAATGTTTGCATAAAATAAAATTTTCCTACCACACATCACTATGATCTATGCTTACAGATTAGGTCATGATTTACCACTACAAACACAGGTCTAGAACTTGATGTAGCGCCTTAGGGAAGTGCAGTTCAACTCGTCTAAGCCCTCAAACATCTTACGAATGCCACAAACGTGAATGTCACATGTGTAACACCTCTATAATAACCATACGTTCATCTCGGAACATTGGGCGACAAATTGTTAGATCCATTCACACAACTTAACTTGATGGTAGATAATGTTTCGAACACTTGGAATCATGGCTTGACCTTTCGGTTGTGTCGCCTCCACTATATAGGCGTATGCTTGGTCGCACAATAATTGTGTCAATTTGTTTGGATCAGATTGACTCTTATCCCAATGTCACTCGGGTCCAACCCAATTGGCCAGTTTCTGTCGAATTTCATCTAACCAGTTTTGTTCCCTCAAGTGTACGTGACCATATACATGACCTCTTGGACAGGACTTAACTTACCAGAGAATACGACTATCTTAAGACGACAGTTGGTCGCGGCTCCTAGCCGAACATGTCAACTCCCGAGTGACGTAAAGTCAATATGATGAACCTTGACAACGTGTAGTATGTCTATTTCCATCCCCTCACAAATACAGTGTCAATATCAAGTTGTGTGTTTGACATCCTTGTGGTAGCTCGAAGTCTTATCGATCATGTCATACATATTTGATCTCTTAAACCGAGTTAACTTTTAATTCAAGTCACATGGTCATGTTTTTCTTATGAATTTGATCACTTGAGAGGGCCGAGAGAAAATCTCTCCTAGTGGAGAGGAAAATCCCATCTTGGTCAACTACGTCACAAATTTTTCTTCCCGGCAAATCCGAAGTTTACTTTTGTAACTTGCTAGTTGAGGAGTAGCATTTGATAAACACTAATTGACTCAATCCACAACTCGGGTTATGCGAGGAATTAAGGTCTAAAAACATGGAATATACATTCCATTTTGGACTATACGGTATGTGGCGTCCCTACAACACAATCTTGTCCCTACAACACGATCTTATCGTTGTGATGGCATTGATCTATGATTTTTATGCTACAACTAGCTTGGTGCAACCATTGTGGCATTGCTGTGTGGGTAGCTTGCGATGTGAAAGTCCTATTTGAGGGAGCCCAAGATGATGTTTAAATTGGCATGTGTCTTTCTTTTCCCGACCTGCTGTGATGGCCATGTGTTGAAGTAAGTTTGTAAGTACACAAGACATAACATAATGCATGATTTTTAACTTTTTGTAAACTTAGATCAACCACTTCTAGTATTATAAAGTGAATAAGATAATTTTCCCGTACATTAATTAAGTACAAGATTGTTGCCTGCTAACTATGGAATTAAGAACAAGATTGTTGTCTAGTTAACTATGAAAATCAGACAAACACCAATACAAAAAGGGCCAAGACCACCCTAGATCGTGAAAGACACAAGGCCAAACCATGTTTCACAAACAACATGCCAAATTCTAGCCACACAAACACATATAAAGGAATTCCCCGCTCCACCAAACAAGTCGGTTTTCTACCACAACCGGAATGAAGAAGTCATGGCTACCATGGGAGAAACAAACTCATGACTCTTTTCTGCATAGGTGAAGAGGCTTGCACTCCACATATCACTGCATCGACTTCATCATCCAACATGTTGACGACCAACATAGGAAGTAAGCTCGTGGCCCACACGACATGAGCTTAGTGCTCTCGAATCTCCTAACACTCATAAATTTATCCTTGATATCTGCCTCTCTGGCACACCCTGCACACACAGCCGACAACGTGTCCCGGGGCCACCGGCCTGACAAACATAACATTGCTTGCTCTGACGCTCAAATGCTGCCCAGCTGAATAGGGCCCATAGCCCCCAGGCGACCCCTGGGCTGTGGGCCCCCATGGTCGCCTTTTGGTACTCGGTCTTCTTTCATGGAATAAAAAATCTCCGTAAATTGGCGTCCAATTCCGAAGATATTTCCTTACTAGTTTTTCTGAAACAAAAAGACAGCAGAAAACAGGAACTGGCACTGGGTATCTTGTTAATATGTTAGTCCGGGAAAATAACCTAAAATGATATAAAACTGTAGTAGAAACATGTAGCAATGGTAGCATGTAACAATAAAAAATTATAGATACGTTTGAGACGTATCAAAGACCTCGCTCCTCGCACATACATGTGAACTGTTTGCCTTACCACTAGGACATGGACTACTTGATAAAATCTCGTGCATCCAAGTCTTTTGTATTATCCGTTTCTTGATCTCTCACCCAGAAAAATGAAAACAAAGACAAGACTATAGCTTGTCCCAGAAAGATTGGTTGGAGGCCAGATTATGCGAACACATGCAGTTGCAGAACGTTTTCATCACAAATCAGTGCCGGAGCTTGCAGTGCAAAAAATAAAAATAAAAGTGATGGAGCACAGTAGAAGAATTGGGCCAATTTTTACCGACTATATGGGCTGTCTAAGAGGAGATAGGGAAGGGATTTCTGCTGGGCTCGAACAGAAGCACATAATACTATAACTAGCTAGACATATAAACTGGGGTAGTGCAAGGGCAAAGGGGTATCATGAGCAGAAACACAAGGACCGCCAAGATTGATCCAAGCCAAGAACGAAGTCTGAAAAATACCCAAACATTGTGACAAAGGGCGGCCGCCAGGGTTCGATCCTGGCTCTCCCACGCGAGACAGTGAAAAAAAGAGCCACTGGGCTACGTCTCGGCATTTGATTGTATTAGAATCAGATGCTATATAAACATAAAGACGGCTATTAGCTCCTCAACGTGTGGTGGCTTGGTGGGCATTGATCCATTGAGGGATTGGGCCTACACATCGCACTGTCGCACGCGCAACACAGCAGCAGGGCAACACTTGATCCAATCGACCAAAGGCCTGTTTGTTAGCTGCATGCACGGATGCACCTCAGTCTCAAATCTACACAATTATTTTGATTTGAAATAATTTGTACACAAAATATATGCGCGTCGGCGAATAGGTTTCATTCCCGTGCTCGGTTTCGAATTTCGTTGTCTGTAACTTCTCAATTTTCGGACCGCTGTTTGCCTTTTCTTAGACGCATTTCATCAAATCCGTCGCACTCAGTTGACCGTTTAAAATTTCCTTTGACGACTAGGTTCATCTCGCCGTTTCCTACAATTTTCATGTTGCAACTTTTCTATTTTAGCAGATATATACAAGTAACTATTGTACTGTAGGTATATTCACACTGTGTTTGTATACATGTGTTTTCATCTTCTCTGTCGTGTTCGTTTAACTTCCGCGTTCGTCGTCAAGAACTCCGTGTTTATGGTAATCTGTAAGTATCGTTTGTAAGGTCCAACTCAACCAATTGTGAATTTTTCTAATATGGGAAGTGGATTTAGAGGGTTTTCAAAAGCATGGTATGATAAGTATGATTGGATAGAATATAGCGGAATCTCGTGATAAGCCTTATTGTTTCAATTGCTTGATAAGGCTTATGTTTTTATTGCTTTCTTTTTAGGTCACTTAAGTGCACACCGTTTTGGTCCAGCTCAACCAATTTAACCATCTACACTCACAACATGCAACCCTACCCCTTAGATGCGACAACATGCAACTCTAATGATTTTGATGGTCCCATCACATACAACATAGATGTGCGTGTTGCATATGGGTCCACATGTCTCCAAGGGTAAACAACGCACGTCAGACAGATCTGAACCCATAGACACCACACTTTTTGGCCTAACCATCTTGACCCACCTACGCCAGGTTTAGAGATGTGGACCCATATACATGATCACCCCTATTCATTTTGACCCACCCACATGTAGGGGTTTAGAGATCTGGATTCATGTGGGTCCACATGTTCTGAAGCTGATAGTTGTAAACCTAGCGGGTTTGGAGTGTTGCATGTGGGTCTAGATGTCACAAGGGTGGTAAGGGTAGAATTATATGGCCACATAGAAGTGTTGCATGTGGGTCCACATGGCCTAGAGGTGGTAGATGTGTACCTATATGAGTAGGAGTGTTGCATGTGGGTCTACATGGCCCAGAGGTGGTAGAATAACCATCTACACTCACAACATGCAACCCTACCCCTTAGATGTGACAACATGCAACCCTAAAGATTTTGCTGGTCCCACAACATACAACATAGAAAGACGTATTGCATATGGGTCCACATGTTGATCCAATGGGTAATCGACGCATATCAGACAGTTCTGGTCCCATATACACCACACCTAGCCATCTTGACCCACCTATGTGAGGTTTAGGGATGTGGACCCATATACATCACCCTTATCCATTTGGACTCACCCATGTAGGTGTTTCGAGATCTGGATCCATGTGGGTCTACATGTTCTGAAACTGATAGATGTAAACCTAGCGGGTCTGGAGTGTTGCATGTGGGTCTAGATGTCACAAGGGTGGTAAGGGTAGACCGATATGGCCACATATAAGTGTTACATGTGGGTCCACATGGCCCAGAGGTGGTAGATGTGTACCTAGATAAGTACGAGTGTTGCATTTGGGTCCACATGGCCAAAAGGTGGTAGAATAACCATCTATACTCACAACATGCAACCCTACCCTTTAAATGCGATAACAAGCAACCCTAATGATTTTGATGGTCCCACAACATACAACATAGATAGGCGTGTTGCATATGGGTCTACATGGCCCAGAGGTGGTAGAATAACCATCTACACTCACAACATGCAACCCTACCCCTTAGATGTGACAACATGCAACCCTAATGATTTTGATGACCCCACAACATACAACATAGATATGCGTGTTGCATGTGGGTCTACATGGCCCAGAGGTGGTAGAATAACCATCTACACTCACAACATGCAACCCTACCCCTTAGATGTGACAACATGCAACCCTAATGATTTTGCTGGTCCCACAACATACAACATAGATAGACGTATTGCATATGGATCCACATGTTGATCCAACGGGTAATCGACGCATATCAGACAGGTCTGGTCCCATATACACCACACCTAGCCATCTTGACCCACCTATGTGAGGTTTAGAGATGTGGACCCATATATATCACCCTTATCCATTTTGACTCACCCATGTAGGGGTTTCGAGATCTGGATCCATGTGGGTCTACATGTTCTGAAACTGATAGATGTAAACCTAGCGGGTCTGGAGTGTTGCATGTGGGTCCAGATGTCACAAGAGTGGTAAGGGTAGCCCGATATGGCCACATAGAAGTGTTACATGTGGGTCCACATGGCCTAGAGGTGGTAGATGTGTACCTAGATAAGTACGAGTGTTGCATGTGGGTTCACATGGCCAAAAGGTGGTAGAATAACCATCTATACTCACAACATGCAACCTTACCCCTTAAATGCGACAACATGCAACCCTAATGATTTTGATGGTCCCACACATACAACATAGATAGGCGTGTTGCATATGGGTCTACATGGCCCAGAGGTGGTAGAATAACCATCTACACTCACAACATGCAACCCTACCCCTTAGATGTGACAACATGTAACCCTAATGGTTTTGATGGTCCCACAACATACAACATAGATAGACGTGTTGCATGTGGGTCTACATGGCTCAGAGGTGGTAGAATAACTATCTACACTCACAACATGCAACCCTACCCCTTAGATGTGACAACATGCAACCCTAATGATTTTGCTGGTCCCACAACATACAACATAGATAGACGTATTGGATATGGGTCCACATGTTGATCCAATGGGTAATCGACGCATATCAGACAGGTCTGGTCCCATATACACCACACCTAGCCATCTTGACCCACCTATGTGAGGTTTAGAGATGTGGACCCATATACATCACCCTTATCCATTTTGACTCACCCATGTAGGGTTTTGAGATCTGGATCCATGTGAGTCTACATGTTCTGAAACTGATAGATGTAAACCTAGCGGGTCTGGAGTGTTGCATGTGGGTCCAGATGTCACAAGGGTGTTAAGGGTAGACCGATATTGTCGGCTCAGTGAAAACCAGGGTACCATGGGCCGGCCTGCCACAGCCCTCGACGCTCTGCAGAGGATTCTGCTAAGGACCAGGCGTTTCAGCCTGGCGAGCCTCGCGAGGGACTTTTCCCTCGCGAGGGCCTCCCTTGGCTAGAATATCACTAAGTCCTGGTGCACGTCTGCGCCACCCTCGTGAGGCGTCAAGTACTTCAGAACCTCGGCGAGGCGCCCAGCCCTCGTGGGGTTCCTTCAAGTGGAAGCAAGCTCTGCACCCGCTGCAGAGCGCACATGGCCTCTGCGCCCGCTGCAGGGTGACGCGCGCGCCTGCGCGCGGTGACGACGACGCCGCAGCTTCCTCCTTGGTGATTAAAGGTGGTCAACAAAGCTGTGGCAAGCAAAGCGGACTCCCAGGATTGCTATTTTGGTGATAAGGGGACCAGCAGCCGCTACGCTCTAAGCAGACGTCACCGTGGGACACGCCACGGATCTCTGCAGCATCAGCCTATCGTCCTGGATGGACGGTGGCTTTTTCTGCCAACGAGACGTGCTCTCTGCCATGGACCGTGTCCATGAACCGCACTGACGCCGTGCACTGCGCTCCACCTTCGCCGCCATGTGGTATCCCTTCCCGCCTTGTGTTTTCGGGGAAGAGGACCGAGGCAGGTATAAAAGGAGGCCGTGTACGACCGAGGAGGGATCGATTCATTCTACACCCAGTCGGCTATGTCGCAAGGAAGAAGACGAAGCTCCTTCCACCATAGTCCACCATAGCCATAGCTGAGCCCTCGACAAGCTCATTGTACTGTAACCTCTTCAAGCAGTGCAATACAACATAGCAGGACGTAGGCTCTTTACACCTCACGGTGGGCCTAAACCTGGGTACGGGCTAGTGTTTACTCTCTGCCGTGCCGTTCCTCACCGAGCTCGACGAGCACCGTCGCCGAGGTAGTTGAGGATTTGTTTGACGTCGTGTTCAGCCCCTTACTCGATTCCTGGCATCAGTGAGACACCCCTAGTCCTTGGGACCAGTTCTCCGACATTTGGCGCGCCAGGTAGGGGGCTGAGGCGCGTCTTCAACCTCTTCGACCTCTCCGCGCCATGGCTGACACGCGAGCAGAGCGTCTCGCCCGGCGGACGTCTGGCAGAGCCACCACCGAGCCCGCCGCCAACAACAACCCGCGTGGTCGCCCACGCGCCAACCGCGCTTCGGAGCGCAACGCCGAGCCGCGCGTCGAGCACCCTGAGGACGACGGCGGCTACGGCAGCGGCAACGACGGCGGCAAAAATGACGATGGCGAGGGAGCTTCCTCCCAGCACCCGTCCAAGCGCGAGAGCGCCTCCACGCAGAGCCGGGTGGCACCCAGTCCAGCCACTGCGCTACTCATGGCGCAGGAGCTGCTGCGCTATCGCCCCACGCAGGCGGGCCACGATAACTGGCTCGGGTGCCTCGAGGAGCTCATCAACGCCGCTGCCGTACCTGCCGTACCTACTCCGACGCCAGCACCCTCTCGTTCGCTGGTGCAGCACTCTGGACGCGGATGGAACATAGCGCACGGCGCTCCTCCTCCCCCTCCACCTCCGCCGCCACCTCCTCCAGCTAGAGCACCGGCAGGGAACCACCGCGCCGCGCCGCACGCGTCCTCGCCGCACGACTGCCAGATCGTGCTGCGAACTCCTCCGGATGCGCGCATAGAAATCGAGCGCCAACGGGACCGCCACAACCACGTCGTCCAGGAGATTGCAGCCGCGGGCCGCCAGAATCGCAACGCGCTCGCCGGCGGCGCCGTGACATACACCACAGGCTGCACCGCCTTCACCCGCAACTTGCGCCACGTCGTCTGGCCGGTGAAGTTCAAGCCAGATCTCCCTCCGCGCTACGACGGCAGGACCAACCCTCTGGAGTTTCTGCAGCTCTACACCGTCTCCATCCAAGCCACATGAGGCGATGACAAGGTGATGGCCAACTGGCTCTCCATGGCCCTCAAGGATTCAACGCTCTCATGGCTCATGAACCTCCCCGAGAACACCATCGACACATGGGAGGAGCTCTGCAAGGTCTTCGTCGCAAACTTCATGGGCACGTACGAGCGCGCACTTACCTACAATGATCTTCGCGCGGTGTGCCAGAAGCCAGACGAGTCCCCCTGCAGGTACATCCAGCATTTCAACCAAGTGCGCAACAAGATCCCAAACATCTCGGGCTCGCACGTCATCTCCGCCTTCAGAGAGGGCGCCACAAACCGCAGGATGCTCGAGAAGCTCGGCATCCACGATACCCTCACCTCAGTGGTGAATCTCTTCGACTTGGCGGACAAGTGCGCCAAGGCTGAAGAGGGTTTCCTCTTCATCAAGCAAGAAATGGAGGAAGAGCCTCCTGAGGGGTCCAGGAGCAGGAGGAAGCCTGTCGAGAAGCGCAAGACCACCGCCGTCCTTGTGGCAGAGCCTGACGCCAAGCAGCCTCGCGAGGCCTCTCCGGCGGCTGACGAGAAGAAAGTAGATAATCGCCCATTCTGCGTCTACCACAATAGGCACAACCACGTGACTGAAAACTGCTGGGAGCTCAAGCAGCTCAGCAAGGAATGCGAGAGGAACAAAGGCCGCGGCGGCCGCGGCAGAGGCCGTGGCGGCCGCGGGGGCGGACGCCGCATCAACTACCAGCAGTAGGGGGCTCAGGCAAACCCCGCCGGGCGGAACAACAATCTCCCTAACGAGAACCCTGGGGGCTACCAGACCCCTCAGGGGGCAATAGCGTGCATCCTCGGCGGGTCCCAGGCGCCCAAGTCCAACAACCACTTCAAGCAGTTCTCTCGCGAGGTCAACGCCATGCTTCTAGGGATTGAGGCGTCCCAACCCCTCAAGTGGTCGCAGTACACCATCGCCTTCGACTCCAAGGACCACCCCAAGTCAACCAAGGCCGTCGGCACCATCCCTCTGGTGTGCTCCCCCACCATCAACAACATCGCAGTCAACACGACACTCATAGATGGGGGTGCAGGCTTGAATGTCATCTCTGTCGAGACCTTCGAACAACTTCAAGTACCATACGAGTGGCTGATGCCCTCCAGGCCCTTCACCTGGGTGACAAGTGGCTCCACTACAGCGCTGGGGCAGGTGAGGCTCGCGGTCACCTTTGGCACACCGGAGAACTAGCGCACCGAGCAGATCGACTTCGACGTCGCGCACATCGGCCTGCCCTACAACGCCATCCTCGGCTACCCCGCCCTCGCGAAGTTCATGGCCATCACTCACCACGCCTACAACATTGTCAAGCTTCCAGGCAGCGGTGGCACCATCTCCATCCACGGTCAAGTCCAGGACACGATGCACTCTGTCGAGACCGCCTACAAGGCCGCTGCCGTGGCATTCCCTGCTGACGAGGACATGGAGCTCCTCTAGAGGCCAGTGTAGAAGAAGCAGCTGTTTTCACAGGAGTAGGCAGCCACGAAGAGGGTGTCGCTAGACGCCAGGGGCTCGGGGGCTAGCATCACTATAGGTGCTGGCTTGCCTCCCAAATAGGAAAGCGCGCTCGTCGCCTTCCTCAGGGCAAACTCTGACATGTTCGCGTGGACACCGTCAGAGATGTCCGGAGTACCGAGGGAGGTGATCGAGCACCACTTAGCCGTGTATCCAAACGCACGCCCAGTCAAGTAGAAAGCGCGTCGCCAGGCGCCAGAGAAGCAAGAGTTCATCATCAAGGAAGTAGAGAAGCTAAAAGAAGCACGCATAATTCGAGAAGTTGTGCACCCCACATGGCTCTCCAACACGGTGGATGTCCCCAAGCACACCGGGGACGGCAGGCTCTGCATCGACTACACCGACATCAACAAGGCCTGCCCCAAGGACCCATACCCGATGCCCAGAATAGACCAAATCGTGGACTCCACCGCCGGCTGCGATCTCCTCTGTTTTCTGGATGCCTTCTCAGGCTACCACCAGATCAAGATGGCGAAGGAGGATGAGGAGAAGACAACATTTCTCACCCCTTGTGGTGCGTATTGCTATGTCTGCATGCCTTTCGGCCTAAAGAACGCCGGCGCAACCTTCCAGAGGCTCATGAGGACGGCCTTGGGGGCTCAGATGGGGAGAAAAGCAGATTTCTACGTCGACGACATCGTGGTCAAGACTCGTAAAGAGCACACCCTCATGGAGGACCTCGGGGAGACCTTTGCCAACCTGCGCAAGGTAAACATCAAGCTGAACCCCGCCAAGTGCGTCTTCGGGGTACCATCAGGCAAACTCCTCAGGTTTCTAGTGTCCCACCGTGGCATAGAGGCAAATCCCGACAAGATCAAGGCCATAGAAGAAATGCAGCCACCTCATCGCCTCAAGGACATGCAACGCTTGGCAGGATGCATGGCCAGCCTAGGCCGCTTCATCTCCAAGTTCGGCGAGAGGGCGCTGCCATTTTTCAAGATCATGAAGAGGTCTGGCACGTTCAAGTGGACACCGGAGGCGGACAAGGCATTTGAGGACCTGAAGAAGTACTTGGCCAGTCCACCTGTCATGGTCGCCCCAAGGCCCGGCGAGCATCTGAAACTGTACTTAGCAGCCACTCCACAAACAACAAGCGCAGTCTTGGTGGTAGAAAGGGAAGACCCAGTCCTCGCCAAGAAGGACACTACCACGCCAAGCCCAGAGCCTCCCGACAAGGAAGCACCCTCTTCAGGCCCCGAGCCTCAAGTCGAGCCCGCGCAACTGATACCCACAAGTATAGGGGATCGTTGAAATCTTCAATGTGTAAGTATAGTATCGATCCCACGAGGGGTAGAAGGTATAAGTATTTATCCTCTCAAATAAGAGTGTCACTTCTCTTATTATCTATGCACTAGACAAACTAAAATGATTAAATGATGCAAGTGTTTTTGGGTTTTTGGCGTAGAGTTTGCAATAAAGTAAAAAGCTGAAAATAAAATATGACAAGTGAAAGCTCTCAAAGAGAGAAAGCCCAATCCTCTATGCAGCGAGAGGACAAGCTCAAGTGTGTGTTTCTTATAAGTGGAGAACGTTCCCAAGGGCTACCTAGACTTCATGGCATAAATATTTCTAGAACAACAAGGTAAGCATTTTGTCAAGTTTTAATCTTCTTTGGACGGAGCCATAATTAGGGAAAGCTAAATAAATAAACTAAACCCCCTTATGATGGTTCTTATGGCCAAGTAAATGACTGCACAAGAGTTATTAAGACATAGAGTCCCACCATAGCCTTAAACTCTAAGGTCCCCGATACTAATACCCTCATAATGCAACTTCATGACTCGGTCTCAGGTTTACATGTCCTCCCAAGTCTCCCTCACTCCATTACACTACGGTGTTCTCCTATGAGCCCATATAGGTGAAGTGATGTGCAGTCGACGTTCGCACAACACCATCATAGAATTACATAAAAAGATAAACACTAGACAAAATACCAACACATGTCATAAATAAATCATTGCCAATCCATCCTATGCCCCCAGGAACATGAGAGAACTACTCACAACGCGAAGACATGATATGATTCAATGGCATAAGTGATACAACACAATCTGAGAATATAATCTCCCCACAAAACAATGACAAGTAGCAATTCACAAACATGTAGAATAGTACTTAGACAATAGCTAGGGTTCAACAATCTCAAACTATGAGGGGGATGAAGTGGATCACGAAGATGGTGATGGAGATGGTGCTGGTCTTGACGGTGGTGTTGATGGAGACTCCGGAGGGGGGATGGAGGAGCCTTCCGGAGGTGATTCCGGCGGCGTTTCCCCCCTCGATCTTCTCCGGCGGCAGCCTTCTGTCTCCTGTTTCGTGGTTTTTGTGTTTCTCTGCCGCCTCCTTCCAAACCCTCGGGGGACTATTTTTATAGTCGTTTTTAGGTCAAGACGGAGGCACGGAAAAAGATCGACGGCATCGGAGCTCGAGGCCCAGGTGATGGGTCCCACGCGGCAAGGAATCTGGCCGCGTGGGCCCACTCTTGGCCCTCGGCTCCGTTTGTTCGCTTCCTTCGCTCCTACGCTTTGTTCCTTCCAAAAACTGACCCCGTAAATATTAGGTCATTTGGACGTCGTTTGGGTCCCTGAAAGTCAAAAAGATGGAAAAAGGGTTTTCTGGTTCTGCAGGGTTAATTCCAAATAAATGGGGAAACTGTGAATTATCCCCTAAAATCATTATAAAACATAAATATAACCCATATATGATGCAAATAAGTTGGAATATCAAGTAATAAAATGTAAAGTTCATGTATGCATTTTACATGCATCAACATCCCCAAGCTTAACCAATACTCGTCCTCGAGTATGAAGGTGATAAAACTAACATGGACTTTGCATTTTAATACTATCAATGGATATCAAAGATGATTACTATTGCTACATAAGTCAAATGATTCATTCTCAAAGGAGTAGCAATATACAAGATAGATTATAAGTGATATCAAATATTCAATGAAAGGATGTTCAATGATAATTCACAAAGTGTAACATAGAAGAAAGTACTATGGACCAAATGTATGCATAATGAAAAGTAAAAACATCCTATAAGTATTCTTGTAAATCTGAATATAAAAGGTGGACACTTTGGAAAGATATATAAATAGTAGAGGTAAAACATGCATAAGTTTCATCTAGCTTCCAAATGCTTCTACTTAAGTTAATGTTTGCAATGTGGTATCCATTGGTGTGAGCTCTCATTACCCCTATCATAGCATCTTGAATGGTTAAAGTTTAAAGTGAAAGCAAATATGAGTATGTGCTTGACAAAGTATGGGTTGAATGCCTCATGCCCCGTGAATACGAGTACCTACACCACGGTGTTACTCAACTCGGGCCACAAAGCAAGTTCAAGTTAAGTCATTGTAAGTAAATAATAGCGTCATCAAGAGCGTCAACTGGGGTACCTCTTGTCCCAGGACATGGAAACAAGCCCATGTCAAAATGACAAGACAAACAACAATGAACAATCTCAACACTCTTTTATTTACTATTGGTATAGCTTTTTATTATGACGTGCATCACTGAAGTTCACTTGTGTGCTGTAAATTTCCACCATGAATGATGCATGGCTTAGATTAGCGGCCCAGGCGTCTCTCTAGCCATTTATACAAACTCCTCAAACTTACTAAGTTTCCGCATTTATTTGGCACCATGATAAGCATCCATAAACAAAAGTACATGATATCAACTAAATATAATTAAGAGCACGTTGAAAGCTTGCCATGTGACAGCACATATGAGCTAACTCCCAACCAAGACTCTTGTCAAGCTCACAACTTCATAATTTTAATCACAATGGTTCATGTTTATTAAGTGCAATAAAAGTAAAGTGTGCATCAAGTTCGTGAGAGCTTTTAACCAACTTTTCCCATAACAATCAATAACATAAGCATTTTAATTCAGAAGTATAGATAATACAATATAACATGATAAACATACTCGGAATAGCATAAAGCTAATAGGTAGATATGGTGGACTCACTGGAAAAACTTTGGTTGAAGGTGTTGGAAAACAAGTTTTTACTTGTTGGAATTTTTGGGCTAGCAAGAGGGAGAAAGTTGACCGTCTAAATGCATGCATAAGTGTCCATAGAACTAACCAATCCATGTTAAACAAAGTAAAGTAACATTCAGCATCAAAACATGAATAAAAGATAGCTCTTGATAAAACACTTGCAAATTAATACTCATTAAAAAGCACATGAATCATGCAACTATATGTATCTTTTTGAATCAACTCAAACATCCCTTTCCCAATCTTTTTAATAGCATCCAACTTAATTCAACCCAAATTCCAGTAGCTCTCTCATAACATAAATGATAGTGGTGGTCTCAAAAAACAAAACAAAAAATAAAAATAAAAAGGACGCTCCAAGTTTATGCGATAAAGTGCATTGATCGAAAAACAGAAGTTAGACGTGTGCAAACCGAGAGTGTGTTGGTCCAGTGGGGTTGTCTTCACATCCCCAAGCTTATGGTCTTCACCATCCTTGGATAGCTCTTGGTGCATCTCCTCTAATCCCTGTGAAAAAACTTCAAAACACCGTTTCTCCCATTTCTTTTCTGTGGGGTGACATTAGTAGTGATAGACAAATGAATTGCTTGCTGCATAAAATCCTTAAACAAAAATTCATATGAATGTCCAGAAAGTGTATAATGTTGTATGCCTACTTATAAACTCAATTGGATAAAAAGATTCAAGTTAAAAGTTCAAAGAATGCATCAAACAAAATGGGACAGAATCTGTCCAGAAAAACAGCAGCAGCAAAACACATTTTTCTACCCTACTTAAATATGTCGAAAAATCTGAAAAATTCACGCTTACAGAGGATGAAAAGTTGCAACTACAGTTCAAATATCAGCTCATTCGGAGTTACAAATAGAAATAAAAATCATACCGTGCACAGATTCGTGCTGGAATAAATCTCCGAATACAAAAGCAACTTTTTCAACCAAAATGGGTAAAACTTGGCACTTTATTAAAAATTCCAGAAACAAAACTAAAAACTAAGTCTCTTGTTACAGCAAGAGGACACAAAGAAAATCAAAAATAAAACAACCGGGTTGCCTCCCGTAAAGCGCTTTCTTTATAGCCATATAGCTAGGCTTACTTACTTGGTATCAAGATGGTTGGAGTGAGGTGGCTTGGCATCCCCAAGCTTGAATTCTTGTACTTATTTGATATATGTAGGGTGAGCCTAGGGGTAACATCCCCAAGCTTGAGTGTTTGTCCCTCTTGATCTTTGTTCATCACCCTCAACTCTTCCACTTGAAAATTCTCTTTACACAAAACTCATCATAAAACTTGATTAGAGGGTTAGTGTCTCCATAAATTAAATCCACATAGGTATAGCAAAACATATCATGAGTTGATTCTAAACATTAATTACTGTTACTATGGTTGTATATTGTTCTTTGATCAAAAGAACCACACAAAACACAAGTAATGAGAGTAATGCAAAATAAAGACATAATCTGTCAAAAACTGGACAGCCCTAAAGAGTGAATTTTCAGAGGCACTTACGTTGCTCAAATCAGAAAACTTTGAACTAATGAAATGTGTATTAATAACTGAATATTGCTGTCGTAAAATATCAAGTCAAAATTCCTCTTCTGTGATTTTATACATTTTTTGCAGTGAAGCTTAGGAATCTGTTTTCTGGACAGCAAATCACTATTGTTTAATCCTACCTCTCAAAAGAGGTTATTCTTGCCATAAAGATGAAAAATAAGATACAAAGGTGTTGTTACAGTAGTAATCAAGCACCTTGACTCAAAAACCAAAAATGAAACTGAATATAAAAATCATGGGTTGTCTCCCACAAGCGCTTTTCTTTAACGTCTTTTAGCTAGACATGATAGTTTTAATGATGCTCACATAGGAATAAGAATTGAAATGCAAAAGAGAGCATCAAGAGAAAAATATGAAACACATTTAAGTCTAACCCACTTCCTATGCATTGGGATCTTGTAAGAAAATAAATCATTGAAACACAAAGCAAGTAGCATAGGAAGATAAAACAAGAGCAATTTCAAGACTTTGAACTTAAAGAGAGGAAACATAATAATATTGAAATGTTTAGAACCATGTTTTCCCCTCTCATAATAACTTTCAGTAGCATCATGAATGAATTCAACAATATAATTATGACATAAAGCATGTCTTTCATGATCTACAAGCATAAAAGTATTAATACTCTCCACATAAGTAAAATCCTTCTTATTAGTGATAGTGGGAGTAAAACATTCATAATCATCATTGTAATCATCATATATAGGAGGCATATCATAATCATAATAAACTTTATCCTCAATAGTAGGTGGACTGAAAATATCACATTCATCATTGTAATCGTCATAAATGGGAGACATAGTATCATCAAAATAATTTTTCTCCTCTATAGTGTAATCAGGAGAATTCAAAGACAAAGTAGGACTCTCATGAGTGAGAGTATTGTCACAAACAGCAAGTATATCATCTTTATCCCCACATAATTTAGTAACAAGTTTTAAACATGGAGGATTATCAAGCAAAATAGGACCATCATCTAGAGTACTATCATAAAACATGTCTAAACCATACTCCTCATCATTTTTAAAATTATTATCAATAATTTCTCATTAGACATAGGTTTATATTCCTCTTCATCATCAGAATCATAAAAGCAAAGTTTATCATCAACAAAATTTGAGTGTTACCCTCATCCATAGGTGGTGAAGGTGGAAGTTTCCTCTCTTCATTCTCTAGTTGTTCATCATTTTCAACATCTTCTTGGGGTTGCACGGGCATCCCCAAGCTTAGGTTTTTATCCTCCTCTTCCTGCAAAACATCAGTGCTCTCTTGGGGAGCCTCATTATATTCAACAACATAAATATTTTGAGAGAAGTTGTCTATGCAATATTCAAGAATAAAATCTATCTCTCTTCCAAATTTATTAGCTATAGGGCAAGTTTTATTTTCATGAATGAAGGTTTGCAATTCAAAAGATGCCTTGAAAGTAACAAATTCCTCTACTTGTTCCATTCCTAAATAAGCATAATCACCAGTATGGTAAGATGCAATAACACATACTTCATGGAACCTACATTGAAATTCAAAATGTTTATCTTTTTGTTCAGAGCAAAAAATACAAGTTACATCATGGTGTAAAAGCAACTCCTCAGCAATATAATTTAATTCCATCATGAAACCTTTTAGTATTTTCCCTTCCTTTGATTCTCTATATTCCTTGGCAATCTTAGCAGCATTCAAGTGTCTAAACAAAGCATCATTTATATCCATACTTATGCCCATAACACGAGTTTTTTTTGGTATTTTCCATTTTTTTTGTTTTTTGATATATATAACTAAAAGTAAAACTAAACTAAATGCAAAACTGAAAGTAAACTAGAGTATATGCAAAACTGAAAATAAATATCTAGTGCAAACAAGAATAAAAACTTAAGCGCTACACTCCCCGGCAACGGCGCCAGAAAATGTCTTGATATCCACAAGTATAGGGGATCGTTGAAATCTTCAATGTGTAAGTATAGTATCGATCCCACGAGGAGTAGAAGGTATAAGTATTTATCCACTCAAATAAGAGTGTCACTTCTCTTATTATCTATGCACTAGACAAACTAAAATGATTAAATGATGCAAGTGTTTTTGGGTTTTTGGCATAGAGTTTGCAATAAAGTAAAAAGCTGAAAATAAAATATGACAAGTGAAAGCTCTCAAAGAGAGAAAGCCCAATCCTCTATGCAGCGAGAGGACAAGCTCAAGTGTGTGTTTCTTATAAGTGGAGAACGTTCCCAAGGGCTACCTAGACTTCATGGCATAAATATTTCTAGAACAACAAGGTAAGCATTTTGTCAAGTTTTAATCTTCTTTGGACAGATCCATAATTAGGGAAAGCTAAATAAATAAACTAAACCCCCTTATGATGGTTCTTATGGCCAAGTAAATGACTGCACAAGAGTTATTAAGACATGAGTCCCACCATAGCCTTAAACTCTAAGGTCCCCGATACTAATACCCTCATAATGCAACTTCATGACTCGGTCTCAGGTTTACATGTCCTCCCAAGTCTCCCTCACTCCATTACACTACGATGTTCTCCTATGAGCCCTATAGGTGAAGTGATGTGCAGTCGACGTTCGCACAACACCATCATAGAATTACATAAAAAGATAAACACTAGACAAAATACCAACACATGTCATAAATAAATCATTGCCAATCCATCCTATGCCCCCAGGAACATGAGAGAACTACTCACAACGCGAAGACATGATATGATTCAATGGCATAAGTGATACAACACAATCTGAGAATATAATCTCCCCACAAAACAATGACAAGTAGCAATTCACAAACATGTAGAATAGTACTTAGACAATAGCTAGGGTTCAACAATCTCAAACTATGAGGGGGATGAAGTGGATCACGAAGATGGTGATGGAGATGGTGCTGGTCTTGACAGTGGTGTTGATGGAGACTCCGGAGGGGGGATGGAGGAGCCTTCCGGAGGTGATTCCGGCGGTGTTTCCCCCCTCCGATCTTCTCCGACGGCAGCCTTCTGTCTCCTGTTTCATGGTTTTTTGTGTGTTTCTCCACTGCCCTCCTTCCAAAAGCCCTCGGGGGACTATTTTTATAGTCATTTTTAGGTCAAGATGGAGGCTCAGAAAAAAGATCGACGACAACGGAGCTCCGAGGCCCAGGTTGATGGGTCCCACGCGGCCAAGGAATCTGGCCGCGTGGGCCCACTCAACTTCGCCCTCGGGCCTCCGTTTGTTCGCTTCCTTCGCTCCCACGCTTTGTTCCTTCCAAAAACTGATCCCCGTAAATTATTAGATCATTTGGACGTCGTTTGGGTCCCTGAAAGTCAAAAGATGGAAAAAGGGGTTTTCTGGTTCTGTAGGGTTAATTCCAAATAAATGGGGAAACTGTGAATTATCCCCTAAAATCATTATAAAACATAAATATAACCCATATATGATGCAAATAAGTTGGAATATCAAGTAATAAATGTAAAATTCATGTATGCATTTTACATGCATCAGCAACCAGCAGGCACCCTCGCCGAGGGTTCGCCACAAGAAAACCTCGACAAGGCCCCTGTAGACCCCAGCGCTGTGACTACATCGACAACGCTTGTCGAGCATCCCGTCTACTTCGTCAGCACGGTGCTGCGAGATGCTCGCGAGCGATACACCATGCAGCAGAAGCTCCTCCTCGTGCTCCTCATTACTTCCAGGAAGCTGCGCCACTACTTCCAGGGCCACCCCATCACGGTGGTCACATCATTCCCCCTGGAGCAAATCCTGCGCAACCCAAACGCCACTGATCGCGTCACATGGTGGAACATCGAGCTGCAACCCTTTGGCCTGCGCTTCGACACCACCAGAGTCATCAAAGGAAGGGTGTTGGCAGACTTCATCGCCGAAAGGACGGACACGCAGCAGGAAGAGCCTCAAGAGGCAAGAACCACGCCGTCTGGAGACACAATGCCAAACCACTGGACCATGCACTTCGACGGGGCATTCGCATGCTAGAACGCAGGGGCTGGCATTGTCCTAACCTCACCAAAAGGCGACAAGCTCTTCTACGCCGTCCAGCTGTGCTTCACGACTGACAAGGTCTCCAAAAACATCGCCGAGTATGAAGGCCTCCTCGCCAGACTCAGAGCCGCAATCGCCCTCGGCATCAAGCACTTACTCATCAAGGGTGATTCCCAGCTCCTCGTCAACTTCTCCAACAAGAGCTACACGCCTAAGGATGGTCACATGACCGCTTACCTCGAGGAGGTTCGCAAACTCGAGAAGCACTTTAAGGGGATGGAGCTCAGGCACGTCCCACGAAGGGAGAACCAGGAGGCAGATGACATCGCCAGGCGAGCGTCGCGGAGAGAGGCACAGCAGGCAGGCGTGTTCGAGGAAAGGCTTACCAGGGTGTCGGTGAAACAGCCAAAAGAAGCAACTGACATGGACATCGGTGAAGAGCTCCCATTGGCACCAACATCGGAGCACCGAGCTGTGGTCCGCCCTCAGGAGAACGCCTGTTGTTAGCCATGACACACCAAGAGACTGGTTGGATCGACGAGATCAAGGAGTACCTCAGGGATGGAGTCCTCCCTGAGGAGGATGCAGAAGCAGAAAGAATTGCTCGACAGGCCAAGTCGTACTGCCTTCACGAGGAAGATCTGTACCGCAAACGTCCAAATGGAGTTGCATTGAAATGCGTCCCCCCTGAAGAAGGCCACCAGCTGATCAGGGACATACACAGTGGAGAGTGTGGCCATCATTCATCCTCGCGCATCCTCGCAGGGAAGGTCTTAAGGAGTGGATTCTACCGGCCCTCAGTGCTTCAAGATGCAACCACCGTTGACCAAGCTTGCGAGGCATGCCAATTCCACGCCAAGCAGGTCCATGATACGTCTCCAACGTATCCATAATTTCTCTGTTCCATGCTTATATTATACCATTTGCTACATGTTTTATATACACTTCGTATCACTTTTATGCATTTTCTGGGACTAACCTATTAACAAGATGCCACAGTGCCAGTTCCCTGTTTTCTGCTGTTTTTGGTTTCAGAAAGTTACTTCTGGAAATATTCTCGGAATTGCACGAAACAAAAGGCCAAGTCCCTATTTTTCCAGCACGTACACGGAGTCCGAAGGAGAGACGAAGAGAGCCACAGGAGGCCAAACCACTGGCGCGGGCCCACCGCCGCCGCCTGGTTTGGGCCCCTCGGGGGTCCGCCGACATCGCCCCTTCGCCTATTTATTCCCCGAGGCGAAAACCCTAAAACACCGAGCCTTTCATCCAGAACATATTCGCTGCCGCCGCCGTCGTCAACCCTAACTCGGGGGGTTTCTGAAGCTCTTCCCGGCACCCTGCCGGAGAGGGGAATCATCACCGGAGGGCTCTACATCGCCATGCCCGCCTCCGGAGTGATGCGTGAGTAGTTCATCCTTGGACTATGGGTCCATAGCAGTAGCTAGATGGTTGTCTTCTCCACTTGTGCCATCATGTTTAGATCTTGTGAGCTGCCTATCATGATCAAGATCATCTTATTGTAATGCTACATGTTGTGTTTGCTGGGATCTGACTTATATTGATACCTATGTGGAGCTGAATATTATATTATCATGTCTATGTCATTTGTGATCTTGCATGCTCTCCGTTACTTGTTGAAGCCTTGGCCACGTGAATACTTGTAACTCCAAGAGGGGGTATTTATGCATGATAGTTGGGTTCAACCTCTATTTAACCTGGGATAGTGACAGCAAGTTCTAAGGTTGTAGATGTGTTGTTGCCACTAGGGGTAAAACAGCAATGCTTTATTCAAGGATGAATGTATTGTTTACATTACGCACATTACTTAATGCAATTGTCTGTTGCTTGCAACTTAATACTGGAAGGGGTACGGATGTTAACCGGAAAGTGGACTATTTAGGCATAGATGCATGCTGGATAGCGGTCTATGTACTTTGTCGTAATGCCCAAATGAATCTCATAGTAGACACCACAGCTCACACATGCATGTTATATGCACTTATCAATTGTCAATTGCCCAGCTGTAATTTGTTTACCCAGCATGTTAGTTATCTTATTGGAGAGACACCACTAGTGAACTGTGGACCCCGGTCCATTCTTTTACATCTGAAATACAATCTACTGCAATCATTGTTCTCTACTGTTTTATGCAAACAAACATCATTTCCATTCGATACGTTTAACCCTTTGTTTTCAGCAAGCCGGTGAGATTGACAACCTCACTGTTAAGTTGGGGCAAAGTAATTTGATTGTGTTGTGCAGGTTCCACGTTGGCACCGGAATCCCTGGTGTTGCGCCGCACTACACTCCTTCACCAACACCTTCGAAGCAAACCTCGTTTTCCTACTGGTTCGATTAAACCTTGGTTTCATACTGAGGGAAAACTTACTGCTGCACTCATCATACCTTCCTCTTGGGGTTCCCAACTGACGTGTGACGTACAAGCATTGTTTCTGGCACTATTGCCGGGGAGATATTCCTCGTCAACTAGAGCCACCAACACGTTTTCTGGCGCCGTTGCCGGGGAAAACCGAATTGCTTCTGCAAGGGGAGTCTCTCACACCCAATCTCTTTACTTTGTTATTTGTCTTGCTTAGTTTATTTTTATTTAGTTTGTTTGCTCTCTTTATCAAAAACACAAAAAAATTAGTTACTTGTTTAATTCAGTTTGATTTTGTTTTTCAAAATGAGTACTCCTGAGAACACTAAGTTGTGTGACTTCACTAGCACAAACAACAATGATTTCATATGCACTCCTATTGCTCCACCTGCTTCTACAGCAGAATTTTATGAAATTAAACCTGCTCTATTAAATCTTGTTATGAAAGAGCAATTTTCTGGTGTTAGTACTGATGATGCTGCTGCCCATCTTAATAACTTTGTTGAACTTTGTGAAATGCAAAAGTATAAGGATATGGATGGGGATATTATAAAACTGAAACTTTTTCCTTTCTCCTTGAGAGGAAGAGCTAAAGAATGGTTGCTTTCTTTGCCTAGAAATAGTATTAATTCTTGGACAAAATGCAAAGATGCTTTCATAGGGAAATATTATCCTCCTGCTAAGATTATATCCTTGAGAAGTAGCATTATGAATTTTAAACAACTTGATAATGAACATGTTGCTCAAGCTTGGGAAAGAATGAAATCTTTGGTGAAGAATTGTCCCACTCATGGACTGACTACTTGGATGATCATCCAAACCTTTTATGCAGGATTAAATTTTTCCTCAAGGAACTTATTGGATTCAGCCTCTGGAGGAACCTTTATGTCCATCACTTTAGGTGCAGCAACAAAGCTACTTGATGATATGATGATCAACTATTCCGAATGGCACACCGAAAGAGCTCCTCAAGGTAAGAAGGTAAATTCTGTTGAAGAAACCTCCTCTTTGAGTGATAAGATTGATGCTATTATGTCTATGCTTGTGAATGGTAGATCTCATGTTGATCCTAATAATGTTCCTTTAGCTTCATTGGTTGCTCAAGAAGAGCATGTTGATGTAAACTTCATTAAAAACAACAACTTCAACAACAATGCTTATAGGAATAATTTTGGTAGCAACAATTATAAGCCTTATCCTTCAAATGGTTATGGCAATTCTTATGGTAATTCCTACAGCAACAATAGAAGTGTGTCCTCTGATCTTGAAGCTATGCTTAAAGAATTTATTAGCACACAAAAAGCTTTCAATAAAACTGTTGAGGAAAAGTTTGAAAAAATTGATGATCTTGTCTCTAAAGTTGATAGTCTTGCTCATGATGTTGAAATTCTAAAACTGAAAGTTATGCCTAATGAAGTTAAAGATACTAAGTCATTTGCTACAGCAAATGCCATCCAAGTTCGAATTGATAATAATATTAGGATGTTGGCTGAATTGCATGCTAGGTGGGAAAAAGAGGAAGAACTTGAAAAAGAGAATAGTATAGTTAGAGTTTGTACTATCACCACCACTAGTAATGCTAATGTTTCACATGCTAGTAAACCTCCTACTATTGATGGTAATGTTATTGGTGTTGGTAATGTCTCTACTACTTCTGCAAAGCGTTTGAAATTGCCTAAAACTGCTGAAACTTTTTCTGATAAAAGTGCTGAAATTTTTCAAACTATTGGAGACAATGGTTCCACCACCATTGACAATAATGATTTTGATTTTGATGATTGTAACATCTCTGAAGTTATTATGTTCTTGCAAAAATTAGCTAGAAGTCCCAATGCTAGCACTATTAATTTGGCTTTTACAAAGCATATTACAAATGCTCTTTTGCAAGCTAGGGAGGAGAAGTTGAAACTTAAAGCTTCTATTCCTAGGAAATTAGAAGATGGTTGGGAACCCATCATTAAGGTAAAGGTGAATGATTTTTATTGCAATGCCTTGTGTGATCTTGGTGCAAGTATTTCGTTTTGCCCAAGAAGCTTTATGATATTCTTGATTTGCCACCTTTGGAACATTGTTATTTGGATGTTTTTCTCGCTGATAATGCTATGAAGAAACCTTTGGGGCGAGTTAATGATGTTTTTATTACGTAAAAATAACCTTGTCCCCGTTGATTTTATTGTTATGGATATTGAATGCAATGCATCTTGTCCTATTGTTTTGGGAAGACCTTTTCTTCGAACTGTTGGTGCCATCATTGATATGAAAGAAGGTAATATAAGGTACCAATTTCCTCTCAAGAAAGGTATGGAACACTTCCCTAGGAAGAGAATGAAGTTACCTTTTGACTCTATTGTTAGAGCAAGTTATGATGTTGATGCTTCTTCTCTTGACAACACTTGATTTTCACTTTCTGCGCCTAGCTGAAAGGCGTTAAAGAAAAGCGCTTATGGGAGACAACCCATCGTTTTTATTTGCTGTTATTTTTGTTTTCTTTGAGTCAAGGAGTTTTGTTACTTCTGTAGCAACTCCTTTGTATCTTTATTTTATCGCAATGTTGTGCCAAGTAAAGTTCTATATTGAAAGTTGATGCAAGATTTGGATTTCTGCGCAGTGACAGATTTTTAGCTGTCACGGATTTGAGCTTATCTCCCTGTAGAAAATTCAAAAAATTCTGAGAAAAATCACGCATATTCCTGAGATATGTACGCAACTTTCATTATTTTAGGCCAGATCCATCTGAGCAACTTAAGTGCCTCGAAAAAATTCGTCATTCCAGACTGTTCTGTTTTTGACAGATTCTGCCTTTTGTTTTGCATTCGCTCTTTTACTGTGTTTGTGTGGATTTCTTTGCTCCACAAAGCATTGGTGGCTGTAGCTAATGTCCAGAAGCTTTGGGATTGATTGTATCATTACAGAATATGAGAATTTTTGATTATGCACTAACCCTCTAATGAGAACTGTCTTGAGTTTGGTGTGAAGGAAGTTTTCAAGGATCAAGCGAGAAGGGTGATATTATGTGATCAAGAAGAGTGAAAAGCCTAAGCTTGGGGATGCCCCCGTGGTTCATCCCAACCATATTCAGAGAGACTCAAGCGTCTAAGCTTGGGGATGCCCAAGGCATCCCCTTCTTCATCAACAAACTTATCAGGTCATCTCTAGTGAAACTATATTTTAATTCTTTCACATCTTATGCGCTTTACTTGGAGCGTCTGTGTGTTTTTATTTTTGTTTTTGTTTGAATAAATTCGGATCCTAGCAATCCTTGTGTGGGAGAGAGACACGCTCCGCTTTTTCATGTGAATACTCATGTTCTTCACTTATATTTGTTGAGTATTCTTAACTAGCTACTGCAGTGCTTTTAGCTCCTGTTTTTCATGCATCTCTTCGAGCTGTTAGCACTTGTTTATAAATACTCTCTTGCTGCATTATATTATCATTTGGAGAGTTTATGTTTAAATAAATTGATTGGTGTTTGTTTGGAAGAAAGAAAATGCTACATGTAGTAGTTGGTATTGGAAAAGACATATGCATTCTTGTAGATCATTGTCTTGTTTTGATTTGATGCTTTGCAATTGTTTTGAGCTCTCAAGTAGATCATGTTTAAGCTCTTGCATCATGTAGTTAAAGCCTAGTAGTGGAGAACTACCGTAGAGCTTGTTGAGACTTGGGATGCATATTTGTTCTCTCTAAGGTCTAGATATTTTCTGGTAAAATGTTTGAGCAACAAGGAAGACAGTGTAGAGTCTTATAATACTTGCAATATGTTTTTATGTGATTCTTGCTGTACCGGTTTATACTTGTGTTTGCTTCAAACAACCTTGCTAGCCTAAACTCTGTACTGAGAGGGAATGCTTCTCGTGCATCCAAAACTTGAGTGCCAAAACCCCATGCCATTTGTGTCCACCATACCTACCTACTATGTGGTATTTCCTGCCATTCCAAGTAAATATTTCATGTGCTACCTTTAAACTATTCAAAACTTTATTACTCCTTTATTGTGTCAATGTTTTATAGCTCATGAGGAAGTATGTGGTGTTTTATCTTTCAATCTTGTCATTTACTTCTGACAGACTTTCACACCTGGACTAGTGGCATATACATCCGCTTATCCAATAATTTGCAAAAAGAGCTGGCAACGGGGTGCCCAGCCCCAATTAATTACAACTTTCATTAATAATTCTCTTCACATGTTTTGCCCTGATTTATCAGTAAGCAACTTAATTTTGCAATAGACACTCCTCCATGGTATGTGAATGTTGGAAGGCACCCGAGGATTCGGTTAGCCATGGCTTGTGTAAGCAAAAGGTTGGGAGGAGTGTCATCTATAAAGAAACTAAAATACATGTGTAAACAAAAGAGAAGAGGGATGATCTACCTTGCTGGTAGAGATAACGTCCTTCATGGGAGCCGCTCTTTGAAAGTCTGGTTGACAAGGGGGTTAGAGTGCCCACTACCATTCGTTGACAACAACAAACACCTCTCAAATACTTATTTTGTGCTCTCTATATGCTTTCGAAAACTTAAAAAGCTCTAGCACATGATTTAATCCCTGCTTCCCTCTGCGAAGGGCCTATCTTTTACTTTATGTTGAGTCAGTTTACCTACTCCTTTCTATCTTAGAAGCAAACACTTGTGTCAACTTTGTGTGCATTGATTCTTACATATTTACTTATTGCACTTGTTATATTGCTTTATGTTGACAACTATCCATGAGATATACATGTTACAAGTTGAAAGCAATGCTGAAACTTAATCATCCTTTGTGTTGCTTCAATGCCTTTTACTTTGAATCTATTGCTTTATGAGTTACCTCTTATGCAAAACTTTTTGATGCTGTCTTGAAAGTACTATTCATGAAAAGTTTTTGCTTATATGATTCATTGTTTACTCTTTATCTATTTGTTAGCAAACTATAGATCATTGCTTTGAGTCACTTCATTCATGACATGAGCCTTGCAATATATTGATCAAGATTGTGTGAAAGCATGTCTCCTCAGAAATTATTTGTTGTTATCGTTTTACCTACTCGAGGACGAGTAGAACTAAGCTTGGGGATGCTTGATACGTCTCCAACGTATCCATAATTTCTGCTGTTCCATGCTTATATTATACCATTTGCTACATGTTTTATATACACTTCATATCACTTTTATGCATTTTCTGGGACTAACCTATTAACAAGATGCCACAGTGCCAGTTCCCTGTTTTCTGCTGTTTTTGGTTTCAGAAAGTTACTTCTGGAAATATTCTCGGAATTGCACGAAACAAAAGGCCAAGTCCCTATTTTTCCAGCACATACACGGAGTCCGAAGGAGAGACGAAGAGAGCCACGAGGTGGCCAAACCACCTGGGGCGCGGCCCACCGCCGCGCCGCCTGTGGTTTGGGCCCCTCGGGGGTCCGCCGACATCGCCCCTTCGCCTATTTATTCCCCGAGACGTGAAAACCCTAAACACCGAGCCTTTCATCCAGAACATATTCGCTGCCGCCGTCGCGTCAACCCTAACTCGGGGGTTTCTGAAGCTCTTCCCGGCACCCTGCCGGAGAGGGGAATCATCACCGGAGGGCTCTACATCGCCATGCCCGCCTCCGGAGTGATGCGTGAGTAGTTCATCCTTGGACTATGGGTCCATAGCAGTAGCTAGATGGTTGTCTTCTCCACTTGTGCCATCATGTTTAGATCTTGTGAGCTGCCTATCATGATCAAGATCATCTTATTGTAATGCTACATGTTGTGTTTGCTGGGATCTGACTTATATTGATACCTATGTGGAGCTGAATATTATATTATCATGTCTATGTCATTTGTGATCTTGCATGCTCTCCGTTACTTGTTGAAGCCTTGGCCACGTGAATACTTGTACTCCAAGAGGGGGTATTTATGCATGATAGTTGGGTTCAACCTCTATTTAACCTGGGATAGTGACAGCAAGTTCTAAGGTTGTAGATGTGTTGTTGCCACTAGGGGTAAAACAGCAATGCTTTATTCAAGGATGAATGTATTGTTTACATTACGCACATTACTTAATGCAATTGTCTGTTGCTTGCAACTTAATACTGGAAGGGGTACGGATGTTAACCGGAAAGTGGACTATTTAGGCATAGATGCATGCTGGATAGCGGTCTATGTACTTTGTCGTAATGCCCAAATGAATCTCATAGTAGACACCACAGCTCACACATGCATGTTATATGCACTTATCAATTGTCAATTGCCCAGCTGTAATTTGTTTACCCAGCATGTTAGTTATCTTATTGGAGAGACACCACTAGTGAACTGTGGACCCCGGTCCATTCTTTTACATCTGAAATACAATCTACTGCAATCATTGTTCTCTACTGTTTTATGCAAACAAACATCATTTCCATTCGATACGTTTAACCCTTTGTTTTCAGCAAGCCGGTGAGATTGACAACCTCACTGTTAAGTTGGGGCAAAGTAATTTGATTGTGTTGTGCAGGTTCCACGTTGGCACCGGAATCCCTGGTGTTGCGCCGCACTACACTCCTTCACCAACACCTTCGAAGCAAACCTCGTTTTCCTACTGGTCGATTAAACCTTGGTTTCATACTGAGGGAAAACTTCTGCACACTCATCATACCTTCCTCTTGGGGTTCCCAACTGACGTGTGACGTACAAGCATTGTTTCTTCTGGCACTATTGC